>CM053605.1:83814129-83834384 GCA_028646535.1 Procyon lotor | reverse complement strand
GCCACCCAGGCGCCCCTAAATGATTGTTCTTTATAAATGTATGTAAATGCAAGTTACCATTATTACCACCTACTGCCAGAGCATTTGCTAAAGGACAAATGCTGTGATATTCTTGTGATAATGAAGATAAGGTAATTCTAGAGCAGCTGTCTTCAAGTAGTCTCCAACCCTAGGTTAATCTTCCATTAACATTTTTCCCTACTACCCGCTGTGTGACAACAGACTCCAGTGGTATCTGTGCTGTGAGAGCATCCTGATCTCAGGCATTCCTTTCTTTGGACCCCAAGTACATATCTTGCTCAAGGATAAGCCCTCCATAACTTCAAAGTCTAGCACCAAATGCCTGCATGTCATGACATGCATTTGAAATGTCTGCATTTTCAAATATAAGTTCCACAAAAGCAAGGATCTTTGTCAATATAATTAACCACTATATCCTCACCATCTAGAATAGTACCTAGCATAGAGCTGGTAGTCAATATTTGTTGAATGAGTATGAAATTCCTGCTGTCTCTTAACCTTTATGCTTCATTCCTTTCCCACGTCTCCATTTCTGTCAGTTGGTACCACCTTTATTTTGGTCTCACAGGCTTAAAATTTTGATCTTTTATTTTTACTAATTTCCTTTTCACTCTTCAAAGTTGATCACTCCACACAGATTTCTCAATAGTAGACCCCCAAGACTCATGGGGTATTAAGCCACACACACACACACACACACACACACACACACACAACCACCACCACCACCACCACCACAACAACCAAAAAACCAAAAACAAAAAATAGACACCCGAAATATAGAGAATATAATTTCTCCTGTAAAGAACATATGCCACAATACGAATGGGAAAGGATCAGGTGAGTTCTGGAGTTGCACCATGCAGCATGCACCGTGCTCTGGAAACTAGGCTAGAGAGTTTGGAGTTTTATTTTGTTTATGATGGAACCTAAGAATTACAAATAAGAGAGAAACACTTTTGGTGAATCAGAAATACTGTCCATTAGACATTTACTAGTGTGGTCATACCATGGAGACACTGCATAAGACAAGGATCCTGCAAATAATTCACGTTATAGGCAAAACTGATTATGTAATTAGGACAGGTATTTGGTAGGCTAGAAGATACTGAATTTAAATATACATCTGTTATCCCACTAGGACTGTGAACTGTGGTGACCCCCAAATTGATGCTCATTTTGAAAAGGCTCTTACTTGAATATTACTTCCTTTAATATCTTCCCATTGAAGGCATAATTGGCAAGGTATTAGACAAGAGACTCAAGACCATCTAACTAATCCTGAGGAACCTAAAATGGCACTGTCCATACCCACCCTGTGCCTTCAACCAGCTGACCAGGCCCTAGTAAGCTGAGTGACCCATGCCAACAGGCTAGCGCATGACAATGAGGAGCTCATTGAGAGCTCACTTCCCAACATGATCTTGGCCTCCTCAGCTTGTAACCTGTTCTCCTATTTCCCATCTTGGCTTGTGTTCTGTTCCTGATACTTAATATCTGATACCACTCATCCGGGACAGCCTTGGCTCTTTCTTCTCTTATCATTTGCACCAACACTGAGCTCCCATCTGCTGCTACACATTAAGTAAACAACCCAACCTGAGACTGATAGTCCCTGGAACCGTTCCTCCACCCATGTGGCCCATGTACAGCCTGGGTTGCCTCAACTCCCCATGGAGAAGATTTGAAAGAAAAAACAGATTGAGGCTAAGACACGTGTAACAGGTGTGACTATTCTTGTGTTCTCTTGCTTTGAGCAGAGGCTCCAAACACAGAATAAACAATAGGTAGCAAAAGAGAATCAAGTTTGAAGGTGAGGTCTCAGACAGTCAGTCTATAGGGGACTGATAAAGAGGATGTCCTACTCCAGTTTACCATCAGCACACCACATGTAGTCAGGCTGCATGTGAAGACTAAGAATCCATGAGAGGATTCAAAAGATGGGAAAATAATTGCTTGAGGAGAGTTGTCACATGATCTGAACATCCCCATCAGCATCTCCATGGGAAATTGGGAGATATGCTTCTCTCCTCTTCTAGCCAACCAAGGGAGGAGGAGAGGGCAGGCACTTCAAGGGAGCATTCAAAGGTCCTGTCATATGTTCTCTCAAGTTTAAGGAACACAAAACGCATGGACTTGTGTCCAAGTCAGAGTGACAGGAGGCACTGGAGCCTACAGAAGGCTTGCTGCTCTGACTCCAAATAAAGGGAATTCTCATGGGAACAGCCTGTATTTTGAGGTGGGGCAAAAGAAGGTGAGTTTCTCCTGGGCCAGAAATGAACCCCATAGGAAGGAGCAATTTGGGATTTTTAAGGTTGACTATCTACTAGGGCTGCTTAGAGGGATAAGGTATCCCTAACAGAGAACTACTCAGGAGAAGATTCTGAGTGGTTGAGTGGATGAGACAGGACCATGCCAAAGTAACTACAGGAAACACATTTCCCACCAGAGGCATTCCATGAGAATAAAGACCTGCTTTTGGAATATACCACAGCAGTGATGTTCTGGTAATGGTTTAACAACTAGATCTTCAGGAAAAGGGTCCAGAGTTGTAGCATTTCTCACTTCCATGGTATGATTCCATGGCTCCAGACTCCCAGCACACCGAACTTCAGGCTACCAGTGTGACATCTACGTGGAGTTGTAAAAGGACGCATGGTAGAACATCATTATAAAGTACTTCCACCATACAGATGTAGTAGACATAACTAAACTCAAGACAAAAACATAGATGATAGTAAAATATAATTAATTAACTAGGAGATGATGAGTATTATCTTATTTTAAAACATTTATTTAATTGTAAGTTACTATGTAATTTAATTTTTAATGATGGCTAGGCTTAACTTTGAACAATTAGCTTTCGCAAGTTGGCACAAGCAAGCTCTAGTGTACTACTATGCCATTCCCAGAAGTCACAAATGTCATATTACAGCCAAACCAATCAAGTAAGACCTTTTCTCTTCCTTACCGGGCTTCCTTCCTCTACTCCACCCCCTATCCGCAGAGGCATCCTAGGGCTAGCCTCGGGAGTGGGGGAGAGGAAGTAGAACAAGATGGGAAATAAAGAAACCAGCCACACTTCCCTTCCAATGACAGGCTTTCAGGCCTGAAATATATCCCTGAGTTGGCAGCAGGGTGGAACTTAAATGGAATGTTAGCTCAAATTATATGATTATTAGACAAAAATGGTCTTTTTAATATCTAAAAGTATCCAGAAAAGCTAAGCAACATGCCCATTATATCATCGTGGGCAGCAAAGAACAAAGAGAGAAAACATGCTTATTAGGGGGAAAAGCAAGAAAGAATAATGCTATTTTCTGTTTGCATCCTGCAAAGTCCAGCTCATTCAATAAACATACTAATTATGTATTATTGTGTAACAAAACTTAACAACTTTAAAAGTTATTTCATCGTTTCTCTGGGTCAGGAATTTGGGAGTGGCTTAGCTCAGTGGTTCTGGCTCAAGGTTTCTTCATAAGGTTGCGGTCCAGAAGATGGCGGCTGGGCTGCCATTGCCTGAAGGCTGGAATGGGGCTGAGGGTCTGTTTCTAAGATGGCTAACTCACATGGCTGAGGGCAGGAGTCCTCAGTTCCTTGCTATTTAGTAGTAGACCTCACTTCCGCCCTTGGTGAGCCTCTCCACAGCCTACTTAAGTGTCCTCCTGACATGATGGCTTGCTGGCTTCCCCCAGAGCAAGCAGTACGAGGGAGAGCAAGGAAGAAACCACGATGTCTTCTGTGACCTAGCCTTGGAAGCCACACCAGCATTTTTACCATATTCTACTCATTAGAAATAAATCACCAAGTCCAGCTCATATACCAAAGGGGTAGGGAAGTGGAGAGGATAGGGGGTGTGGGAATTAGGCTCCACCTTTTATAGGGGGAAGTGTCAAATTTATGAGCATATTTTAAAACCACCACAACCAATAGACATATCTGAATAAATAGCCACATGTATTTGCTATAGTCAAGTTATGTCAAAGTATTATGTACCCATTATTGAAGGCTTAACTGTGAATATTTTTATCTCTATGCAATAGGAGCTCTAGCTTGAGTCTAAGAGACATTTGGAATTATCTGGGAACCATTGGCAGGTACATGAAAACTGAGGTTTTCCTGGAAAATGGCTTGTGAAAATGGCTGTGAGAAAGACTTGGTCCGCAGAGAAGAGGAGCAATGTTAGGTAAAACCGTGTATTGGTCTCATTTCTAGCATCTCAGCCTCGCTGAAGACTAGTGGAGAGAAGTAACAGAGAAAGGGCTTCTACCTTTCAAAATTCTGTCAGAAATTGAGAAACAAGCAACATTCTAAAAGAATATACCTCAAAAGAGAAAATGAGAACCACTCAAACTTAATGCCATCAAGGTCATCAATGCGGGTGCACAGCAGCACAACAATGATGTTGACTGCTGGAAGCCCACTGCAGTGCTCCAAATGTAGTGGTTTCGCCCAGTAAGAGAAAGCTTCGTTATGGGCACACTCATGTTCATGGTAGCACTATTCTCGGTGGCCCAAAGGGAAAGCCACCTTAGTCCCTTCAGTCTGCTCTAACAAAATACCACAAACTGAGTAGCTTATAAATAACAGAAATTCATTTCTCATAGCTCTGGAGGCTTCCAAGTTCAAAATGAAGGCACTGGCATTGTTGTAATTGGGTGGGAGTCCTTTTTTAGTTCATAGCCAGCACCTTCTCTCTGTGCCCTTACATGGTAGGAAGGGCAAGGGCTCTCTCTGGAGCCTGTTTTGTAAGGCATGATTCCCACTCATGATGGTTTCATCCTCGTGAATTAAGCATCATCCAAAGACCCCACTACTAATACCACCACATTGGGTATTAGTGTTTCAACATATGAATGGGGACAGGGACACAAACATTCATTCCATAGCACAACCCAAAATCCACCAATGAATGAATGGATAAACAAATTGAGGTCCATATGTTTAATGGAATATTGTTCAACCATACAAAGAGATTAATGCATGGATGTACCATGACAACATTATGCTAAGGTGATCTTTCACAGAAGAAGTCACGTATTGTATGATTCCATTTGTATGAAAATATCCAAAACAGGTAAATCCGTAGTGAGAACATATAACGATGGTTGCCAGAGGCCTGGAATAGGAAGAAGGAAGAAGGACGAGGAAGAATAGAGAGCGACTGCTTAATAGATATAGGGTTTCCTTTTGGGATGATGAAAATATCTTGGAACTACATGTGAATGGTGGTTGCAAAACATGGTGGATTTAGTGAATGTTCACTTTAAAACAGTTAATTTTATGTGGAATGAATTTCACCTCAATAAAAAATTATTTAATTAAAAAAAGAGAAAGAAACCTCATGCATGAGCACGTGTTTAGAGCATCTTGAACTACAGAAATCACTAGTGGGGTACAGGAAATCTTTCAGGATATGAGACCCAGCATTATGTGTGTATGCAGATAAGCCAGTGAAACTAGGAGTCTAACTGTTACTACATACCCAGTTGAAAGTCTAGGTGAATTCAGGTTATAAGCCAAAGGGCCCAAGAATGGTGTCCTACTACAAGCTTTCCAGGCTTTTGTTCATGTCCCAGAGTTTTCCCAGACTCCATTTGGCTTTTGAAAGCCATCGGTCAGGTAGAGAGGCAGGCTTATGTTTTGGAAACATGGAAGAGTCCCTCTTCACTTTGGCTTAAATTAATTCATAAAAATATTCAGCCTACGAGTACTAGGAACTCCAAAAAAGGGAGACTTTTATACTTAGTGACCTAAAATGACTGAGCCCACTCCTTAATAGCAGCTCCTCTCCATCAGCCTGCCCACCACTTTCATTTCCCTGGCCTGTTCCCAAGAGTGTTTAGGGGGCACAGAAAACAACCATCTCACTTCTTTAAGTTACCCCTAACCAGGTGAGAGAGTTTTTTCTAGGAAGTAATTCTGTTGAAGGAGAATTGCTTCTGTGGCCAGAGTTATATTCCTGAGAAATCTTAAGATGGTTCTGGAACTTTTGCTTTGGCCAAGCATTCAAGGACCTGGTTTTGTTCACGGAGTTCACAAAAGGACACATTAATAAGTGAAGTTTATTCATGATGTTATAATTTTTAAATATTTAAATGGGCCTTTTTATGCATAGGACATTCTCTCTTTTTTAAAGATTTTATTTATTTATTTGAAAAAAGAGAGCATAAGCAGGATGGGGCGGGGGGTAAGGTGGGGTGTGGGGGGGAGGGACAGAGGAAGAGAGAGAAGTAGACTCCCGGCTGAGCACGGAGCCTACTTGGGGCTGGATTCCAGGACCCAGAGATCATGACCTGAGCAGAAGGCAGATACTTAACCAAATGAGCCACACAGGTGCCCCATGTATAGGACATTCTTTATAAAGTATTGCGCTACAGGTTTGTACAATTGTATGTATGTATATATTTTTACCTATATAAAATACTAAATATTTTATACCATAAGATTATGACATTGTAATTCCTAGTAACTCTGAAGAACAAAATATAGAACTCTAACTCTAAACATAGTATAATTTGGGGCACCTGGGTGGCTCAGTCCCTTAAGCATCTGCCTTAGGCTCCCTGCTCAGCAGGGAGTCTGCTTTCCCTCTCTCTCTGCTCATCTCCGGGCTTGTGCTCTTTCTTGCTCAAATAAATAAATAAAACCTTAAAAAAAATTGTATAATTTTGCAAAGATGTTGTTTCCTATCACAGACCGTCGTAGGGCAATTTTGATCAAAAGTATTTATTGATGTTCTCTTGTATGACCACTGCTAGACAATATGGGGGATATATCCATCGACTCCACAAATATTTATTGAGTGTCTACTGTGTTTCATCCTCTCTTCAAGATACTGAACCATCTAAGACTGACCTTAACCTCAAGGCACTTAGAGATATAGCAATAAACAAAACAAATAAGGCCCTTATATTCTGAAGCATATTTTCTAGAGGGGAGAAGTAGACAATGAATAAGCAAACAAATACATAAATAAGTTCATATGGATTGTGATAAATGCTCTGAAGGAAGTAAACATGGAGATGTGTGAGTAAGTAGGATAGAATGGTTTCCAACAAATGTATCAGGGAAGGGCATCTCTAAAGCCGGTGACTTTGGTTCCAAAGACAGACTGAGCTAGTAATGGAGAACTGTGCGCTGCAGGGAAAGCAACCCCATGGAGGAAACTACAAGTGGGTTTAAGAAAGAAGACCAGGTGTTCCTAAGCCTTGGTGGACAAGAAAAGGTCTGGGATGGAAATGGAGATGCAGGTGGCAGTCAATGTGCTGGGTCCTGAGGCTCATGGTAAAGTTAAGATACCCTGCCTAGGGCAGTGGTAAGCCATTGATCAGTTTTAAGCAAGGAAGTGACAATATTCTGGGTGATGTTAGAAGAGAAATTGCTCTGGCTGTCAAAGGAAGGGTGACTAGGGGGTGGATAAAGATCAAATGGAGAGATCAGAAGGTCACTGTGGGAGTCCCGAGAGAGATGAGGTGTCTATGGCTTGATGAAAAGGCATGAAAATGAAGATAAATGAACAGCCTTGAGATAGATTCTGAATATAGAACTTGCTGATGAATTGGATGTGGTATTGACATGAAGAGTATTAAGGGTTTTCCCAACAGCACCGACAATCTGCTTGTCCTCAGTGCCTCAAAGAGTACCTGGGACATACACATATTTGTTGAGTGAATAAAACTGGTTGAGCATGCAGAAAAATTGGAACTGAACAAGAACCACAGAACAGCTGAATCAAATCTGATTCTGTGATAACTATGGTAGCCACTAGAAAACATCAAAGATAAAACTAGTGGTCAACTATCCCAGGCATGAAATAAGATAAATAGGAGTGCCTTTGTGGCTTAGTCAGTTAAGCATCTGCCTTCCCCTCAGGTCTTGATCCAGGGTCCTGGGATTAAGTCCTTGCCTGCCAGGCTCCCTGCCCAGTGGGAGGTCTGCCTTTCCCTCCCTCAGCCCCTCCCAGTGCTCATGCGCACCTGCTCTTTCTCTCAAAAATAAATAAAATGTTAAGAAAGAAGAAGGAAAGGAAGGAAGGAAGGAAGGAAGGAAGGAAGGAAGGAAGGAAGGAAGGAAGGAAGGAAGGGAGGGGGGGGGGGGGGGGGGGAGGGGGGGAGGGAGGGAGGAGGAGAGGGAGGGAGGGAGGAAGGAAGAGATGGTAAAGCAGACAAAGTGATTCTCCAAGCTGGGAACCGGGAGGAGTCAAGAACCAACTAATGATAGGGGGTGGCAACCAGAAAACTATGTTGTAGGAAGTGGGGGAGTATAAATCCTGTTGTAAATCTCCTGAATTTGGCTCCTAAAAGATGCATTTTAATCTTAGGTCTCATGTTTTTTGTTTTTAAGTAGTGAACGATTGTGTATGTGACTTTTGTTAGGTTAGATTTTAAAAGCTGAACCTTGCAAAACCTAAAATACCTAGAGTACTGCTTTGCCTTCCAAAATCCTCTGTGTTGTGCTTTCGAAGGTTTTGAACTGCAGTTCAATTAAGATATAAAATAGGTGCTTTGAAATTCAGGAAGGTGTGAGTGGTGAGCAAACCAGGCAGCCAAAGCTGTCAGAAAATCCTCCTCTTAGAGTGACCTTCACTTCAGTTTCTCCCCCTGCCAGGAGTAATCGTCGTTAAGCAGCTGTTATCACTGAAACAGTGATTTTTAAGGTCACCAAGTATGAGAAGGACACAGGAAATAAGAAAACTGGAAAAATGTAGTTGGAGCCCACTAGATTAATATTAACATCTTAGCAAAGGTCAAGGACTTTTTATTCTAATAGACTTTATTTTTTTAAAGCAGTTTTAGTTTCCCAGCAAAACTGAGTGGGAGGTAGAGGGTTCCCATATACGCCCTTCCCCTACCCTCTACCAGCGTCCTGCATCAGATTAAGGTAGTATTTTAATTGTGGTGATTTTACATATACAAGCCATTTCTCCACGACTCTCCTGTCTGACAAAAATAAACAAAAAGTTCTTTTCACACCGTGCATCTGCTGCAGCTAAAAGGGAGTCTCTGATAGTTTGGATGACTGACCTTTCAGTTTTCTTGATGGACCAAGTTGATCACCCACCCCAGGGGCATGAAAACCCACCCCTCTGTATATTCCACACAGGAATTTTCAGCGGGAGATATCAGCTGCCTTCATCCCACCACCTTCCCTGCCAGACTTAAACTGTCAATGGTCTTTTCTTTTAAATAAATGAGATGAATCAATCTGAAACTACAGATGGCCCCTCACTTAAAATGGTTGGGTTTTATGTAGGTCATTTTTAAAATTTTTCTTATGTTGAGGCAAAAGTGATATGCATTCGGTTGAAACTATACTTCGAATTTTGAATTTGGATCTTTTCCCAGGCTAGAGATAAGGTAGGATCCTCTCTTATGATGCTAAGCAGCAGACTTCAGCTTCTAGCTAGCCATGCAATCACAAGGGCAAATAACCAGTACACTTAAAACCAGTCTGTATCCATGGAGTCATTCTGGCTTTCACTTTCAGTCAATCAATTCCGTAAGATAGTCAGGACTTCATTATAAAACAGGCTTTGTGTTAGATGATATTGTCCACCTGTAGGCTAAGGTAAGCATTCTGAGCACATTTAAGGTAGGCAAGCATAAGCGACGATGTTTGGTAGGTTAGGTGTTTTAAATGCATTTTCGACTTACTATAGTCTCGCGATCTATGATGGGCTTACCAGGCTATATCTCCATCATAAGTTCAGGAAGAACTGTAATTGCATTTTGTGCTATATTTGCTTATCTATATATATTTTTTTAAGATTTCATTTATTTATTGGATAGAGAGAGAGATCATTAGTAGGCAGAGCGTTGGGCAGAGGGAGAGGGTGAAGCAGGATCTCCACTGAGCAGGGAGCCCAAAGCGGGGCTTGATCCCACGAGCTTGGGATCATGATCTGAGCAGAAGATAGCCGCCTAACTGACTGAACTGCCCAGGCGCGCTGCCTGTTTCTATTTTATAATGGGTCAACTAGGGTTTTTGAACTTTAATTCAAATGTATTTTCATCATAAAGATTACCTGGAGCCAACCCAACCCTTCCTTGTTCAATCCCTGAGCAAATATGTAGTGGAGACAATTGAGTACAAACACAGTAGGGATACTGAGCAAATGAACACAAATCTAGTGCTTTAATTTATTAACTTGCTCTTTATCACGTACTTATTCTGTTCCAGATACGGTGTTTGCCACACAATAATAAGTTAATCTGTTTTTAAGAGTAAAAACTGCTCTTTTTTAGGGGCCAGAAATGGCCCCTATCCCTAGGAGTTCAGTCTAATGTGCTGGTTCTCAGTTTTTTTTTTAATCCCTGCAAAGGATATTTGGCAAACCTCTGGAGAATTTTTTCAGATGTCCGGTGGGGGAGGTGCTATTGGTATCTAGTGGGTAGAGGCAAATAATGTTGCTAAACACCTTTAATACTAAGGATACGCCCTTAAAAACAAATGTCAGTAGTGCCAAGAGTCCTATCCCAAAACATCAATAGTGCTGAGGTTGAGATATCTTGGTATAATGAATGGAATTATGTTACTCACAGATTTACTGAAGAGTAAGCTCAATTTTCCCTGGAGGCTTCCCCCTACTGGGACTCCTTACTTAGAATGAAGTGTTTTGAAATTAATATAGACATCCCAGACCTACATACAGAAAGAGGTCCTGCCAACATCAGAAGAATGCACAGGACGAGCAGCTTGCTTTGCTTACTGTGATATTTTCCAGTTCTATTACAATGATGCTCAACCTAAGGACCAAGGCAGAATCACATGAGGAGTCTGCAAAGCCTTTGGTGGTGGGTTATACTCCTACTTCACATCCAGGAGAAAAATGCCCAGCCCAACTTAGAGAGGTGAAGGCTAACCTTGACTCTACACACACACACACACACACACACACACACTCTCTCTCTCTCTCTCTCTCTCTCTCTTTCCTTCCCTTCTTTTTTTCCTTCTTCCCTTCTTCTATAAATCCCTTGAGCTCTTACATATACCTTATTTCACACTTGACTATGCATAGCTTTGAAGCTATGGTCTTGTCATTTCATGAATAGAAATAATTGTCTTCTCAAGAAATGACATAATAGGGGCACCTGCCTTCGGCAGAGGTCATGATTCCGGGGCCCTGGGATGGAGACTCGAGTTGGGCTCCCTGCTCAGCGGGGAGCCTGCTTCTCCCTCTCCCTCTGCCTGCAGCTCCCCCTGCTTGTGCACTCTCTCTCTCTCTGCCAAATAAATAAATAAATTAGTCAATTAAAAAAATTTTTTAAAAATTACATAATAGGAAATTTCTTCTCCACTTTTTTCTGTCCTCTCCTGGCCTAATATAATGGTAACCATTTAACAGATGCCTAGTGACCTAAATAAGGGAAGGAAAGACCCATATCTTAACATAAAGGCTCTGACTGTAGAGATAGGAAAAGAGGGAGGACATCAAATATGTCATAAGATGACACCTAAATACAGTACAATGAATCAGAAGAAAAAAATGCTAGAAAGGTTATTCCTGGGACACCAGTACAATTTGACAGTACAATGGATCATACATTAGATAGTAATGGGTATTAAATTTACTGAATTTGGTCATTGTTCTGTGGTTATATAAGAGTATCAGGAAATACATCAGGAAAAGGTAAAGGGTTATGATATCTGGAATTTACTCATAAACAGTTCCACAGCACAAAAAGTAATAATAATAAATGCATGTGTGTGCATTTATATGAACATATATATATATATAAAGAAATGGTGATAAAGCAGATATGGCAGAATGCCAACGATTAGAGAGGAAGAGTGTATGAGAGTTCATTGTACAATTCTTGGCCATGTTCTGTAAGTTTAAAGTTTTCAAAATAAAGAATTTGAAAATTACATATATATAAAATATTGGGAGGAAATTAAGCGTACGCTTGGCAGTTGCTTGAAAGCATCCAGCAAAGAAGAGTGAAAGACAGTTTCCTCAAATGGAAATTACACCTTTGCCATCTGCTATAAGCATGATTTAGTCATGAGGCTACAGCAAGGTTCGTGTGTGAGATGGAGTTGAGCCAATTCAGGAAGTGTTGTGCTTTTCTTATTAGGCAACATATGCCAAAGCTACATTTGGATGAAAGCCTGTAAAACTTGGATGGAGAGATTCTCTAGCTCCCTGTTCCAGCTGAAGGGGCAGCATCCTATTGCTTATTCCTACACAGTCAAGAAAAAATTTACATTCTCATCCTCCTTGAACTTCTCAAGTGGTAGATCAATGGTCAAGGTCAAAGTCAGAGGCCTTCGGGGGAAATGTCTAATTCTTTTTCTCCATCCCTTACTTCAAGCCCTGAAAATGTTCTGAACTTCAGTTCAGTGCTAGTTCTCGTAGACCACTGGTTGATTTTTTTTTTCTCCCATGGCACTCCTAAATACTCTGTGTGTTTTCAAAAGTTTCTATATCCCAATGCTTGAAATTCTATGATGATCTAGAATGATTCCCAGCTATTACATATACTTATCATCTCTGCCATAGTGAAGAAGTAAACTACTTATCATCTCCATCACCCTAATTTGGAGCATCATTGATTGTTTGATTTATTGGATCATTCAACAAATACTGAGTAAGTGCCAAACCTCCTCCTCTCCCAGTCTTTCACCATCTCGGGAAATGGGCATATCATTTACCCTGGGGTTGGGGACTGTTAGCCTTTATTCACCTCTTTTCTCACACCCAAGTACATCAACAAGTTCTGCCAGTTCTACCTTCAAAATACGTCTAGGCACTTTTCACAACCTCCACTCCCACACCCTAGTCCAAACCACCATCACCTCTCACCTTGACTACAAAAAGTATTTCCTATACATAGGCCTTCACACTTGCCCTAACCACCTTTTCTCCAAGCTGCATTTAGAATGATCTTCTAAAAATGTAAATCAAATCATATCATTTCCATTCTCAAGGCCATCTATAATTCTGTTTGCACTGAATAAGCCAATATTCATATGGAACCTGCAAGGCCCTAAATACAGGGACCCTACTGACCACTCCTGCCATTTTCCCCCTAGCTCAGAAGGTTTCAGCCACACCACCTCCTTGCTGTCAGTCCCTCCATCATCCTTAGCCCTTCCTGCCTTAGGGCCTTTGCATCCACCATTCCCTTTCCCTGGAACACTATTCCTGAAATGTTCTAAGTCAAAGCCTCAAAAACATTTCTCCCTAATCCACTGTCTTCCCATCACGGCACACCTACACCCCCCCATCACTTTTCATTATCTTACCTCAGTGTATCCTTTTCTTCACAGCACTTAGCACCAATTGAAAATGTAGTATGATTTATTATTTTGTTTGTTTTCCATCAGATTATCAGCCCTGTGAGTGCAGGAACTTTTTCTGTCTTGTTCACCACGGCATCCCCAGCCTCTGGACCACTGTCTAAAATATGGAAAGAGCTAAATTAATATTAACTAATGGAATGAATGCCTGACAAATGCTCTCTGACAAATTTTCCTAAAGAAGTTCCCCTCTCCCAGAGCAGCTAGCCTACAGTTGATGTTGTTGGAGTCACTGTCTTTGTCCTCGACTATTCAGAACTCTTGCTGTTATTGCTCCCTTGTCCTCCTAGGAGCTCTTAAAAACCAGGACTACGAGAGGATAAAGGAAGAGATTACCAGTTTGGAGGAGATCAGTTCACTTTTCAAGTGTGGCATAACACATAGGTGTAGTGTAGGCGTGAACATGTGGGATCATCTGAGATGACAGGAAAAGCAAGTATGACCAAAAAATACCTCCTTTACTGGATGAGGGCATAGCATGAAATTCTACTTCTAAGAATTAAATTATTAAGTCATCTACATTAAGATGTTGATTCTTCTTCAATTATTCAGATCATTAATTGGTTTTCAATGAATAGTACTCTTCTCCATCCTCAGTGCCTCACACATGACTTGCAACATTAACTGTGTATGTATTCAATAAATATTGGTTAAATAAATGAATCGACTCTGGTCTTTGAATTTACTACCTCATTTTCCTTGCCATTCATGTAAGCCTCTATTCTGCATATTTTATTACCACTTCAAACTCTGATAACTCTTTTCCTACTTTAATCACACACCTAGATTTTTTCTAGAAATAAATATGCTAGCTACTAGTTAACAGTGAACACCTTGGCAGTTGAAGGGCACAAATGCTTTTCTGAAATCTGAGCTCTTCTACCTAGCATTCAAACTTGCCAGAAGACTGATCCTGGCCCCTGTCTTCCAAATGTATTTGCCCAACTTCCCGGCCTGAGCCCTTCGCTGCAAGGTCACTAGCCTCCCCATTGTCCTCCAGGCCATTTTTACTCTCATCTTTATAAACTGCTCCCATGTTCCCCCACCCCCGCTCTACTTCAACCCATGGAAATGACACTCATCCTTCAAGGTTTGGATCAAGGAACAATTCCTCCATAAATCCATTTCAGGGTTTGGATTAAGAAACAAAGCCTCCATAAATCCATCTCAGACCATGCTAACCTAATTAATCTTTCTGTCCTCTGAAATCCTATAGCAATAAGTATTAGTGCCACTTGTTTGAACATATAATTGCATATTATCCTGGATCGTAATCTAATTCTTCCTGCATTTATCTTGTCTCTCCAGCTTTACTAAATAAGCAAGGAATATATTTTGTATTTCTCATGTATTTCTTCTGCATTGTACACAGAGCCCAGCTGGTTGCTTTTACACAATGCTAGAGCTCAGTTAGTACTTGTTGAATTGCACTGAGTAATGAATTAAATATATTTGACTACAGGAGAGATGTACCTGTGCCATCCAAAAGGTTTAGGTAAAGCCAAAGAGAGGAAGATGTCACGTTCTGCGCCCTCGTTTCAATTCGGAAGAGAGGATGAAGCCGATATAAGATACAGCAGTGATCTTCCTCCCTTATTCTCTCTGAAGTCAGCCCTCACCAAATATAGCTTGGCTTTTTGGCTTTCCTCCTGAAATATGGTGAAAACAACCTCACTACGATATGTAAAAATTTGAGTTTTAAAAGCATATTTTATACACAATTTTTCCTGGTCACAAAATTACTTAATCTTTCAACTAAAAATAAACTCTCTTCAAATATATTAAAAATGAAGTTGATCCTCATTCACTAGATCTATCTATTATAAAATTAAGTGTTGAATGCCTGGTTTCAAGTCTGAGGCATCCTGTCATACCAGAAGCAGTGAAGTCAGCAAAGATTACTTTGTCATATAAAAAAGTTTCAGGTGCAACTTCACAAAGCTCCTATCAGCAAAAAAAATGGGATTATTTGAGCAAAATCAAAATAGTAATTGCAATGAATTTTTTAAACACCAAATATGGGACTCCTAGATGGCTCAGTCAGTTAAGTGTCTGCCTTCGACTCAGCTCATGATCCTGGAGTCCCTGGATGGAGTCCCATGTTAGGCTCCCTGCTCAGCAGGGAGCCTGCTTCTCCCTCTGACCCTCCCCCCATGTGCTCTCTCTCTCTCTCTCTCATTCTCTCTCTCTCAAATAAACAAATAAAATCTTTAAAAACAAATAAATAAATAAATAAATGCCAAATATGTTTGAAATCTATATGTGAATCTTTTAAAAATCCCATAAAATTCATTTGTTAACTTTTGAACATGCTAAATGTCAAGATTTTGAGAAACTAGTGAGTTTCTTTTTATAGAGATACTCTGACAGATCAGGGAAAAATAATAATGGAAAAAAATAATCACTTCTATAGATTGGGTTTTGGCCCAATTCTTCATTCCTTCTATATCCACACCCTTATCTTATGTAACTTTGCAATGCCCCCTATTGAGCTACAGGTGTTAGGGCAGTCAATTAGGACAACTGAAAGCAACAACAGTTCAGCCTTATCCACTTCAACAATGTAGGTAAAAGGCAAAGAGAAAGACACCAGCTCCCCCAGTGTCCCCATTTACCCCTTGGAAAAACAAAGGACTAGGGTCATGTGGGTGCCCTGCAGATGGGGAGAATCAGCTCACTTCCAAAGAGCCCTGAACAAAAGTTTCCTGCCTTTTTGTGGACCCAGGGGCCCCTGTGGTCAGCCCACATTCAAGGAGGTAGGACAGAGGAAAGGGCTCAGAGTACAAAAGTACTGAGTCCAAGTGGAGAAAAATGCCTCAGCTGAGGTCCTGATGAGGGTCTTGGAGGCTATACCTGGAAGGGCCCCACTCGAGGTTCCCAGTAAAGTGAGATCCGAATGGAGGCACCTGTGCTAGGAATGCAGCCATGTATGAGAACACAGCTGGTTGGGGGGAAGGGACTCGAGTCGCTCCCGGCGCTTCCAGTGACTGTAATGTGCCTTGTACTGTCTGGTGTGGGAGGGCAGATCCTCCCCCTGAGGCTTGTGGGGCCAAGCCTTGCAATTATCTAGGGTCTGACCTGAAAGGTCACACATGGGGTTGTGGCCTGTGGCCTCACTCATCACCTCCCAGTGCAGTCAGAACCATCTTGCCACCTGCTGACTTTGGATCTGGCCTCAGGAGGAAGGACTGTTTGCTTTGGCAAACAGGAGGAGGTGAAATTGATGGGAAATAAGCTAAATAAACAGTTCCTTATTATATGCCCTGAGATTCCTTGATCTTTTCTAATGCAGTAATAGTTATTACAATCTCCATTTCACACCCCCAAATTCATGAATGGGTGTGGGCAAGGATTGTCAGTGACTGCTGGCACCCGAAAACAAGAGCTAGTCTGATACCACGTGCCTCCTGACAGAAGTGTACACCCACAAATCAAACCTGAAGTTTATCAAGCCTCTGTATCTACAGCACAGGTGACAGGAGAATGTATGAAATAATAGTGAAACCCACATTGTGGGAAAGTGAGGACAAATAGTCCGGTTTCTTAAACAAATACTTTGAAAGAAAAAAAAAAGGAAGAGGAAACCAATAGATTGAAATAGATTTAGAGATATAAAAATCAGTCACCAGGTATAGACTTTATCTAGATCTTGGTTAAAACGAAATTTTTAAAAAAATATGAGACAATAAAGATGATTTGTGATCCGAACACTGGATATTTAGCATCTTAAGGAATTATTGTTAATAATTATCGCTCTGATAATGCTTGTATAATTGTTCCACTGTACCTACTGCAGCATTAGAAATAACCCCAAACTTAGTGGCTTAAAACAGCAAACATTTTATTAAATCTTACAACTCTCAGGGCTAAGAATTTGAGCAAGTTTCAGCCGTGGGATTCTTCTGTTCCATGTGGTACTATCTGAAGTCACTCAGTGGCATTTGGTTAGCAGATGGGCAAGTTCAGAAGCTTCAAGATGATTTGAGTGAGCAACTGATTGATTGATCGGTTTAGAGACAATTTTATTTATGGGAAGCTGGGCTAGACCAGTAGTTTCAAAGTTGTCAGTCTTGACATGGCTGCTCAGAGCTCTCAGAGAATGTGTCCCAAAAGATCCAGATGGAAGCTTCAAGGCTAATTAAGACCTAACCTTGGAAATACCAGAAAGATAGTTCTACCCCATTTGCTGGTCAAGCAAGTTATTGGTCAGCTCACATTCAAGGTGAAGGGAATTAGGCTCCATCTCTCAGTGGAAGGTATGGTCAAAAATGTGAGACCATCTAGTAATCTACCACAGGATAAGGGTATAGATGAAACAGGATAAGTCATGAATTCATCATTAGTTGAACTGGATGAGAAGTATATGTGAGTTCACTGTAGTATTCTATTATTTCTGTTTGAAATGATTCTGTTTGAAATTATCTATAAAAAGAAAGTTATAAAATAGGGTTAAGTTTTCTTTTACCCGGAAGCTATATGATATGAGAGAAAAGACCACTGTAAATACCTCCGGAAGGTATTATGTATTTGGTATACCTTCACTGATTTTAAACATTGAAAGAGCCTGAATAAATTTCTAATATGGACAGGAATTTATTTATTTATTTATTGGTTTTATTTTTTAATTTTTTTTAACTTTTATTTTATTTTTTCAGCGTTCCAGGATTTATTGTTCATGCACCACACCCAGTGCTCCGTGCAATATGTGCCCTCCTCAATACCCACCACCAGTGTCACCTAACCCCCCAACCCCCTCCTCTCCAAAACCCTGTTTGTTTCTCAGAGTTCGCAGTCTCTCATGTTTCATCTCCCCCCTGCCCCAATTTCTCCCAATTCACCCTTTCTTTCCTCCTCCCAATTCCTCCATCTTTTTCCTTATGCTTATGGATAGGAATTTAAAAGAGAGACTTTTGTTTCTTTTGATTACTGTTGTGCAATAGTATATATGATATGAATTTACAGATGTCTTGTATTTGAAATATTTTCAATCATTTTTGTGGTCTGTAAAGTGCTTTTAATAGTACAGTACAAACTTCAATTGGGTGCATCTATGTAGCTTTCAAAATTTATGTTTAAATAGTGACAATAGTAAAATCCAGGGAAATAATCAACAATTTTTCAGTTAAAAATTAACATACTTTATCAGTCAGAGAAAGACAAGTATCACATGATCTCTCTGATATGAAGAATTTGAGAGGCAAGGCGGGAGTTTGGGGGGGTGGGGAAGAGAAATGAAACAGGAAGGTATGGGGAGGGGAGGGAGACAAACTATAAGAGACTACAAGACTCAAGAAACGAACTAAGGGTGGTGGGGGGGGATGGGGGGGTGGGTAGGGATAGGGTGGCTGGGTTATGGACTTGGGGAGGGTATGTGCTGTTAAGTGCTGTGAAATGTGTAAGCCTGACGATTCACAGACATGTACCCTGGGGCAAATAATACATTATATGTTAATAAAAATTAAAAAAAATTAACGTACTTTAATAACCACGTTTTTTCTTTAGACCTAATATGATCACTAAATATTTTTCTTCCTTTTAGATCTGTCGCAAGTCTCTTATGCAAGCATGATTTAAGTGAACTTAAATGAAAACAAGAACTGTAAGACATCTGAATGCATAAAATGTATAGTTTAAAATGTACTTTTAAAATGTACAGTTTAAATGTACTTTTCAGTTTCCCTAAACTCCATGTAACTATTTATTGTCATATTCATAAGGTCTATTATTAAACAATCCATGACTCTTAACGATCTTATTCTTGTTGACCTCTCCTTATGCACAAAAATATGGAGGACAGTCCACTAACATTTGCATTACTAACTATATGGCCAAATGTCTGTAACCACCAGGTTGGTTTTGTGCCTTATGGAAGATCGGGAATCCACACAATACCTGTACAACAGGATTTGATGCCAAGGCTTATTGTTACACTGAAAGTAGTATGGGGGGAGTCCCAAATAGAAGGTAGGGAGTTTCTAGTTTTATTTGACAAATATGCAGTGATTCAGAGGAATAACAATGTGAAGGGAAGGCAGATGACTTTGACATTGGTGCCATGTTTTTATGCATCAACTTCCCTCCCCATCCCAATACCACCACAGCCCTTCGTGGAGGACTCTCCTTCCCACAATGTTCCCACATGATGCTAAAGTAGGAAAACTAGAGAATACATTAGAACTCATAGCCATGTGACCCTGGGGAAGACATTTATTATTTCTGTGGCTCAGTTTCATATCTATGTAATGAAGGTCTTACTTACCACATGGGACTGTTAGGACCATCAACTTATATAATGTCCTCTGAAACAACTTTGAAACCTTATAGTTCTCTATAAGCATATTACTAGAAGTAGTATTCTACATACATAAAAATATTTTAATTAGAGGAAATCTAGAGCTGTTTTATTCAAAGGACTCTTCATTTTCAATCTCTTTAGCATTCTCCACAATTTTTCTTTAGAGAATCAAATTGCCATGATTTCTAAAAACAGGAAAAATATTTTTAATTACATGGACATGGAAGTGACTACTGGTCACCTACTCAATAGGCACTCTCTCTTCTTCCATTCTGTTAGTGCCAAAGTGTTGTTCCCTGTACCCAGCTAAAAAGATGGTATTTCCTGTCTCATGTTACAGCTAGTTATAATCTTGTACTATGTCCAAGATTGTGACAGCTTATTTAGAGATTGGAAGGTAAACACCAAAATAGCCAAAGAGTAGAATCATCACATTTTCCTCTCATCTCTCTCATCATTGTATTTGTCCACAAGACTTATTTTTTCTGCATAGCTAATAAACATTTTCCAAAGTGCTCTCAGCAAAGCCATCAAATATGGAGAAAACTGAAGGGCTCAATCACATTAAAGTGTTAACAGCTTACAGTGTCTTAAGATATTTAATGGTTGATTTTAAAATGTTTTTTTTTTTTTT
>CM053605.1:83694060-83808316 GCA_028646535.1 Procyon lotor | reverse complement strand
TAGTTTGTGTTTTTAATAGCCCCCTATGACCTACTTCTTTTTCCCTCTGTTTCTATATTTTCTCTTATTTTATAATAATCTTTAATCACCAAAATTATAAAATTGTTCTGGTTCATTTAAGATTTGAACTCTTCGAATTCTAGCTTCTTCCAAATTGAATATGTCTTGAGAAATTCACCACACCTCTTGAGACTTTGTCTTTTCCCTTATTCAGTGAAAGAATTGGATCCCAGGGCCCTCTTCTACTTCAACATATGGTGATTCTGTGCTAATGAATTACCATACCAGACTGATTTTAAAATTCACTTATGGTTCACTGGGTGTGGTGCATGAACAATTAATCTTGTAACACTGAAAAAATAAAATAAAAGTATTTGGGAGAAAAAAATTTCACTTATGATTCTTCTTCCTCTGTTTACTGATCTAAAATATACCTAGTTCCCAGACAAGGAATCCAAGGAAGCGTCATATCTGTGCCTGGGGAGTTTTTCCTTTTTTTTCTTCGTCTCTTCCTTCCTTCCTCCTTCCTTCCTTTCCTTCCTTTCTACTTATGTTTCTTTTTATACTTACTAATATTGTCTTTATTAATGTTATTTGTAGTTTTATTCTCCTTTTGTCTTCCTGACTCTTTATTAATGAGAAAGATGACAACTATCCAAATGTATTGATTACACTCCCATAATTGAACTTCACTAGGAGGATCTGTCAAGAACAAATCTGGAAAAAAGAGTTTTCTTTTGATAAACTTCAGGAAAGTGAATCATTTAGGATTTCTGGTTGGTGAAACCAAATATGAGCAGGGGCCCATTGGGGACAGCCATTCACATTGCCATTGAAGGAGCCCCAGTTATCATGCCTTTGAGTCAATCAGCGAGTCCTTCTAGGCCACATCTGCATGATTGGGAGTAGAGACTGGGATGCTGAGCCCTCCTCTCATGGGGAGCTGTCCTTTGAGCTTCCCCTTTTTGGTGGGGTTCAGTATCACTAAAGTTCTTGTCTACTCTCTTCTGATTTTTATTATTTGGTCATCATCTTTTTTTAATCATTCTAGAGTTCACAGGTAAATGTGGTCTGTGTGACCCCACTGGGAAGAGAATAATGGTATTTAGGGCTTTGGGATTCTGGTAACAGTGCATTCCTTTTATTTCCTCACAGTCAAATAGCTCGTGTTTCTGGGTGTAATTTCATTCCAGGAAGGTCCTCTGAGCTTTTTTGGTAACATCATCCCTTTCAATGGGAAAAAGAAAAAAAAAAACAAAACAACCACCACTATAGGGAAACTTCAGGATGCAATCAGGGTAGATAATGAATGAAGCAAGCAGGTAAAAAAATTCTTGGGAGCCTAGAGAGGAAATTATCCATCTGAGAAGTAATTCCATCATGTGTATATCCAGGTCACACAAAAGGCTATATGCTCAGTCCAACTACTGTTCATCAAGCCCCTATCAGATGCTAAAAACTTTACACACATTTCTTAAGAAATTTTTATGAAAAATAGATATGATCCTCATTTATTAAAAGAAAAGATGAGAGGTTGAAATTTAACTGAAGGTAATGGGGCCTATGTTTCGGTTTCCTAAAATGTATTCTAATAGCACCTACCTCATAAGTTTCAAGGAGTGGATGAAATAAGGTCTGTAAGGAAGTTTCCACTTGGCAAACACTTGATAATTGTTAGCTGCTTTTTAAATTATTTTTAAATGGTCACGAGTAAATGGCTAACTCTGAAGTTGGTTTTCTTTTCTTTTTTTCCCTTCTTCCTGGGATTTCAATAAAGTCGTACAATACAGAAAGAACAGATGAAAAGGCTGGAGCAACATCAGGAGGAATGGCTCAGGAATAATCCCTAATTCCACAGAAAATGCTGTGTTCAGGACAGTAACCTGACCAACAGGCATGCAGTGACCAGGTTCTGATGACCATGATCTTAATGAAAATAGCCACTATAATCTTCATGGTATGGCAGGTGCTCTCTACACTCACTTAATTACCTGCCCCTTCAGAATTTCAGATTTTCAGCAACATTTTGAAACACAGGAAACAATACAGATATTCAACATGATACAGATATTCAGTACATATTTCTGTATGAGAATGATAGTTCTTCCCATGCAAAATTCTATTTGCTCCTTTCTTAACATAACTCTTATCAGAAGGCACAATATATATAGATTTCATTTTGAAACACATACTTGCAAAATAATTCTGAAGAATAGAAGTGATTTGTGGTTGCCTCTTTACACAAAACTGGAACTGCTATTTACAAGGATTCCTAAGAACTTGGGAGCACAAAGCTCCTTTGGGGGATAGAAAACAATCATTTTTTTATTTGAAGTGAAAGGTAGAACAGAAATAATCATTAATCAATCCCCAAAGGCTTATCTGGAGCAGCTCATTCTCCACATTACCCAAACCAAACTATATTATAAATAGTTTTAATTTTCTATATATTATGATATATTTACATCTTAAAAAAGCTTTCTCTCGGGGGAGACACTGCCTTTCCCCAGGCTAGCCAATTCTTAGAGATAGCAAAGGGCCCAACTGGGACTCTGTCTCTGATAGGCAAACTAACCAATGCAGAATCATACCCTCTCCAGTGGGGCCAGGTGCCAGACAATTAAAGATCACACCTACAGTTTAGAGACCACCAAAATGATTCAAATTAGCCAGTCCTAAGTGCTTACTCTACCCTGTCTTGCCTTTCCCATAGAATCCGCAGTAAAAGTCATGGCCTAAACCTTCCCCTCACTCCTAACCTCTACAAGAACTCTAGTGGCTTTCCCACATGGCCTTCTGTGGCGTGTTATATGTCCTGTCTCTAGGACTTGTGAGTAAAATAAACCTTGGGTTTGTTCCTGAGCCTCTCTTCTCTCTCCACTGTGGCCACACCTGATTGACCACCTTATAAAAGAATACAAACATCACTTCCCTGAAAATAAATAAATAAAATGGCACCCTTGGCCCTTGATATAGAAGTCACATTCCTTAAAATGGCAAGCAAAGCCCTTTAACATTTTACCTTTGTTTGCCCAATAACTTCATTTCTTACCTATCCAAACAGCGCCCTCCCAGAAACTTCCAATAAATTGCAATGTCCTAAAGACAAATGTTAATTTGTGTTGGCTGTCAGCACCTGGCCAACTGTTGAAGGCATGTGTCAAAACGAATACAGAACTCTTTAGCAAATACTGGGAGACATACTGGTTCCAGGTGATTAAGGAAATCTGTCTAACTGTTAGCTGTCACGTAAGCTAACTGAGCAGAGACTTCAGTGACCATGTACAACAGAGAAGACAAACTTTACAGAATTAGTTCGGAAGTCACTAAACAAACAACAACCCCAACAAACAGTAACAGCAACAAACCCACAGGAGATGGAGGAGGTAAGAAGAGAGTCTGATTTCCAGTGTTTCCATATTAAAATGTCCAGTTTCAATCCAAAAGTTACAGGACATAGAAAGTAACAAAAAGAAAAAAAAAAGTAACCAGAAAGTATAGCCCATACACGCACAGCAAAAGAAATCAAATGGGAACAGTCCCCTGGGTAAGCCCCAAAAGTAGACTTACTAGACAAAAGATTTTAACTCAGGTGTTTTACATAGGTTCAAAGAACTAAGGGAACCCAGGGTTAAGGAAATAATGGCTTAAGGAATAGAGACTATCAATAAAAAAAAGATAAAAATTATGAAAGTGGATCAAGTAGGAACTATGGAGTTCAAAAGTATAGTGACTGAGGGTGTAATGTATAGCGTGATAACTATAGTTAATAATACTCTATTATATATTTGGAAATGACAAAGAGGGCAGCTCTTAAAAGTTCTAATCACAAGAAAAAAATCTTGTGATTACGTATAGTGATGAACATTAACTAGACATATTGTGGTCATTTCATAAAATATACAAATATCAAATCATTATGTTAAACAGCAATATGTTGAATCAGCTCAACAGCAGATTTGAGCAGGCCTAATAAGGAATCAGAGGGGCACCTGAGTGGCTCAGTTGGTTAAGTGGCTGCCTTCGGCTCAGGTCATGATCCCAGGGTCCTGGGATTGAGCTCCGCATTGGGCTCCCTGCTCAGCAGAGAGCCTGCTTCTTTCTCTCCTTCTGCCTGCTGCTTTGCTTACTTGTGCTCTCTCTCTATCTCTCTGTCAAATAAATAAATAAAGTCTTTAAAAAAAAATAAGGAATCAGAGAACCTTTATACAGATCAGTTGAGATGATCCAGTCTGTGAAAGATAAAAAGAATGAAGAAAAATGAACGGAACTTCAGAGAGCTTTGGGGCATCATCAAGCATTCCAACATATGCATAATGGGGAGTCCAGAAGAAGAGGAGAGAGAGAAAGAGGCAGGAAGAATATTTGAAGAAATAATGACTGAAAACATCCCAAATTTAGTAAAAAGCCTTAAAGATCCAAGAAGGTCAGTGGACTACAGGTATGGTGAACTAAAAGGGTTACATACCAAGATACATCATCAAAATGAAAAGACAAAGACAAAGAGAAAATACTGAAAGTAGAAAGAAGTGACTCATTTCATACAAGGTATCTTAAAAATATTAAAAACTGATTTCTCATCATAAACCACAGAGCCTATAATTAGTGGAATGATACATTCAAAATATTGAAAGAAGAAGACTGTCAACAAGAATTCTATCTCCATGAAAACTATCCTTCAAAAATGAAGAAGAAATTAGGACATTCCCAGGTGAACAGAAAGTGTAAGAATCTGTTGTTAGCAAAACTGTCCTGTAAGAAATACTAAAGGAAGACCTTTGGGCTGAAATAAAAGGACACCAGACAGTAGATCAAGTCCACATGGAAAATAAAGAACATAGATAAAGGTAACTATATAGGTAAATATTAAAAACAGTATAAATATATTTTGTTTATAACTCCTTTTTTCTCCTATCTGATTTTAAAGACAAGAGCATAGAGCAATAATTATAAATCTGTGTTGATGGGCATACAATGTACAAAGATGTAATTTGGATGACAGTAACAGCAGAGGTGGAAGGGAATGGACTTTTACTGGACAGCATTTTATATAACATTGCAATTAAGTTGGTAATAATCTAAACTTGATTGTTGAAATTAACATGTTAATTGTATTCCACAGGACAACCATTAAGAAAGTAACTAAAAATACATAATAAAAACAGGGGTGCCTGGGTGCCTCAGTGGGTTAAAGCCTCTGCCCCTGGCTCAGGTCATGATCTCAGGGTCCTGGGATTGAGCCCCACATCGGGCTCTCTGCTCAGAGGGGAGCCTGCTTCCCCCTCTCTCTCTGCCTGCCTCTCTACCTACTTGTGATCTCTCTCTGTCAAATAAATAAATAAAATATTTTTAAAAAGTTAATGAGAGAATTAAAATGGTACTCTGGAAAAAAAGAAGACAGCAATGGAGAAATACAGGAATAAAAAATGCACAATATACAAAAAATAAATTGCAAAATAGCAGACTAAATTCTACCTTATCAGAAATTACATTACATGTAAATGATTTAAACTATCTAATTTAAATGCAAAGATTGGCTGAATAAAAAACAACCCACATGATTTGAATGTATGCTATCTATGAGAGACATATTTTAGACTTAAGAAATCAAACAGATTATAAGTAAAAGCATGGAAATAGATATATTATGCAAATAGTAACCACAAGAGAGCTAAAGTGGCTATACTAATGGCAAACAAAATAGACTTTAAGATAAAAATTGTTACAGGAAAAAAGCACGTTTGATAATGAAAAAAGGGTCAATCAATAAGAAGTTATAACAATTATGACCATATGTGAACCTAGAAACACAGACCCAACATATATAAAGCAAAAATGACAGAATCAAAAGGAGAAACAGACAATTCAAAAATAGTAGTTGCATACTCAATATTTCAGGATCTATAACGGGTAAAGTGAGAGAAGATCAACAAAAAAATGAACAACATTAGACTTAATCAAGGAAACTTAACAAGCATGTATAGAATACACAACAACAGCAAAATACACATTCTTTTTAAGTGCACATAGAACATTCTCCAGGACGGGCCATAAATATATGCCATCAAATAAGTCTCCATAAATTTAAGAAGATTGAAGCTTTATAAAATATATTCTCCAACTGAATGGAGTAAAATTAGAAACTGACAACACAAGGAAATTTAGAAAATTCACAGATACACAAATACTAAAAAGCTAAAATAACAAATGACTCAAAAAAGAAAAAAAAACTGATGAGGGAAATTAGAGAATACTTTGATAAAAATGACAATGAAAACAGAACATACTCAAACGGGTATAGCAGAAAAAAAAAAAACGGTATAGCAGAAGCAATGCTCAGAATGAAATGTATAGCTACAAATGCTTACATTAAAAAAGAAGAAAGATCTCAAATAAAACTTAACTCTCCACCTTCAGAAACTGGAGGTAGGGGGGAATCAAACTAAAGCCAAAGCAAGCAGAAGTTAGGATATAATAAAATTACAGTAGAAAAATGAAATAAAAAATAGAAAAACAATAGAGAAAATCAGAAACAACAACAAAAGTTGGTTATTTGAAAAAAAAAACAAGAAAATGGGTAAACCTGACAGCCACATGCAGAAGAATGAAACTGGACCATTTCCTTACACCACACACAAAAATAGACTCAAAATGGATGAAAGACCTCAATATGAGACAAGACTCCATCAAAATCCTTGAGGAGAACACAGGCAGCAACCTCTTTGACCTCAGCCGCAGCAACTTCTTCCTAGAAACATCCCCAAAGGTAAGGGAAGCAAGGGCAAAAATGAAGTATTGGGACTTCATCAAGATCAAAAGCTTTTGCACAGCAAAGGAAATAGTCAACAAAACCAAAAGACAACTGACAGAATGGGAGAAGATATTCGCAAATGACATATCAGATAAAGGGCTAGTATCCAAAATCTATAAAGAACTTCTCAAACTTAACACCCAAAGAACAAATAATCCGATCAAGAAATGGGCAGAAGATATGAACAGATATTTCTGCAAAGAAGACATCCAAATGGCCAACAGACACATGAAAAAGTGCTCCACATCACTCAGTATCAGAGAAATACAAATCAAAACCACGGTGAGATACCACCTTACACCAGTCAGAGCGGCTAAAATTAGCGAGTCAGGAAATGACAGATGTTGGCGAAGATGCAGAGAAAGGGGAACCCTCCCACACTGTTGGTGGGAATGCAAGCTGGTATAGCCACTCAAGAAAACAGTATGGAGGTTCCTCAAAAAGTTGAAAATAGAGCTACCCTATGACCCAGCAATCACACTACTGGTATTTACCCTAACAATACAAATATAGTGATCCGAAGGGGCATGTGCACCAGAATGTTTATAGCAGCAATGTCCACAATAGCCAAACTATGGAAAGAATCCAGATGTCCATCAACCGATGAATGGATCAAGAAGATGTGGTATATATATACAATGAAATACTATGCAGCCATCAAGAGAAATGAAATCTTGCCATTTGCAACGACATGGATGGAACTAGAGGGTATTATGCTAAGCGAAATAAGTCAGTGAGAGAAAGACAATTATCACATGATCTCTCTGATATGAAGAATCTGAGAGGCAGGGCTGGGGGTTTGTGGAGGGGTGGGGGAGAGACATGAAACAAGATGGCATCAGAAAGGAGACAAATCATAAGAGACTCCTAAACTCACAAAACAAACTGAGGGTGGCTGGGAGGTAGGGGGATTAGGGATAGGGTGGCTGGGTTATGGATATTGGGGAGGGTATATGCTATGGTAAGTGCTGTGAAATGTGTAAGCCTGGTGATGCACAGACATGTACCCTGGGGCAATTAATACATTATATGTTAATAAAAACATTTTTTTAAAAAAAGAGCAAATGGAGAGTATATATAACTACAAGAAAAAAAAAAAGAAAATGTGTAAACCTTTATCTAGACAGACCAAGAAAGATTAAGACTCAACTTACTAAAATCCCTAGAAAAACAAATAACTGAAATGAATTCAAGAAGAAATAGAATATTGACATAGACCTATAATGAGTAAAAAAGAAATTGAGTAAATAATAAAAAAAAAAAATCTACCAACAAAGGGCACCTGGGTGGCTCAGTCTGTTAAAGCATCCAACTCTTGATTTTGGCTCAGGTCATGATTTCAGGGCCCTGGCTTTGAGATCCTCATTGGGCTCTGCACTCAGCAAGGAGTCTGCTTGAGATTCTCAAGCAGTGGGAAGTGTTGGCCTCTTGACTATATCAAGTCTTCCAGTCATTGGGCTCTACACTCAGCAAGGAGTCTGCTTGAGATTCTGTCCCTCCTCCTCTGCTCTCTCTCTTCTTCTCTCAAATAAATAAATAAAATCTTTGAAAAAATATATCTACTACTTGTAGTAGTAGATAGAAAAGCCTATACAACCTCACTGATGGATTGTACTAAACATTTAATGAAGACTTAATGCCAATTCTTCACCAATTCTTTCAAAGAAAAAAGAGAAAGAACCACTGACCAAGTCATTCTGTAGAGCTAGTATTACCTGATTCCAAAACCAAACAAAGAAATCACTAGGGAAAAAAAACCAAAAAAACTACAGATAGATATTTCTTAAGAATGTAGACATAAAAATCCTCAACAAATTACTAGCAAACTCAATCCAGTAACATATAAAAAGGATCGTACCCCATGACCAGGTGTAATATATCCCAGCAATGCAAGGTTGGTTCAACATAAGAGAATTAATCAGTGTAACACACCTTGTTAAGTAAAAGATGAAAATTATATGATCATCTCAATCAAAGCACAAAAATTATTCAACAAAATCCAACATCTTTCATGATAAAAACCCTCAACAAACTAGTAATAGGGAGCACATGCTGAACTTGAAAAAGACATTTATGAAAAAACCATGGCTAATATGTTATTAGTGTTGAAATACCGAAAAGTATCCCCTTAGTCAGGAACCAGACAAGGAAGTCCACTCTTGTCACTGCTATTCAGTGTTGTACTGGAGATTCTAGCTAGGCAAGATAATAAAATAAAAAGCATTCAGAATGGGAAGAAAGAAGTAAAATTATGTCTGTTTGCAGAGGATCTTGTCTAGGAAATTCAAAGGAAGCCACAGAAAAACTATTAAAGCTAACAAATAATTTCAGCAAGGTATCAGAATACAGGATCAATGTATAAAAATTGTGTGTCTAAATACCAGAAATGAACACTCTGAAAATGAAATGAATAAAATAATCTCATTTCAAATAGCATCAAAAAAGAAGGAAGTTCTTAAGAATAATTGAACAAAAGAGGTGCCCAACTTACATACTGAATGCAATGAAACATTGCTGAAAGTTGAAGATCTAAATAAATGGAAAATAATACCATGTTTATCGATTGGAAGACCTGATATGAGCAAGAGGCCAACACTTCCCAAATTCATGTATAAGTTTCACATAATCTTTATTAAGGTTTCCATGACTTTTTTGGTAAAAATTGATAAGCTGATCCTAAATTCTTAAGGAAATTCAAGGCACACCAAGTAGCCAAAACAATCTTGAGAAACAAGAACAAGGTTGGAAAACTCTTAATTCCCAATTTCAAAATTTACTACAAAGATATAATAATCAGGACAGTATGATAGTAGCATAAAAATAGAACTATAAATCAATGGAATAGAATTGAAAGTCCAAAACTGAACCCTCACATTTTCAGTCATATATCTCTAGTCCACTGATTTTTGACAAGGATGCCAAGACAATTCAATGAGGGAAGATTGGTCTTTCATCAAATGATGATGAGACAAATACACATCCACGTATGAAAGAATAAAGATGAATGCTTATAGAACATCACTTTCAAAATTTTACTCAAAATGATTTGAAGATCTAAACGTAAGATGCAAAACTATTAAATTCTTAAAGGAAAACAGAGGCTTAAATCTTCATGACCTTTGATTAGGCACAAGTCTTAGATTTGACGCATGAAGCACAAGAAACCAAAGAGAATACAGATAGCTTGGACTGCATCAAGCTTAGAAAACTTTTGTATTCAAAGTCTAATTTACCTATTTTCCTCTTGTTTCTTGTGTTTTAAGTGCCCTTTTCTGAGAAACCACTGGGTCTTAAAGATTTATGTTTTCTTCGGAGATTATTAATTCCATCTCTTATATCTTTGACCCATTCTGAGTTAATTTCTTATATTTTTATATTTTGAGTGTAGGTAATGGTCCAGCTTCATTCTTTTGCAGGTGAATATCCATTGGTCCCAGCACTCAGGATGTCATTCATTATGTTGGGCTTTCTGTTGATTATTTGGTGAACCATACAGGGCCACAATTTCTCTTTGAATCCCTTGAAAGCATGTAGAGCAGTATTTTTTCCAATGTAAAAGTTTATGACACTGAAATAACATTAAAAAAAATATCAGGTGGCTTAACTGTAGTTAGGGTAGACATTGTTTAGAAGGGACTTAGTTTCAGTTTTAAGTCTATATGTGTGTCTGTATGTGTGCTCACACATGCCTGCAGGTATACACAGGTACCGGGTTGAAGTTGAAAGTGTATTTCTTACCTTTTACGGTTCATAAACGTACAGATAAGTTTGTAAACCATTGTCCTGAAAACACAGTATCTCCCTCAAAATAGGAGTAAGTGAAAAATAAATAAATAAAAGAACCATCAAAGGTTGCTTTTTTTTTGCCTTTAGATGTTCTGCCTTTCTTAGGAATGTGCTTGTTGGACAAAGGTAGCTGGAGTGCCAGATATCAAGAGTCCCAGTTACCTCCGCTTCTAAGTTGGGAGCAGAATAAACACTCTTGTGCCTCACTAGCAGCAGGATTCAACTTGTCCTTTGCCTTTGGCATTTTCAGGGGATCAGGAAGATAAGAAAATGCTATATTCCAATGGGGACATTGTCTCTCTTCTGGCTGCTTGACAAGTATAGAGAGGTAGTCTGAATCACGGGGTTGGCTTCTTTGGTTTGTAAGGTGAATCTGGCCAGCACTTTCCCACTGGACCTGGCCTCCTAACAACAAGGAACTGCCACTAAGAGAAGCAGCTTTTAAATTAGCAAAGGAACAACGTGAAGTCATTTAGTAAATACATAGTTACACTCATAAATATAGAAGGCCTAGGAAAAATGGATTGTAAAAAAGATATTGGATTCTATTTAACAGGTGATATGTGGTATAATATAAATTTTAAAATTCAATAGTTATTAAGTCTATAGTGTAAGTCACACATCTTAATACATTAAGATATATGCGAATATATAATCTATGGCATGAAATACAGACTATTTAAGAGTACCATACTTAGTATCACATCAACCAAACCTGTAAAAACCTTCAATCAGAACTAATATTCAGAAAGTAAAGTAAAGCAAAGCAAAGCGTATCTCACTGTCCAAAGGGCTTCCTTTTTAGATTTTTAGAATGGTTCAGGGACTTACCTAAGGTTACACAGTTCATCAGTTGAAAGCTAAACTGAAAGTAGAACCCAGCCTGCCTGATTCCTTGTTCACAGCTCCTTCTATTTTGCTGTTCTCTACATATTTCCTTAGTTTTATGAAGCTTCTTTAATGAGATCTCAGTTACTGAACCATAACTCATTCACTGAAAATGAATTTGATTCCTACAATGTGTCAGACAGTCTTCTACGACAAAGTCCTTGCCTTCATGAAACCCACTTTTAGTGGAGTAGCAGAAAACAAATTAATAATGAAGGTTCTGCAGAGATTATTACAGTAATGGAGTGTGGCTTTAGTTCTTTGGTTAATAGGAATTTATGAGAGTCATTACACTTTTCTAAATAGAAAACATAAAACTGCCTGGAGTATGAAAGCCCCTATTCTGACTCAACTCACAGTCCTTTACTCCAGATGTTTAACCATACACCAAAATGAGAAAACAGTGAAAAAATTTAGTTTCTTCTCTGTCCTAGGTTACTCTGTCTCCTTGAATTGAAAGACTTAGGGGAGGAAATTACATCATGGGCCATGGAATGCCTCAGACATGCTGGAGCCAAATTGTTCAAGATGAGTAGATTTACTCCTCTCCCTCCCTTTTTTAAGATTTTATTTATTTATTTGAGACAGAGAGAAAGCACAAGCAGGGGGGAGGGTCAGAAGGAGAGGGAGAAGCAGGCTCCCCGCTGAACAGGGAGCCCGATGCAGAACTCAGTTTCAGGACCCGAGGATCATGACCTGAGCCAAAGGCAGATGCTTAACTGACTGTGCCACTCAGGTGCCCCATTTTTTTTTAATCCTAAAAAGAATAGGGGTTTCTGGGAAAAAATGCTATTTATTACCATTTTATAATCAACAATATCAGCTACTCCTAGGTAGCAGGAAAATAGTGATTACAGACACTGCTGTTTAAAGAAACAGTAAGGGATAGCTCCCTCTAGGAAAAAATCAAACATTGAGCGATTTCGACAGATTTGAAAAAAGTCATACATGAGAAGAAGCAAGCAAAAAATAAGTATACAAACAAAATAAGTGAAAGAGCTTCTTCAGTCTTGAACAATTCCAGAGGTAAAGCGTTCCTCTATTTGTCCCTACTCTATTTGTCCTGTCACCATCTCTGGGGAATGGGGCTGCCTTCCAAAAAGGCAGAAGAGTGACTTAAGAACAAAGACGCAGATCCAGACTTAAAGCTGTAAGATCACAGAAACAAAGACCTACCTACCTTTCCACAGGCCTGAATTAACAGAGGCAAGGGCGGTAAATGTTTTATACTAAATTGGTTAGCAAATATCTTGGAACAGACAGAGAAAGAAATCTTCATTCCAGCTGTAAATCCAAAGATACTCCCTTGGACACGAGTTACTTAAATTTGCCAAGCATGGGGTTTTTTCATTTACAAAATGGATATGATATTAATAATAACTGCCTGTCTCATAGATAATGGAATAATACACGTGGCACAGGATTAAGCAACCAATAACTTTTATCATTAGCAATCACATCATCAACAATAATAAAATAGACTCACAGTAGGGAGTTGGATCATCCAAGTCACTGGAGAGCCATGCTAGGGATAGCTCCTGAAAACTTCACATAACTCAAAACATTCATAAGACATCCAGACATCTCCCTTAAGAATAAATGCAATGTCCAAAAAAAAAAAAAAAAAAAGAATAAATGTAAGAAATAAAAGTCTCACTACATATAAACCTACACCGTTATAATGCATTCCTTACATCAAAGTTACTCTTCAATAAACAATTTTTGGTGTGGGGTACTCATATTATTTCAACATACATGTAGAAAAGTAAGACTTCAGTAATATTTTATTGCTTACTCCTTCAAATTTGTTCTTTCAAATTACTGTGAAATTTAACTACACTGTTTATCCAAAGGCCATTTAATAGCAGAGAGATGCTATTATAAGAAATGAGGCATAGGGGAGTGTGTTATATGATTTCAAGAGATAAACTCTAAATAGAAAGGCAAACAGTAGAAACTGAAACATCTTGAATTTAAATAACTGGAAATTCTTTTACAAGTGTGAAGTCTATAAAAAGATACATTTTATCTGCAAAGAAACCTACAGAGGATTGTAAAATGATGACAAACACCCCCCCAACACCATCACTCCCGAGACACTGCTGTGATGAAAAACACAAAGTGAGTGTGGGGGAGGAGGGCAGATCCTACCAACTATGTGGGCAAAAGCCAAATTTCTAATAGAGATTTATGATCGCGCCTGTAAGATTTGGATTCCTATGCTCACATTTCTACCTCATGGAGTCAGACGGAGCCCTACCTGGGGACCTGGTTTCCAGATTCCACACTTAAAGCCAGGTCTTGGATCATCACATACTTGTCCAAAGATCACATGGAGTGGTAGAGCTTTACTGCTACAATTCTGATGGGAAAACTAGGAAAAAGAGCGTTTTGGTATTGTTTTTTGATTTTTATTGGGAGGAGGGATTTCTTTTAGCTTATGATTCAGGCTTAAATCTTCGGTTTTTCCTATCTCAGTTTACAAAATAGGATGTAAATGTATAATTCACATGGTAATGAATTATATTCATGAGTAAGATCCTAAAAACCTCACATAATTCAAAACTTGTATAATTCTAGACAGACTGTTCCCCAGGAGAAATCAATACAATGTAAGGATTAGCATTCTCAAAATACAGAAGCTTATAACATCACATGGTGTATCTTAGAGCAAGTTTTTAGACACTTAAAAAAGTACTTCAAAAAATGCACAGAAAAGGTTTACAAAGATAATATATCGACTTTCCTCATACCTCTCACCCAGTTACCCCTACTGTTATATGTTACCATGGTACATTTGCCTAAGCTAAGAAACCAACATGAGTACTATTAACTGAACTCAAGACTTTATTCATATTTCACTAGTTTTTCCATTAATGCTCCTTTTTTTGTTCCAAAATCCAATCCAATTTTAAGTACTTTTAAAAATTATGGAAGGATTCACATTACAGTTGATCCTTGATCAACGTGGGTTTGAACTATATGGACCCACTTATGTGCAAACTTTTTTTGGCAGAGAGAGAGAGAGAAAGAGAGAGAGAGAGAGAGCGTGCGGGGGTAGGGGGTGCAAAAGGAGTGAGAGAGAATCCCAAGCAGGCTCCACACTCAGGCAGAGCCTGAAAGGGGGCTTGATCTCATGAGAGAGAATCCCAAGCAGGCTCCACACTCAGGCAGAGCCTGAAAGGGGGCTTGATCTCACGACCCTGAGATCATGACCTGAGTCAAAATCAGGAGTCCAATGATCAACCAACTGAGCCACCCAAGGGCCCCTATACGTAGATTTTTAAAAATAAATATAGCACAGTATTGTACATGTATTTTCTCTTTCTTATGATTTTCTTAATAACATTTTCTTTTCCCTAGCTTACTTCATTGTAATAACACAGTATATAATACTTATACAAAAATCTGTGTTAAATTGACTATGTCATCAGTAAAGCTCTGGTCAACAGTAGGCTATTAGTAAGTTTTAGGGGACTCAAAATCTCTAAGGGGATTTTCAAATACAGGACCAACTGTATTTGAAATTTGTGTAAACTAATAAGATTTGGGGGGTGCCCGGATGCCTCAGCCAATTAAGCGTCTGCCTTTGCCTCAGGTCGTGATCCCAGGGTCCCGGGATCCATGGCACAGGATTTCCTGCCCACCAGGGAGTCAGCTTCTCTCTTTCCCTCTGCTCCCCATCCCTGCTCATGCTCTCTTCTTCTCTCTCTTGAATAAATAAATAAAATCTTAAAAAAACCTAATAACATCTTTGTGTCATGTCTTTCAAAATTGTGAGATTAAAATTGGTATGAAATAAAACTGCAGTTTACTCAAGACTTTCCATGAGGTTTAACGCAAGGATGACTGAAGATTTAACCTACTGCAGTAGCCCAAGCCAGTAGGCAAACTCTGGAATAGCGAGGGGAAGGGGAGGAATGTGTTGTACTGGGTTTCAGCTGAAAATTTCGTTTCACTAGTAAGAAAATCCAGAAAAAATATTATAATAATTTAAGGAATACTAAAAACAAGTGAACAAGCCAAAAACTAGATATGATCATGTTACAAGAAATGCTCAGAAAATTGTCTAGTCAGGCACTATTTTTTATATAAATAGGTTAAACTTTTACTGCAAAGAGCCTCCAAGCAAACTGTGTAGCCACATATGCTGCAAAATATTCCCCATTTCCTTTTACTATTATTAAAATATAATGAGCCCTTAAAAATGAAAAGAAAAATGGGCAGTCAGTTTGTAGCCAATAAGCATTTGAAAAATATTCAAACTCATTTTGAAAGAATGCAAATTAAGCAGCAATGTACTTTTTTCCTAACTTATAAACCTGGTAATATTCCTGTAGAGTGTAGGCTAACGTGTAAAGAGCAAGGCACTCACTCATGTTGGTCATGAGACTAAAACTTGAAACATCTTTTTTATGGCAACTTGGCAATATATGCATTCAGTTACCTACTGCTGACTAATAAGCCTTTCCAAAATATAGTGGCTTAAATCCACATGTGCGTATTGTTTCTCACATTTCTCTAAGTTGGCTACGACATCTCACTCACTACGCAGTGTTGTCCAGGGTGACTCACACAGCTGCACTCAGCTGGAATGCTCTAGGCTTCCTTTCTTCTCCATGTGCTCCCCATCATTCAGGACATGAGCCCAAGGATCCTTCATGTCAGCGGGATGCCAAGAAAGCAAAAATGGAAGCTGACAGACGGCTCAACGCCTCTGTCTGATAGCTGTGGTTTACCAGAGCCCACCCGCACACGCTCCTAAGAGCAGATGATGCCTATCTCTTTCCAGCTCCATGTTCAGAGATCTCCCATCGTCAAAGCCCAGTAGCTTGAAATCAGTCAGGATGGTGGTATTTACACCACAGAAATTGGTAAATGCTGTAAGCCAGGGCTTTTAGAAAAAGTTTTCAGAGCTGATTTTCCAGAATGCTCTTTCCTGAAAGTCACGTAGCTTCACATCACCACATTCTTTAGGTAAATTATTTTACTCAGGTAAATCACAAGGCCATCCCAGGTTCCCTGTGGGAGGGGAAACAGACTCCACCTCTTAATCAGAACTAGCAAAGAATCTGTGGTTATATGTAATCCACCACAGTTTGCCCTCTGATCAAAAATTACTTGTATCCTTTCCACATGCAAAAACAAAACAAAATAACTCACCATCTTCTAAGATCCCTCAAAATCTCATCCCATGAAAGCATCAGACTCAAAGTTTAATATTTCATGATCTACATCATGTCCAGATACAGGTGCAGCAACTCTGGATCTGGAGAACTGTGTTTTCTACTCTTCCACAACCCTCATTCATTCTCCCGTTCCCCTAGGCATGAAATGGTGAGAAAGGCACAGGAAACCTACAAGAGATACTCTCTTTCAATAACGGGGAGATAGTAACTCTGAAATCTACCTAGACACAGGCTGTTAGATCCATTCCAGGGCTGGGGGCCCAGCTGGGGCTGGAACATCCAAAATGACATCTCATTCTTCTAGACTTTTCCGGGTGACCTCTCTTCATTTAGGAGTCTGGCCTAAAGTTCTTTACAGCATGGTAGCTGACTTCCAGGGAGCAAAAGTAGAAACTTCCATGTTTCTTAAAGGCTAGATCTGAAACTGGAATAGCATCATCATACCATCCTAGTGTGGTATCATCATATTTACCTAGTGTTGCCAGATTTCACAAAAACAAAACAAATCAAAACAAAAAACAGGATTCCAAGTTAAACTTCAGTATCAAATAAATAACAAATAATTTTAGTATAAGCATATCACATTTTTTTTTCGGTGTAGTTGACATTTTGATTTTACTGGGCACTTTTATTCTTTTCTGGTGATCCTACTTTTACCATATTCTGAAGGTCGAAGCAAATCATTCAAAGATAAGAGAAGGAGACATAACTGTTTACTGAATAAGTGGCTTGCTCATAAAGAGAGGGAAGAAGTTTATGGTGGCCATTTTGCAGACTACCACAGTATAACAAAAGACTTGAAAATGTGTATCGGTATAACCAGTAATTCTATTTCTAGGGATTGTTCTGAGAATATGATTAAAGACATGCCAAATGTTTAGCAATATGAATGTTGATTGTAGAATTACTTACAATGGTAAAAAACAGGAAGTAACATAGATGTACAAAGACAAAAAATATATTTATTGAGCTCCTAATATGTGCAAGACAATGTGTTAGCCCAAAATATACTAAACAACACAGAAAATCTCTTAGAGACTAAAGGGGTAAGTTCCACATTCAACAGATAATATTACATTTGAGTAATTGATTGTAAGCATGCTAATTATTAAAAAGAGAACTACTAGGTACTATGGAATCACAAAGCAACCAATTCTACTGGAGACTGGGTTTAGGAGAAAGGACAGGAAATAACAGGAAAGGTTGAGGGAAGAGAATATTAGGCAGAGTGAACAGCAGAAGTATTCTAAATGTATATATTTACATGGAAAGGTGATCATAATAAACAATTAGGGATGAGATGCTCATTAAACATTTAAGTAGAGATGCCAAATTGTGTTTAGATATACAAGCTGGGATTCTGGGAAGGGTCAAATCTGAATACATATATTTTTGGTGGTTTCTTTTGTGTGTGTGTTTTAAGATTTTTATTTATTTGACAGAGACAGAGAGTACAACCAGGAGGAGCAGCAGAGGGAGAGGGAGAAAGAAACTCCCCATTGAGTAGGGAGCCCAACATGGGGCTCGATCCCAGGACCCTGAGATCATTACCTGAGCTGAAGGTAGATGTTTTCAGGCATCCTGAATATATATATTTAGGAGTTACCACCCTACAGTCAATAGGCAGTAAAATAAAAAGAACATCAGCGAAGTGGGTTATTGTCAAAGCCCAAAAAAGAGAGTTTCAAGCAGCGAGTGGCCACTTGGGAGAACTGCCCCTAAGACACTGAGTAGGATGAAGGCAAAAAGCGACCATTGCATTTGGTGACGTGGAGGTCACTGATGAAGTTTCAGATGTAGGAGGAAGGACAAAGATCTAAACGAAATAGACAGGAAAGGTAATATAATAGGGAAACCATTCATTTGAGAAGTTTTGCCATGAGGGAGCAAGAGAACAGGGCAGCAGCTAGATGGGAAAGGGAGGTCAAGAGTAGGTTTGTTGGCTGATGAGAGCAAACCCCAAGAGAAAGAAATCAATAACGCAGGAGAGAGGGGTCTATTTGCAGGAGAAATGTCCTAGAGAAGGTGAAAGAGAATGAATAGAAGTGGGAAGGGTTCCCAGAGCTCCAGAGCTCAAGGGAAGGATTGACTTTAGCAACCAGAGCAGAGATGTTTCTTCCTATAGTAGCAGATGGTTGAAGGGTCCTGCTTCAAGAGGCTGCAGAGATGCAGTGGGAGGAAGAGGAGAAAGTGCCTGTTTGCTTCTATTTCAGATGAAGTATTGAATCAAGGTCATCTGTAAGAAGGAAAGGGAGGAAGGGGGAGATTAAAAACATATTCCCCGGGGCGCCTGGGTGGCTCGGTGGGTTAAAGCCTTTGCCTTCGGCTCGGGTCTTGGTCTCGGGGTCCTGGGATCGAGCCCCGCATCGAGCCCCGCATCGAGCCTCGCATGGAGCCCCGCATGGGGCTCTCTGCTGGGCGGGGAGCCTGCTTCCTCCTTTCTCTGCCTGCCTCTGACTACTTGTGATCTCTCTCTCTGTCAAATAAATAAATAGAATCTTAAAAAAAAAAAGTAGTTCTTTAAAAAAACAAAAACAAAACAAACATATTCCGCAAGTGTACTTTACGTCTCATGTTGATCACACTTTTGAAAACTTTGTATGTATGGACTCACTTACCCAATAAACTCTACAGTTTCTCGACATCTCAAATAAGAAAAAGAGCAAAGAGGGAGCCATTAAAAATATCAAGAATAGTGCACCAATCAAGATGAATTTATTGGACATTTTTATTTAAAAGCCTTAGAGGAATTTAATAATCATGTATTAAAATTCATCGGTGTCAATTTAGCCATCAGGAGAATTCTCAAGTCACAGAAGTCGTGCACATCAAAGTATTGTTCAGTCATGCCTATTAGTCAGAGTTAACAGAGGCCTAACGATGTCTGCTTCTATGACTTTACCAATGCATTAAATTGCTTATTTCCACATTAGCAAACAGATTGAAGGAGTGATTGGACGATGCATTTATCATGATAAAAGCAGGCTGGCGATGAGTAGACACTTGTGAGATAAAGTCAATGAGATAAAATGAAGTCCGCTGCTGTAAATCACATCAACTACCTAAACTGACGTTACGAGTTGACACTCCTGGGAGTGTTTTCTCAGAAGCTATTAGAAAAAAAATGAAATTTGAGAAGAGCTTTTGGGTCATCCGTGCTCTATATTTAGAATCTTCGAATAATCGTAGATTCTAGCACTTTGTCACCAAGAGAGAAATAAAACGGGGTTACCTCCCTTTTCGCTGCTTTTTTTCTTTTTCATTTAACACAGCAGAAGTTTCTGTGAGACAAATCCTATTCTGAGGCTTAAAAATAGATCCTATACTTTTCAGATGAGGTTAAAAGTGCATTATGATAAAACGTAAAAGTAATATTATTCACAATGCAATACAAATTTTGAAAAGAGCAAATATTTATCAAGCACTTATGTACCAAACACTGTTCTTTGTACCTGGGGTATGCAAAGAACCCATCTTATATAATCTTCAGAATTCCTGAAACATCTTTATGAGGCAGTTTCTATCATTGTCTACACTTTACCAAAGAGAAAGCTATGGTTGGTCAAATGCACTGTAATAAAGACTCTTGCAAATCTTGCATACTTATTTTGTGTCAAGTGTATCGCTGTGTTCAGGGGATTTTGTGTGGCAAAAGTGAACGAGGTCCTCAGCTCACAACATCCTGGAGGAGATGAATGAATAAGTAGATGACTAGAATTTCAATGTGGCATGTTTTGTGAGAAGATGAATAACTAAGTCTGCTTGGAGCTGGAGCTTGAAGGATGAGAAGCAGTTGGGAGAAAGGCAGAGGGAACAGGTACAAGTGGTACCACTGGGAGGAGGTTCCAGCTGCACAGGAAATGGAGTTCAGCATAGCTTGTGGAGGAAGTACAAGTTAAGGAGTGGCAGGAAATAAAGTTGGAGAAATAGATGGGAAAAGATTAGGAGGGCCTTGTATGACGCTGAGGAGTTTGGAATGCATTCTGTGAGCACCATAGAGCATCAGAGGCACAGGCGCTGAGAGACAGGATGAGCTTTGATTTTCAGGGAGCTAAGCCTGGCACCAGTCTGTGATCCTCGCTGAATGTGAGAGACTGGAAGCCTGGGGAGAACTGGACGATGTCAATGTCCAGGTGCAAAAGGATGAAGGCCGGAAATTAAGTGGAGAAGCCACACGGATGGTGTGTTTCTGGGCAAAGATAGTGAAATTTGAAATTTAGTTACTTAAAATCAGAAATCGTCACAATGTATCTGTACCTATGGATTGATGCTGGCAGTTACCTGACGGTGTCACTGGAAGGTTTTATCTAACCGAACAACTACATGACGACTGCTCCTTGGTGGATAGGAATCATGAGATGCCACCCCATTATAAGATGCATTCTGATTTCAGGTATGTTAAAATGTGTATTCAGAGTGGATGCAAGGGGAACATTGTGTTAAAAATACATCCTTTCTTCCAGTCCCTCAATCCGGTCCAAGCCAACATCAATCATCTCTTTCCCAGATGATGACAGTAACCTCCTAATAAGTTCCGCCCTTAACATCTCCTCCTCTCTCCTAAAGCCCTTCTCAACAGGGTAGCTAGGGCCAAATCATGTCATTCCTCTGCTCAAGATCCCCAGTGGGGGTGCCTGGCTAGCTCAGTCGGTAGAGCATGTGGTCTCCAGTGCGACTCTTAGTCTCCAGGTCACGAGTTTGAGCCCTCCCTCCCCCCCCAAAAAAATCCCCAATGGCTTCTCCTCTCACTCAGAGAAAAAAATCCCAATCCCCAATCAGAGGCTACAAGGCCCCACAGGATTGGTCCCTCTTTAGCTGTCATCCCCATCACCCCATCTCCTGCTCCTCTTGCTTTGCTCCCTCCAGTCCAGACTCATAGGCCTCCTCCAACACCACAACACAAGGGTTTCCGGCTGGGGCAGTTGGAACCTGCTGCTCCCTCTGCAAGACCTGCTCTTCTCATGGGTGTGTGCAAGGCTCATTCTGAAGTCTTTCACAATATGCCACCTTTTTAAGAGGCCTCCTTTGCCTTCCCTTGTCAAAAATTGCCACCCCCAAAATCTCAGGTAGTCCTGATCTGCCTCCCTGCTTTATTTATTTAGTAAGTTAGCCCTTACCACTATGTAGTTCAGCAACGGTGTTACAGGCTTATCCCCAGAGCTGTCTAGAATGTGACTGAAGAGTCCGCTCCTGGTTCAAAACCTATGGGTGATTTTTCAGGCCTGCCCGGAGGCGCTTTCACAAGGCTCTAATCTGGCAGGCTCACAGGGAAAAGCTGCTATTCCTGCAGAGGATTTGGTTCACAGCCAGTGTATCGGGGTTTCAGAAAGGAGGTGCAGGCGGGGACCCAGGGCCCCTGGCCAGACATGCTCCTTCACAGGGCTGCACTTTTAGCCCAGGGCCTTCATTCTTGGTTTTCTCAATATGAGGCCTTGGGCACAGAGATTCTCAGGGCTTCTGCTGAGTCCTCCTTATGGGGGGTGCGGGAGGGGAAGGTAAATTTTGAAGACACTTTTCCCCATTCTGACTCAGTACCCAGTATTTTCACTCCTAGCCCTCCATAACCTTGCCATCTTCTCTCCATCCCCCCCAACCCTCTGCTTCAATCCCAGAATCCATGAACCTATCAAAGACTCTCACTGGTGTGCCATTTAGTGAGGGAAATGAAACAGGAGGGAGTCTGCACTTTCTCTGGCTTTAGATTCCTGCTTACTCCATCACAGTAAGGGATTTAAAGGCTTAAATCTGATTTTGGGGCTTGTTGCTTTAAACAGCTACGCTGACCCCTTTTTTTCTCTCCCAGCTCAGCAGAGCTTCTGACAGTTAGTGTCACAAGGGCAAGGGTTTGGCCTGTGTTTCTGTTCTTTTGTTTTTAATAGACCTTAATTTTTCAGAGCAATTCTAGGCTCACAGCAAAACAGCCTCCACTCATGCGAGCCTCCCCCATTATCAACATTCCTCACCAGTGGGGTATGAGACCCAGAGTCCATAGTTTACCTTAGGGTTCACTCTTGGTGTTGTTCACTCTATGCATTTGGAAAAGTTTATAATGACACGTAGTCACCACTATAATATCATATAGAGTAGTTTCACTGCCCTAAAAATCCTCTATGGCACGTCTATTTCTCCTTTCCTCCCCTCGGCCCCTGGCAACAGGGACCTCTTCATTGATTAATAGTTCTGCCTTTTCTAGAATGTCACATCCTTGGAATCATTTTTTAGACTTTTCAGTCTAAAATCATTTATTCAATGATTGTTCAATCATTATAGACTTTTCAGATTGGCTTCTTTCAAGTAGTAATATGTATTTAAGGTTTCTCCCTTTTCATGGTTTGGAAGTTTATTTCTTTGCAGTGCTGAATAATATTCTTTGTCTTGATGTTCCAATTCCATTTGTTCATTGCTGCATATAGGAAAGTGATTGATTTTTATGTTACCCTGTATCCTGTGACTTTGCTATCATTGCTTATTAGTTCTAGAAGTTTTTTTGCTCAATTCTTTCCAACTTCCTGCATAAACAATCATGTCATCTGGGAACAACAGTTTAATTTCTTCCTTCCCAAATTATATACGTCCCCCTACCTTGTCTTATTGCATTAGCTAGGACTTTTAGTACGATATTGAAAAGTAGTAGTGGTGAAAGGGGACATCCTTGCCTTGTTTACGATCTTGGAGAGAAAGTTTCAAATTTTTCGATATCAAGTATGATTTAGCTGAGGTTTTTTGGAGATTTCTTAATCAAGTTGAGGATGTTTCCCTCTATTCCTAGATTGTTGAGAATTTTTTTTATCATGAATCAATGTTGATTGTGTCAAATGCTTTTCCTATATCTATTAATATAATCATGTTATTTTTCTCCTTTAGCTTGCTGATGTGGTGGATTACATTAATTGATTTTTAATGTCAAACCAGCCTGTATACTTAGGTTAAAACCACTTGATTGTCTTGTATTAGTCTTTTTATACAGTGTTGGATTTGATTTGTTAATATTTTGTTAATAATTTTTGTATTTATGTTCATGAGAGATATTGGTCTGTAGTTTTTTGTCTTATAATGTCTTTGGTTTTGGTGTTACGGTAGGGCTAGCTTCATAGAATAAGTTAGGAAATATTCTCTCTGCTTCAGTATTTTGAAAGAGATTGTATACTGTTGGTATAGTTTCTTTCTTAAATGTTTGTTAGAATTCACAGTGAACCCATTTGGGCCTGGGGCTTTCTGAATTGGAAGGTTATTAATTATTGATTTAATATCTTTAATAGCTATAGGCCTATTCAGGTGGTTGGCCATTTTGTGTGTTGTTTCTTTGTTTGTTTTCCTGCTTTAGCTCCAACAATTAGAATAATACCTGGCATATATTAGGTGCTCAGTAAATTTTTTAAATAAATTAATAAGAATCTACTAAATTCTTGAAACAGAATGGATTCTTGGAATAAAGGTAGATTGTCAGAATAAAAGTACTCTTCACTTAAAAATTTCATTATAGGTCATCAAGTTGAAGTATTATGTACAATGTCAAAAGAATCATTATAATAGATTAAGGTTTCAGATTAACTTAGGTATTTTTATTTCCTACAACTTTATTTCCTCTTTAAACCACAGAATTATACCTAACAAAGTTAATATTAGGTAAATTTTAAAAAGCAGAATAGATAACATTTTGTTTGGGGCAGAAAGCAGGAAGAAACATCTCAAATTGACATTCAAAAAGAGAAGGGATGAGATCCTACATCTTAGATCCTGGTGTTCTATTTGTCTTCAGTTCACCATCTGAAGGTCCTATGTAGATGGAAACAAATTTCTACTATCTGGTATGCAGGTGGCTTTTCCTTAAGGGTTTTAAAATATCAACAGAGGGGGAACCTGGGTGGCTCAGTGTGTTAAAGCCTCTGCCTTCGGCTCAGGTCATGATCTCAGGTCAGTGTCCTGGGATTGAGCCCCACATCGGGCTCTCTGCTCAGCAGGGAGCCTGAAAAAAAAAAAAAAGAAGAAGGAGGAGGAGGAGGAGGAGGAAACAAATACTGATAAATTGTAAACCCAGCCATCTCTCACAAGAGGTGGCTGAGCTGTCCCAAGGCTCAGGCTGTCTATATCCAGAAGAACTCAACATCAGGGGAAATTCTTAAAGAACACTTATCTGCTAACTCTATGCTGCTACAAACTGAAGGACTCCAGGATTTATGTGCCCCAAATGAAGCCTCTGTATATTATTGATATATCAACTCCAGACATTCCCTGCTTCTTCCCACCCTATCTTTTTCTGAGCAAGAGCAGAGTGGTAAGAGAACATCTGAGAAGACCTCTCTTAGCATACATTCTGGGTCAATGACAGAATTAACAATGGCCAAAATTACACTACATCCCCTGTCTCCCTTGAAATGTACCCCAGTAATTTCATGCCACCTCATTGCACCCTAAAGTTTTCCCTCAGTAGAGTATATCCACCAGTCAGTATTCTAGGACTTTTCTTACTTCCTCGTACATTGCAAATTTTTGGCTTATGATTCTATAATGATTTCTACTAAGCTGAAAAACTAAATCACAAGAATAGATGCACAAGAATTGTTTAAAATATTGCCTCTCCCCAGTAACAAGTTGTCTCTATTCCTACCAGGTCCAAATACAACCAACTAAGTTTGCAATTATGAACAATAGGCATTTCCTTCTTTCTAATACTTAGCCCATAGCTGACATCCCCAGTCCTTTCTTGCTGACTTGCCATTGGAGGAAAGATTACATTACATGCTTGGATTGACCAATGAGTGAGGGATCAAGGGCCAGGTTGATTGACACCCTACTAGTTCTGCAAGAATTCCAAATGTCACCTATCAGAGAAGTTGAGTGGAGTTACTGATTGAAGGACTTTTGATCTGTTTATCATTTCACTGTTTATCACGTTGGCCAGAGGTAAGTCCTATGATGCTTGGACTATTTTCAGAAGATGAATTTATCTCAGAAATGAGGAGATGCTCAGGGGACCTAAGTCCATCTATCTTGTACCTAGAAACTTAGTTCACCTTATGTGTTATATTTTTTGTTTTGTTTTGTTTTGTTTTGTTTGATTCAATTTTGCTAGAAAGAAGACAGCTTGAATAAACCTTTCTCAAAAGGAGATATACAAATGGCTAAAGGCATGTGAAAGGGTGCTCAAAGTTATTAGCCATCAGGGAAAGGCAAATTAAAACCATAATGAGGTACCACTTTATACCCTAGGATTCCTAAAATAAAAAATAAAAAAATAACCATTTTTGGTGAGAGGGTCAAGAAAATCAAACCCTCATACAGTGCTTGATAAGAAAGTGATATGATGCAGCCACTTTGGAAAATAGTCTGAAAGCTCCTCAGAAGGTTAAACACAGAGTTATCATATGACCCAGCAATTCTACTCATAAGTATATAACCAAAGAACTGAAAACATGTTCACACAAAAACTTTTACATGAATCTTCACAGCACCATTGTTAATAATAGCCAGAAACCAAAAACAAGCGAAATACCTATCAATGGACGAATGGAGAAAAAAATGTATGCATAAAATGAAATACTATTCAGCTATAAAAAGGAATGAAATACTAATATAAGAATAAAACTTGAAAACTTATGCTAATTAAAAGAGGCCAGACTCAAAAAGACCACATATTGTATGACTCCATTTGTGTGAAATGTCCAGAACAGGCAAATCCACACAGAGAGAAAACAAATTAGTGGTCTCTAGGGGCTGGGTTGGGGGAGGAGTGGGGAGTGACCGCTAATTGGTGCAGAGTTTCTTTTGGGGGTGATGAAAATGTTCTAATCTCAAATTGTAAGTTTTGTTGCAAAGCTCTGAATATACTGAAACTATTGATTTGTAATTCTTAAATGAGTGAATTGTATAGTATGTGAATTATGTCTTAATAAAGCTATTTACAAATAAAAAGGAAGGCAGCTTATTTAAACATTAAATGGTTGAGATATTAATTATTATTATTATTATTATTATTTACTTCAGAAACTCATAAACACCTTAAAGACGAAAGGGCAACCCACCTGGTGTGTAGGGCCAGACTCTTAACACCAAGAATGAACCTCTTACTAGTGTGGCAGCAGTTAAGAGAAGAAAACGGCTTTTGAGAGGAGATCCTGACCCTCTTGGGGCCATGAACAGATATGGTGCCCCTGAATCATTTTAAGGCAAACGTGGAGCCAATGAGCTGCATTGCATATCCACATTTCCATTATGGTAGTCAGACCTCTAAATTCTCCGAATTAGGGATTGCAATCTTTCAGATTTTGGGACTACCTATGGTGATTAGCTTGTCCTGGTTTACCTAGAACTTTATAGGTTTTAGCACTGAAATTCCCACATCAACCCAATCAGTGCCAGGCAAATTAGGACTACCAGCTAGAGCAAATGGCCCATGGAAAGCTGCTACTGGATTCATTCCTGTAATAAACAGGCCACAGTGGGAAGAAACTATTACAATTTCTTTTGCTATAAAAAATGAACTCCCTTCTTTTCCCCCTGCCTTGGGGTCCTGGGGCTCACTGCTGCCCTTCCCCACCTTGGGAATGAACAGAGCACAGAAACAATCTGAGACAACAAATCGTAATTCAGATTTAAAAGCATCAGAAACCACTCATAGAATTCTGTCTCACATTTCAGAGCCATGCTAGAAACCCACAGGGAAATTTATGGTATAAATAGAATGCTTGCCAATAAATGAAACCAAATATATCACAAATTCTAACCTGAAATTAAAACTATTGATAAAAGGTGTTCATTAATGAGGGAGGCTTTTAAACTGCTGTATGTTTCTCTGGCTAAAAATTTCCTAGAAGCTAATCATAGCTCTCTGAAGCATCCTCTTAATAGAATTTATGAACACTGCCTAAACTGAAATCTAGCCTACAGAATGAGGCAATATAATATTAAAGGATTATCATCAAAATTAAACTACTTATATTCTCCAGGGAAGAAATAACATTCATTCATAATCAGCAACCAACATTTAAGAAAATATATAGTTCCTTTTGCAATGAGAAACACTAATGTTTTGAGTTTGTGAAAGCTCAAAAGAAAAAAACTCAGCCATCTGAAAATAGGTGCAAAACAAACTGTTTGGAAGATTTTATCCAGACTCCTACATATTAAACAAAACACTGTAAAGGATATGAAGAAACAGTGGAAAAGTTTTATGCAAGGAAAGAGTAAGTTTCAAGACCAATACCAGTGATGTTGGCCTACCTGGACAGTCTCTTAGCTTCTGTGTAGTTCATCCAAGTGATGTCCTAGGATCAGCTGAAGCAGACTGTTTTACAAAAATAAACTAATACAAAAAACTTTGCTCCACTATTCATGCACAGAAGATAATTACAATGGAAGATGTAATGCCAGAGGCTTCCTTTTCACATGATGGCCTCGTGGTTTCTTAGTTGTTACACATAAAAAAAGCATCTGACCAACAATGACTCAATTTGTTAAACTTAAAAATTTGTTAAAGCTTAAAAATTTGTTAAAAGGAGGAGAAATACTCCTTCCCTTCCTTCACTTTCTTCCTTCCTTCCTTCTCTTTCTTTCTTTCTTTCTTTCTTTCTTTCTTTCTTTCTTTCTTTCTTTCTTTCTTTCTTTCTTTCTTTCTTTCTTCCTTTCTTTCCTATTTTTCTATCTATTAATCTATCTACTATCTTTACTTTCTATAAGACTCTGTGTGTGTGTGTGTGTGTGTGTGTGTGTGTGTGTGTGTTTTACAACTTGGCAGAGACCAAAGTCATTCTTGTTGTTTTGGAAGTCAAACACATGTTTGTTACTCAATTGATAAATCCCACATGACAATCATAGGATTAGTTGGTTGTTTTTTCCAAAGTGGCACTCCATCCTTGCTGCTTCTCCCCCTGCTTAAAACTGCTCAACTTCAGTGTTGCCCATTTCCTCAGCAAGACACTTCTTTGTCGTGAACTAAGGCAAATTCCATACTACTGTTATCATGAAACCTACAATAAAATCCCAGGTGTAAATAAGTAGTTTTAAACATCATTCATTTGGTAAATGGGGAAAGCAGCCATTGAGGAAGGCAAATGTAGTGAAGCAAGCACTTCTACCATCAGCTGCAATAATCCTTGAGACGGATATGCCTATAATCAGGCCTTTGTCTAAATTAAGTCAAAATAATAGGACTGTCTTTCACGTTCCTCTATCCAGGTTGTCCCTTAGGAATTTTTCTCCTTCAGATATGGTCTTGGAGCTCAGATGAACCTATTGTCACCCAGATATGGTTTTATTTGACTTACCATCTCACAATCCCAGGAAGTACAGGATCCTGCTTTCCCTGAAGATAGATGACCTTGCACTCTCTAAGTCCCAGGACAGATGTCACATTGCACAAATTTAGTATCTACAATGCTTGTCATTTTAAAAACTTATCTGAGGTGAAAGAAGACCCCATAAATCCTTTTAGCTTTTGCTCTTAGGCTTCTTTGGATCCACAACCCATTCTTTCAACTGTGAGTTTTTCCATCCTGGGGAATGAAGTTCTTCTCCTCAGGATAGGCAAGTATGGGAATGCTTCTCTTGGAGGCGTGCCTTATCTCTGGTGAATGAGAGGAAGGTACTGAACACTCTCAGTTTAGACCCTGTGCTTTACTCTTCTCTTTCTCTTCCCTACCTCTTGCTGAGAATTTCTCATTCTTTTTCTCCATGAGGTGAGTTTTTATATCAGGATCTGGCCTTCTAATGGGCAGACTTGAAGTTTGGGATGGGTAGGGTCAGCTCAGAGAGAAAGTTACTAAAGAACCCAATTGAGGCTAATATCTATATCTGTTCTCCAAAACTGGCCCTTTAGAGTCCTAAGACAGTATTTTGTTCTCCGATTATCTGGTTCTTATGTCCACTTCTCAACTGCTTTTGAAGTCAGAGGGTTGACAGGAAATTATCACTTACAGAAACAAAGAACCCCCAAATCCCGATGGCTAAAACAACAAAGGTTTATTTTTTGCTCTTGTTATACATTCACTAGGTCTCTGGTCATTGGCTTTGCTCACACACCCCAGTGTTTACAGTTTTTATAGACTGGTTCAAATTTTAGCACCTCTGAGTAGGACTTTATTAGCAAACAGAACTAGAAAAAAACATTCACATTTGAATCCTGGGATGTAATTACAAAGACTGTGCCAAAGCGGTATTTTCAAACATAACTTTCTACTAAGGAACCATATTTATAATAAACAACAAAAAGAAATACTATCTACAACTGAATAGGCCTTTTTATATCCTTTGAATCACTGAGAATTATTTTCGGGAATACTTAATTCAGAGCTTTTCTTTCAGGGTGTTGGCACTTTCCCTTCTTGGATATGAGTTATACTAAACCGACCTCTATTATTTCTGGATTACATGTCAGCAGTGGAAAATGAATTGAGTGCTTTGAGGAGAAAAAAATCATTACCAGAAAGATGAATAGACTGATTGTACTGGGTTACTAAAAGTAGTGGCTCTGGAAAGATCATTGGTTTGATTTTTCCGGGAAACATATCTTCTTGGATACTCTTCAGAGTTATGATAAATTCCTCCAGCAGCAGGTGGGAGGTAGGTCTATTGATCTCACACTTTCTCCTGGCCCACTGACTTCAAAGACAGGCCTTTTCTTTACTGTGTGATATTCAAATATAGAAACTGTTTTGGGCTCTCAGATTTCGGCCTTTTGGGAAAGAGTCAACAGTCAGCCAGATTTACATATTTATTGCTTTTGTTACAGGCAGGAGAGATCTCTTTTGACAGATATGTATTATGTGCCAATGATAGACCAATGATCAAGACTGACATATAGCCTCACCTAATAAAGTTTTCAGTCTTGGGGAAGGGAGGTGGGTCTACTTGGATAAATACCCTACAGTTTCATGTGAGAAATACCATGATGGAGACACATAGGGTAGTATGGGAATCTCATAGCGGGAGGATCAGGGAAGACCTCCTGAAAGAAATGACTTGTAATTGTGACCTCAGTGGCAGTTGGTCTTAACCAGAGGAAGACAGAACAAGCAAAGGCGCTGATGTTGGAGAGAACATAACATATTTGAAAGACTGAGAGTAGAAAGTAATTGCACAAATAAAGGAGAGACACATAAAGCAGCAAACAAATGCAAGGTCATGGACAATCTTGAAAAATGTGTTAGAAAGTGTGGCCTCTATCTCCATGGACAGTGTAGCTGAATAGTTTTTTTTAGCAGGAAAGTGGCATGATTGAATTTGTTTCTGGAGGCCACTCTTATTGCTATGTTGAATATAGGTGGGAAGAGACAAAATTTGGAGATAAAAGATGGAAAGACCAGGGCAGAGGTTATATAGATATCTGGATAAGAGATTATGGTCACTTGAGATTATGTATTGGCTCTGGAATGCACAGATGGGCAGATGTGAGAAAAGTTTAAAAGGTAGAATTGACAGAATCTGGTGACAGATGTGACATAGGTGGGACAGGAAAGAGGGGAATTTAGTGTGACACTGAGATTGCTCAGGTCTCTGGCTTGGACAGTAGGTTGATGGTGTGATCATTTACTAAAACAAGAAACCCTGGAGGCTGGGAGGTTAAGCCCTTGAGTTCAGTTTGGGGTGTGTTCATTTGAGGAGTCTAGAGGACACTGTCAGTGACCTACTTGTGTCCCCTTAGTCTACGATTGAAGTTGTCTGCAGATAGTTCCTGCATGTTTAGACAGCTTCTGCATCCTTCTGCATTAGGTCATTATTTGTCCACTTGAGTGAGTTTGGCTATAGGACATGAGCAGTCAGCCATGAAATTCCAGGGAGGTAATGTGCCAGGAGTGACCGTCAATAGTGAAGGATGGGAGCAGATGAATGAATAGCTCAGCTTTCCCGTCCCTCTCTATGTGTCAGGTCTGTGGTGTCTCCCATCCAGTGTCTCAGAGGGTCCCCTAGTAGATGGAGCCCCATCATAGTTCCATCTTAAAATTGTGTTATCATTGTGCTGTGTCAAATTCTTCTAGGACTCACCTTTGCAAGTTGTGTGATATTCTTGTACATAATACATTGTTGCATGATAATTTACATTTGGCCTTAGCCATGGTGATGATTTTTATTTTTATTCATAATTCACCTAAGAAACACAAAACTTAAACTTTCAAGCCAAACTAAATATATTACAGGTCAGAAAATAAATATTCATGGGACTTTACCCCTCAGTCTTCCTAAAATCAACAAAAGAGCAGCTGAAAGATAATGAGGAAGCAATAAATATTAAACACCAATGGAAGCAGTGGCTGTCTAAAGGCTCCCTGAGCATGCAGTTGATCTTTACTAATGGTTCTTCTCCAAACCAAGCCCAGCTCCTGAAGTTCTTTATTGGCACTACTCCATAAATTTTTAATGAGCCCTATTCCATTCTAGGAGGAATAGGGAGGAAAGGCCGGAGAGCAGAAATACGGTGTCATGAATGTGCACTAGGACCTTGGAGTATGAAAATGATGAGCTCACCCACCCACCCAAGTAGCCACTAGTGTAAGGTGGCCAACTCCCACGGAGGCCACAACCCAGGATGCAAGGCTGATCTGTGTGGGAAGAGGTGTTACCTGAATGCTGCTGAATGGACCCAGCTGCACTCAGCCTGGATCATCAGTTTCTAAGAGGTCAAAGTCACTAACATCTCCATGATGATTAGTTTACTGGATTGATTGGCTGATCATTAAAGGCCATAAAGGAATGGGACACCAGCCAGGCAAGGAAGCAGGGGGAGCTGCCCTGGGAAAGTTGTAGGTCACCCTAAGCAAAGGAATCAAGCACCAAAAGGGATTTAAACACCTTCCTAGAACCTCCCACCCCTCATGTGCACACACATGAAAATGACTTAGCATATGAAAATGGCCCACATGCCCTGAATATACATGAAGCATCAGACCTGGTTCTAGGTGCATAACATTTATTTTCCCATAGAACAGTTCAAGGAGTCCCTCTTAGTACCTATAACTAACAGAGAGGAACCTAAGGCCACAGAAGTTCAGTTACTAACTTAAAGTTCCAGGACCGATATGTTTTAGAGTTAGGATTCAAATTCAAAACAGAATTCTGACTCCAGAGCCCTCTCTTCAATGGAGAAATTCTTTCTACAGTCTTCTCTTTAGGATAATTTCTTCCCCCTCTGAAGGATGATTCAAACCATCAGCCCTTCTTGCTTGATACAAGTGGCTTTTTCTAGGGTTATTTTCGATGAAGCCTGACATAAATGTGTGAAATAAGCAGGCCATGAAAAAATACCAGCAGGGGAAATAAAAGAATAATAGGCAGGTATTTTGCTCTATCTACATCTCCAAGAAGATAAAATTGCTTAGGTGAGGTGTGGGGGGAAATGTATAATAGTTCCTGTCAACACATACTTAGTATCATCACCAGGAACAAAGATGGACCTTGGTATCCACACTTTGTCTTTAAGGCTTGTTTGACTTGATTTTCCTTGCAAAGCTGCTCTGGGGAAAGGAACTTGTGCTAGAATTGCTTTACTAGATCTGACACTTTCTGAGAATCCCTAGCTTTTTAGTTTTGTTATGTTATCCTCACGTCAGCACCCAGGGTATGCTGTGACAGTGATTTGTAAAAGGGTGTTACTGGGTGGGTTGTAACCATCCACCACTGTCTACTTTGCTGGCTCATTCACAATTACTGGATCCAGCTGGATCCAGCCTCTGTGCTTCTGTAAACATAGGGCTGGAATGACTCCCTAACTCTTTCTGAGAGTCATGGGGAGGGTCAGGGTTATGATGTGGAAAGAGGACAGGACAATTATGGCCACAAAATCAAATTACTGGCGAAACCTCGTTGACCTTTGGTATAGAAGGAAAATTTAAATTCAAAAATCATGAACTCTGCTTTAAGACTATGCTCTTGCAAGAGTCCCCATACTTTAGAGTGTTTTTGTTTTCCAGCATTTTACAACTCTATTGAAGAAATGATTATACAGGGGTGCCTGGATGGCTCAGTGGGTTAAGGCCTCTGCCTTTGGCTCATGATCTCAGGGTCCTGGGATCGAGCCCCATATCGGGCTCTCTGCTCAGCAGGGAGCCTGCTTCCCCCTCACTCTCTGCCTGCCTCTCTGCCTACTTGTGATCTCTCTCTCTCTGTATAAATAAATAAAATCCTAAAAAAAAAAAAAGAAATGATTATACAACAAAATATTTTATTTTTTCTTTTGATGTAAAGTTCTATGAATTTTATTTAACACATGTATAGACTTGTCCAACTACCATCTTTATCCAAATAAAGAACAATTCCATCATCCCCTATAACTCCACCCTGTCATCCCTTTAGAGTTATTCATGCCTCACCCTTGAAAACCACTGATCTGTTCTTCCTCTGTACAGTGATATTTTTGAGAATGTCATGTAAATGGAATCTTACAGCATGTAATCTCTTGAGACTGGTTTCTTTCAATTAGCAGCACATCTTTATGACTCATTCGAGTTCTTATATGTATCAATACTTCCTTTTTTTATTGCTGAGTAGTATTCCATGGTATGGATGTGTCACCATCATTAACTTCTTGAAAATTAATTTATTTTTTAATTGAGGTTTAATTCACATACCAACAAAATTAGCCACTTTAAGTTTTGCAAAAAAGAAGAACTGAGTCATATGATAATCTTCACCTCGTACAAAGATAACTTTTAAGCTTGAAACAGATTTTTGAACATGCCATGTTTGTCTGAGTTTCTCTGGTTTCCTGCCCCATTGTTCCTCTGTCTTTGGGGAGAAAAAAGTACACTATTTCTATATTTGGAGTATTGTTCAGCACAAGATCCTTCTCCATCTGCTTGCACTCATGTTACCAACAAATGTTCCCTCCTTTCAGCTGATTTCAGATTGGCTCTCCAACACTCTAAATTGTCTGTTCTCTTTGATTTTTTGGATAGGTAATGCCTGAATATTGCACAAAACACAAAAAAACACAAAATGGCATTCCAACATCAATAAGTCTATCTCATTCTCTGTCTCTGAACAATGTAGTCCCCTCTCTGGAGCCAACAATTTTCTCAAATTTCTGAAACATTATTGCAGAGATTTTCTATGCATTTATAAATATATGCATGTTTAAGTATATTTAAAAATCTGTATATAAACACATATAAGTATACAAATATATGTATCATACACACAGAATATAAACAGAAGGACATAAAATCAATGCACATACATGCATACACACATATATTTTTCCCACATGCAGGGGGCAGATCCTGCCCAATTTTCTAAACTTTATTCTCTCAATTTCCCTTCTCTTGAACTTCTTTCCAAAAAGTACATTTAGAATAGTCTATTATGTTCATTTTACTCTGTGGTATGAATATATCATAATTCATGTAAGCATTCCATTACTGATAGGCATGTATGCTCTTTTCAAACTTTCCTCTTGTAATGAATACCTACAATGAATATACCATTTTATTTGAATCATTTCACATGTTTGGAACCATCTATGCAGGATAATTATTTAGAAGTGGAATTTCTGGGTCAAAGGGTACATGCATTTATGCATTTGAAGAGTATTTCCAAATATCCTATAGAGAAGTCATATCAATTTATATGCTATTAGTAATGGATCAGAGTGTTTTTAAATCACCTAAATTTATTAACTAATTATTTTAACATAATTTCACACTAATGAATATTTGATTATCAATATCAGAAAATTAGCATTAGTAGTTCTTGGTCTTTCTTTGTTTTCATGACATTAACACTTTTGAGGATCTGAGTCAGGTATTTTGAAGAATGTCCTTCAATTTGGGATTATCTTTTCTTTAAAACAAAGAAATAATTGCCAATGATTTCAGGCGAATAACAAGAAAAACTTTACAGGTATAAAAAATAAGCAAAATAAAATAATACCTACCATTTTTTCTTTTTGACTACTCACCATATTTTGAACAATTACTACATGCCACATATTGAGTTAGGCACTTTGCCTAGTGATGATACCTAACATTTACTGGATGCCAAATTTGTGTCAGGCAAAGCTCTAATTGCCTTATATGCATTATCTCATCTATTCCTGAAAAAAATCCTTCCAAAAATAACATAATCCTCCCTAGACTGTGTTAGTTTTTATAGCACACGGTCATGAAATATAATTTGTAATTTTTTTTTAATGGAGTAAGGGGCCCATGAGGACCAAAGAGCCTTAGGCCTCTGAAAGTCATAAAGCAGTCCTTGCTATAATCATTCCCACTTAACAGATGAAAATGAGGCTTGCTAAAGTTATGAAATAAAACTTGCCACACAGCATGGAAGTGGCCGAGGTGATTTTTGGATATAACACTGTGAGATTTGAGATTCCACCAATGACCCTTTTAATTACCACATCATACACTACTTGACATTGCATGGCAAGAAGCTCCTGCGAAGTTAGGAAAACAAGTTTGTCATACATTAACCAGTTAGGAAATATTTCAGGGAAAGAACACAATTGAATGCCTAAATGCAAGGGTAGATTCAGATTATGTGCGACCCAAGGTTTTTACAACTTGGAGAATCTTCTTTAAGAGAAAAATACAAAATTCTAAATAAAAATCAGTTGCACAGTTTTGGAAGGGGTTGTTCAAGTGGGAGGCCTTCAACTATGAGCTTTAATTAGCTTCACAGTAAATCACCTCACCCAAATGCCCTTGGGCCTAAAGAAGGCCAGAGAAGGAAGGAATCCGTGTAAGGCAAGTGTATCAACAAAGGTTTGAAGGTGGCAATGGGACTTTGAGAAATGGCTCCCATCTAGCCCCCTGTATGCAACGTCTGGGGGGCAAGTATGAGCATAATCTGTTCAGGGAGGGTGGAGAACTCCACCTGACTGAAACCCACTGCTATAGATTTCAGCGATGTCAGGGAGAGAGCAAGCACGGGATGTGCTGATGAAAGTTTTGCCTGTTTTAAGTCCTAGGATGGAAAGACCACTGGGATCTTTGTGTGCCCCTGGGTCTTACATCTTACATCATTACCTAATGAAAGGTAATGCCAGGATGAGGAATCTGGATGCATGGGCAGGATTCTCAGGAGTGGTGAAAAGAGGCAAAGAGGTTGGGTTAACTGAAGGGTTAACCTGGCTGTGTTTTAGTGAGCACCTGATAAATTATGGTTGGTAAGGAGGAGGCAAGAGTAAAAAAAGAGAGAGAAAAGGAAAGAGTCAGAATCAAAAAGGATCAAGATAGTCAATATGAAGAATAGAGGTGAACAAGAGTCAGCGATGATTTTTATAATCTGAGCGTGGGCAGTTGAAGGAATAGTTGTGGGATTCTCAGAAATTTAGAGGTTGGTGAGATATGGTTCTAGAACAGTTAAATACTATGACAACAACAACAACAAGAATGATTGCAAACAACTGGGCTATATCTACCACCAGAAGAAGCTGAGCCCTGGGGACAGGGAAGCATCCGGAACACAGCTTGACCAGGCACTGCTGGTATTATTAACTTTTGCAGCATTTTCCTTATACCAACTCCCCTTCTGATCAACACATTCTTTCCCAATTATGTTGATAGCTCTAAGAACCTTGCAGCCAGGTCTCCATCTTCCCGCTGACTAGGAAGCAGTTCGCTTTAAGATGGCTGTTGTTAAACACTACTATGGGATTCGTTGTCATATAACTCTGGGAGTTTCAGTCTGTCCCGCTGCCTCTGCAGGTGAGTAGTCAGGAGGACTAGTCACAACCAAAATAGAAAGAGAACGGATTTCAGGGGAAATTACAGTTATAAAAAATGAAAATGATATGGAATTAGTAAGAGGGTGGAGTCTTTCCGTGATTCAGAAAATATTTACTGCATCCCTATTACATGTCAGGCTTTGTGCTCGGACCGTAAGTCATGACTATGGAAGAGATGAGGGTCCTTCCCCCAAAGGTATCTGACTTTTTAAGGATGGGTGTTTCAAGTGGGCAGAGGATGAAGAACAGCGGATTCTAGAGGAAGGGAAGCAGGATGATGAAGTTAGCTTTAGCCATGTTACATTTGGTATTCTCAAAATGTAAAGTGGAAATGACCTGTATACCACTGTAAACATGAGAATGGAGTTCAGGAGAGAAGTCAGGGCAAGAGATATAAATTCTAGAGTATACCAACCAGCATAAAGTTAATGCCTGAAGCAGAGATGGGGCATGAGAGTGTTACTGCCAAGCACGTCTGTCCGATTTGTTTGGGTAATTATATTTTCTACACAGTAAAGAGACATCTCTATCCGTATGACTATTTCGACTGCATGGAATTGATTTTTGAAAGAAGTTTGTTAAAAATCTCTCATTGTGATTGTGGATTTATCAAATTCACCCATGGCTCTATGGACAATAGTCTATAAGGAACATGAATAGAACTAGTTGGAAAGCTGGTTCAGGTGAGAAACGGTGGTAACCTGGCCTAAGATGGTAAGAAGGTAGAGAGAAAGGAAAAGAGAAATTAATACTGATCCCTTGGTTTCTGATTTGGGTAACTGGATGGATGGAAGTACCATTCACATGTATGGATACACATGTATTCATACTCATGCCATTGACCAGCGTTTTTCTTTTAGCAAATTACATAACTCTCTGGACTCAGTTGTCATATTTATAAAATTGGGCATATCACGTATCCTGGGTGGCTCAGGCAGTGAAGAGTCTGCCTTCAGCTCAGTTCATGATCTCGGGGCTCTGGAATCCAGGCCAGCGTTGGGCTGCCTGCTTGATGGGGAGCCAGCTTCTCCCTCTCCTTCTGCAGCTTCCCCTGCTTGTGTGCTCTATTGCTCTCTCTCCCAAATAAATAAATAAATAAATAATAAAATATTTTTTTAAAAAATTGGTTATAATAATAGATTGTATTTCACCAGGCTATCATGATGGTAAAAAAGAGTTAAAATATGCAAAGTACTTAGCATAGTATCTAAATAACTGTTCAATAAAAGCTTTTATTATCACCAGCTGGGATACAGTTAAAGAAGGGAAGATTTAGGTTTGAGGTGGGAAATCAAGTTTCCTATTAAGGCTCATGTTGTTTGAGTTGTTATGTAAGTTATTTTGGAATAAAGAGGGTCTGAGTGTCCTTGGCAAATACTGCTTAGGAATGAAAGAGGATGGAAATAAAAAGAAAAAAAAAAAAGACCTCTGGAAGGTCAAAGGCAACTTTCAAGAGGTGGCAGAATCTTAAGGCAGGGAGAATAGATCATAGTTTCAGCCAGAAAATAAGGAAGCGTTTCATTTCTGAGGGAGAAGGACTAACTGTCTACATGTACCTTCCTGTTTATTTTTGTTGTACAATATTACGTGTGTTGTTTTCTGGCTTGGCTCTGGGTAAGGAAACCAGTCATCCCCCAAAGGCTGCTGAAGAGCAGAGTTCTGGAAAAAATGACTGCAATTAACAGAGCAACATTTACTTATGGAACAATATTAACTTACCTTGTGTGTGATTTATCATATGATTAGTAAGCAGATTACTCTGGTGACAGGTTGGGAGGAAAGCTGTATTAACCTTTTGGTGCAGCAGGGAAAAATGATTAACCTGACAAAGATTCATGAGCACATATGTTTCCAGCTTTGAGCTACTGTGTGGAATGCAACCTGAAATTATGAATTACATAGTATGCACTGCCTGGGCAGATTTTAGTGTGAGATTATGCATGACTACACCTCTCCCACAAGTTTGCACAGGCTTAGGAATTTTTTTACTAAGGTGGTTATGCAATATGCATTTCAGCAAGGGCATACAAATGCGTGGAAAGAATATTCTCTGGCATATTCATCTTGATTTATAATTATGCATCCCCCTTCACTGGGTTAGTGAATTACCTTTTCTCTTCTGTTTTGTTAAGGAGGAGAGCATTGCTCTAAGCTTGTTGTAATTGGAGCCACCTTTCACAAACCAGTTTTTGATCTATCACAAATAAATTATAAGTTAGATTCAATGATGAAGCCATTAACACCCTTTGCATGAATAGAAAATGAAAAGCAAGTTCTGTAGGAAGACAGGAGATTTAACATGCACCTCGACTTTCTCATCTTCCTAAAACCCCACTAGCACAGCCAGTGAAGGGATATTTTAAGGCTGATGCTCCATGCTTGGAGAGAACTGGAGAAGAGATCATTTTGGAAGCCAGAAGCAGATGGATATGGAGTGACAGAATAAACAGCTGAGACACTGAATCTGGTCATGCAACCGAGAAAACTAACAGCTAATCTGATTGATAGACTATCCAACGACCTAGAAACTAATGGCAGCAGGTCCTTGTGGATGTGAGGGTAAAAGAAGTATAGCCTTAATACGGAGGATAGTTACAAAGTGTGCTCTGCAAGGGACTGGATCCCTAGATGTCAATGATCTGTGCAGCATCCCAGAAAGTGTCCCTCCCTCGATGGCAGAGAGTGATGGTTTGTTTTCAGAATGAAGTCAAGTAGGTGGTTTGTGGGGAAGAATACCAGGGCATACAGTTGAGGGTGAGAGAACCGGACTAACAATAGGGGATGAAGAGAATGTATGCAGACGAGCTTCAGAGATAGAACAGGCCTCATCTGTCTTTCTCTGCTCTGAGTCTGACACTTGGGAAGCTAGACCTTCACCCTTCTAGCAGGACACTGAAAAAGCCTTCTCCAGGAAATATGGCTAGCCCAAGAGGAAAGACATGACATTGGAAAGATACTGACATTGGAAGTTTCCTCATTCAGTAAACCCACCCTATCCTCCTATGGTAAATTTCAATCTGACCAGCCCCCCTCGTGTACTCAGAGCTGCCAGCTGGTGTTTTAGGATCTCACTCTTAAATATCATCAGGTAGAAAAACTGTAAGATGTCCAAGGAAAGCCTTTAACCTAAGAGCTAGAAAATAAAATAGAGAAAAGGGTTTTTGAAAAAAAAATCAAATAAATGTCAAAGACCTCACAAAGAGAAGCTACTATAACTCTGAAACAAGAACAGATTTCTACCCCAACATAAACAAATAGGTAAATAAATAGAATGTTCCAAAAACATAAGGAAGGCCTTAGAAATTAACTACGAGAGGAGAAATGAAAATTTTCAATAGTAAGATTGGAATACAAAACAGGAATTTTACCAAAAAAAGGAACAGAAGATGGAAAATAGGAGATAAAAACTAAGACAATTAGGAAACTGATTAAGGAATATTGGCATTAAAAAAAAGAAAAAAGGCCAGAAAGAGAAAATAGAGAAAATGGAGAGGAGATAGTTAATGATCTGAGTTTCCAGACAGAAACATTTACCAAGTAAAAACAGTGTAACATTTTCAAATATTGGAGGCGAGGAGAAGCTCCTGCACTACTATAAAGCAGAAAGAAAATATCTAGATCATATACATAGGATCAGTGATTAGTGAGAAAAAAAATGTTTCTAAAAACTTAGGGAAAGGCTATTATTCTGTAGTCATGGTAACAAGTAGCCATTAAAACTGTATTTAAACTCATTTCATTGATCGAAGTCCCCTCTCTCTAGTAAACATGCCTTTGTCAGCCAATGAATCAGATGAATCCTTCACTTTTGACCTTTGACCATTCACGGATGGATTTGCTCAGTAAACACACCCAAGAAAGTGTGAGAATCACTACAGATGATAGCAACCCACTGAACTGATAGCCTTCAAAGTCCACCAGTCCCTGAACTCCATGCTTCCCCCAAATCCTAGACAAACTCAGCAGTCTGTTCTTCTTAGAGAGACTGTGCTGACTGGAGAAGCTCTTCCTTCCTATAGCAAGCAGTAACTTCAGCTATATTTTTATTTCAGATATTGAGTCTCATCAACTTTTGACATAGTTTGAATTTTAACTTCTAAACGGGATTACTGAAAGCTACAAAGAGGGGTGACAGGGTGGCTCAGTCAGTTTGATTTTGGTTCAGGACATGGTCTTGTAGTCATGGGATCGAGCCCCACAGTGCACTCTGGGCTCATCTCAGAGTCTGCTTCAGTTTCTCTCTCCCTCTGCCCCTTCCCCAGCTCATGTTCTCTCTCTCTCTCAAATAAATAAATAATCTTGGGGGAAAAAAAGCTACAAAGCAATGCATAATGGCTTTGAAAATTCTGAGGAAAATAATGAACAACCTAGAATGGTACAACCAAATGGTCATTTAAATACAACAATTTTTCAAAGGGCATGCAAGATCTTTTTTTAAACTTATTAAATTCAATTAGTTAACATATAGTGTATAATTAGTTTCAGATGTACAGTTCAGTTATTCATCCATTACACATAACACCCAGTGCTCTCTACATCACATGCCCTCCTTAATGCCCATTGCCCAGTTACCCATTCCACTCCAGCAACCCTCAGTTTGTTTCCTATACTTGAGAATCTCTTATGGTTTGTCTCCTTCTCTGATTTCATCTTATTTCACTTTTCCCTCCCTTCCCCTATAATCCTCTGGTTTGTTTCTTAAATTCTACATGTGAGTGAAACCATCTGATAATTGTCTTTCTCTAACTGACATATTTTGCTCAGCATAATACCCTCCAGTTCCATCCATGTCAATGTAAATATTAAGATTTCATCCTTTTTGATGGCTGAGTAATATTCCATTGTGTATATACACACCACATCTTCTTTATCTATTCAATGTCATAGACATCTGGGCTCTTTCCGTAGTTTGGCTATTATGGAAATTGCTGCCATAAACATTGGGGTGCAGGTGGCCTTCGTATTACTACATTTGTATCTTTTGGATAAATACCAGTAGTATTCAGTAGTGCAAATGCTGGGTCATAGGGTAGCTCAATTTTCAACTTTTTGAGGAATCTCCATATTGTTTTCCAGAACGGCTGCACTAGGTTGCAATTCCACCAAGAGTGTAGGAGGGTTCCCCTTTCTCCGCATCCTCGCCAACATCTGCCACTTCACATCCTCACTAACATTTGTTGTTTCCTGACTTGTTAATTTTAGCCATTCTGACTAGTGTGAGGTGGTATTTCACTGTGTTTTTGATTTGTATTTCTCTGATTGTGTGCAGTGTTGAGCATTTTTTCATGTGTCTGTTGGCCATTTGTATGTCCTCCTTGGAGAAATGTCTGTTCATGTCTTCTGCCCATTTCTTGACTGGATTTTTTGTTTTTTGGGTGTTGAGTTTGATAAGTTCTTTATAGATCTTGGATATTAGCTCTTTATCTGATAAGACATTTGCAAATATCTTCTCCCATTCTGTTGGTTGTCTTTGGTTTTGTTGACTCTTTCCTTTACTGTGCAAAAGCTTTTTATCTTGAGGAGTTTCCAATAGTTCATTTTTGCTTTAAATTCCCTTGCTTCTGGAGACGTGTCTAGCAAGAAGTTGCACAGCCAATGCTGAAAAGGTTGCTGCCTGTGTTCTCCTCCAGGATTTTGATGGATTCCTCTCGCAGTAGGTCTTTCATCCATTTTGAATTTATTTTTGTGTATTATGTAAGAAAATGGTCCAGTTTCATTCTTCTACATGTTGTTATCCAATTTTCCCAACACCATTTATTAAAGAGACTGTCTTTTCGCCATTGGATATTCTTTCTTGCTTTATCAAAGATTAGTTAGCCATAGAGTTGAGGGTCTATTTCTGGGTTCTCTCTTCTGTTGTGTTGATCTACATGTCTGTTTTTTGTGCCCGTACCATATTGTCTTGATGATTATAGATTTGTAATAGAGCTTGAAGTCTGTAATTGTGATGCCACCAGCTTTGGTTTTCTTTTTCAATATTCTTGTGGCTATTCAAGGTCTTTTCTGGTTTCATACAAATTTTAGGATTATTTGTTCCAGCTCTATGAAAAATGTCAATGGTATTTTGACCAGGATTGCATTGATTGTGTAGATTGCTCTGGGTAGCAAAGACATTTTCACAATATTTGTTTTTCCAACACGTGAGCATGGAATGTTTTTCCATTTCTTTGTGTTTTCCTCAATTTCTTTCATAACTTTCAAAACTTACAGTTTTCAGAAAACAGGTCCTTTACTTTTTTGGTTAGGTTTATTCCTAGTTATCTTATGACTTCTGGTGCAGTTGTAAATGAAATCAATTCCTTAATTCCTCTTTCTTCTGTCTCATTGTTAGTGTATAGAATACAACTAACTTCTGTGCATTGATTTTATATTCTGCCACACTGATGAATTCCTGTATGAGATCTAGCAATTTTTTAGTGGAGTCTTTTGGTTTTCATCATAACATATCATGTAATCTACAAAGAGTGAAAGTTTGACTTCTTCTTTGCCAATTTGGATGCCTTTTATTTCTTTTTGTTCTCTGATTGCTGAAGGTAGGACTTCCAGTAGTATGTTGAACAACAGTGGTGAGTGTGTACATCCCTGTTGTGTTCCTGACCTTAGAGGAAAAGCTCTCAGTTTTTCCCCATTGAGTATGATATTGCTGTGGGCTTTTCATCGATGGCTTTTTTGATATTGAGGTATGTCCTCTTTATCCCTACACTGTGAAGAGTTTTAATCAAGAAAGGATGCTGTATTTTTGTCAAATGCTTTTTCTGAGTCCATTGAGAGGATCATATGGTTCTTGTCTTTTCTTTTATTAATGAGCTATATCATGTTGATTGATTTGCAGATACTGAACCTCCTTGTAGCCCAGGAATAAGTCCCACTTGGTCATGGTGAATAATCCTTTTAATGTACCGTTGGATTCTATTGGCTAATATCTTGGTGAGAATTTTGACATTCATGTTCATCAGAGATATTGGTCTGTAATTGGTCTGTAATTGTTAGCAGTTTTGGTGGGGTGTTTGTCTAGTTTTGAGATCAGGGTAATGCTGGCCTCATAGAACAAGTTTGGAAGTTTTCTTTCCATTTCTATTTTCTGAAACAGCTGTGGAAGAATAGGTATTAATTCTTTAAATATTTGGTAGAATTCCACTGGGAAGCTATCAAGCCCTGGACTCTTATTTGTTGGGAGATTTTTGATTACTGCTTCAATTTCCTTGCTGTAAGTTATGGGTCTGTTCAGGTTTTCTGTTTCTTCCTGTTTCGGTTGTGGTAGTTTATATGTTTCTAGGAATGCATCCATTTCTTCGAGATTGCCTAATATTTTGGCATATGGTGGCTCATAATATGTTCTTATTATTGGTGTTGGTTGTGATCTTTCCTCTTTCATTCATTATTTTATTTATTTGAGTCTTTTCTCTTTTCTTCATTATAATCTGGCTAGGAGTTTTTCAACAGTATTAATTCTTGCAAAGAAGCAGCTTCTAGTTTCATTCCAACTGTTCTTTTGGTTTCTATTTCACTGATTTCTGCTCTAATCTTTATTATTTCTAATCTTTATTTCTCTTCTCCCACAGAGTTTAGGCTTTATTTGCTGTTCTTTTTCCAGCTCCTTTAGGTGTAAGATTAGCTTGTGTATTTGAGACTTTTCTTGTTTCTTGATAAAGGTCTGTATTGCTATATACTATCTTCTTAAGACTGCCTTTGTTGCATCCCAATGGTTCTGAACTGTTGTGTTTTCATTTTCATTTGCTTCCATGAATTTTTAAAAATTCTTCTTTAATTTCCTGGTTGACTGATTCATTCCTTAGTAGGATGCTCTTTAACCCCAAAGTATTTGAATTCCTTCCAAATTTTCTCTTAGAATTGAGTTCAAGTTTCAAAGCACTGTGATCTGAGAATATGCAGGAAATAATCCCAATTTTTTTATAGTGGTTAAGACATGATTTGTGACCCAATGAGATCTATTCTGGAGAATGTTCCATGTGCACTTGAGAAGAATGTGTATTCTGTTGCTTTAGGATGTAATGCTGTGAATATATCTATGAGGTCCATCTGGTCCAGTGTGTCATTCAGAGTCTTTGCTTCCTCACTGATCTGCTTAGAAGATCTGTCCATTGCAGTGAGGGGGATGTTAAAGTCTCCTACTATTATTGTATTATTGTCAATGTATTTCTTTAATTTTGTTATTAATTGGTTTATATAATTTTCTGCTCCCAAGTTGGGGACATAAATATTTAGAATTGTGAGATCTTCTTCTTGGATAGACCCTCCAAGTATGATATTGTGTCCCTCTTCATCTCTCATCATAGTCTTTGGTTTAAAATCTAATTGGTCTGATACAAGGATTGCTACCCCAGCTTTCCTTTGATGTCCATTAGCATGATAAGTTGTTTTCCACCCCCTCACTTTCACCTGGAGATGTCTTTGGGTCTAAAATGAGTCTCTTGTAGACCACATATCAATGGGTCTTGCTTTTTTATCCAATCTGATACCCTGTATCTTTTGATTGGAGCATTCAGACCATTTACATTCAGAAAAACTACTGAAAGATATGAATTTAGTGCCATTGTATTACTCTAAAGTCATTGCTTCTGTAGACTGTCTCTGTTCCTTTCTGGTCTGTTACTTTTGGGCTCTCTCTTTGCCTAAACAATCCCTTTTAATATTTCCTGCAGGACTGGATTAGTGATCACAAATTCTTTTATTTTCTATTTGTACTGGAGGCTCTTTATCTCTCTTTCCATTCTGAATGACAGCCTTGCTGAATATATTTTTGGCTGCATATTTTTTTCATTTAGCACCTTGAATATATCATGCCAGTCCTTTCAGGCTTGCCAGGTCTCTGTGGATAGGTCTGCTGCCAGCCTTCTGTCTCTACACTTGTAGGTTAAGGACCTCTTGACTTGAGTTACTTTCAGGACTTTCTCTTTATCTCTAAAATTTGCAAACTTCACTATTATATATCGGGGTGTTGATCTATTTTTATTGATTTTGAGGGGGCTTCTCTGTGCCTCCTGGACTTGAATGCTTGTTTCCTTCTACAGATTAGGGAAGACCTCAACTATAATTTGTTCAAATAAACCTCTGTCTGTCTGTCTGTCTGTCTCTCTCTCTCCTCATCTTCTAAGACCCCTATTACTCTAATATTATTGCCCTGTAATGGTATCACTGATATCTTGAAGCCTCCCCTCATGATCCAGTAGTTGTTTTTCTCTTTTTTTTCAGCTTCTTTACTTTCCATCATTTTGTCTTCTATATCACTCTCTTTTCCTCATTTGCCCTAGCAGTTAGAGCCTCCATTTTTTACTTCATCTCAGTAATAGCATTTTTATTTTCAGCCTGATTAGATTTTAATTCTTTTTATTTCTTCACTAAGAGATTCTTTAGTGTCCTTTATGCTTTTTTTAATCCCAGCTACTATCTTTATAGTTGTTGTTTTGAATTCTAACTCCAACATTTTACTTAAATCCATATTGATTATATCTATGGCAGAGAGTTTTCCTCTGGTTCTTTCTTTTGTTATGAATTTCTCCTTCTAGTCATTTGTCCAGAAAAGAGAGGAAAGAAAGAGAAAGAAAGCAGAAAAAAAAAAAAAAAGGAAAAAAAGGCAGCAAAAATAGCAATAATAATATCCACATCAACAACAACAACACAAAGTTCAGCAAGTGTTTCTGGTACATATTGGTGTACATGTGTGTACACACTCTGTTGTGTTTTGGCTGCTCTTTCCCACTGTTTCTTTCTTCTACAGAGTTCCTCCTTGCTTGTGTGGGAAGTGTTTGTTCCTTTAAGTAGGTATGCTTTTATTTATTTGTAAAGTTAAGCCAGAAGCTGATGTTTTGGAGCTTTCTTTAAGCAGTAGACTTGGTATATGCTGGGATTTGTGTTGGTCTTCTGAGGGAGAGGCTTGCTGTGCTGGCTCACACACTAACTTGAAGAGCATGCAAGATCTTAAACAGTTTACTTCTCATATAACCATTCTGTGGAAGTCACTGGAAGAAACCAACTAAGCCCATATATAACCCATATAAGAATATATGGGTTACTGGAAATAGGAAATTCAATTTAGGAGGAAAAAAAGCAAAAGACAATGATGAAAATGGTGAAGAGGTCCAGGATGTTAGTTATACCCCCAAGCAAACCAGCCCATACTGCAGATTATACCAGTTATCTAGTATTTCATAACCAATCAACCCAACATGCAATAGCTTAAAACAGCCATCTTTAGCTCACATTTTACTGGGCAGTTCATCTTACTGATCTTAGCTAGGCTGACTTATGCATTTGTGGTTAGTTGGTAGTTCAGCAAGAATTGATTGGTTCCAGATGGCTGCACCCCCATGTCTGACAGCTGACTGGTTGGTGGTTAGGGCCATCAGGGTGGATGAGCTATGTTTCTCTCCTTATCCAGGAGGTGAGTCTTGCTCTTCACATGGCAGTAGGGTTCTAGGAGCCCAAAGCACAAAGGCTTTTCAAACCCCTACTGTGTCACATTTGCTAACATTTCATTGGCCCAAATGAATCTCATGGTCAAGTTCATAATCAAAGTGGAAATTGTGGCTCAAAGTTATACAGCAAGGGGGCAGGGATATATAAGAAAGAGAATCTTTGTTAGCTGATTTTTAGCCATCTACCATTGAGCTTATCAAAGGATTCCAGGAAAAAATTCTTTAAGAAGACAAAATTGGCAAAATATTCTCAATGTGTCTAAACATGTTGAGAGAAGATTTAGACAATTGTCAAAGAGTTTGATGTTCAACTTATGAGAAAGATAACTAAGGAAAGGAGAAAAATAGGTAATTAATTATTAACTCTGAGGATAACAGAACATTGTTCAGTAAATAAAAATAACCATAGTTTGCAACAGACTTACTGGTAATTAGTTTACTTAGTCATATGACAGTTAACACTGAATATTGAACTAACCAAAATTATAGTTTGACCATATTAGGAGAAAAAAGTGGGGGGCAAAAAGTGGGTACATATAGTGGGGCAGGAGAGATAAAAGAGTGGAACCCTACTCTCTGGTCCTCTTTCTGAAGGAAAATCAAGACATCATATTTAAAACTAGAAAGTCCATAAATAACAATGCAAGAATGCTACCAAGAGAAATGGGCACTAATACCAAAACAATTTGGTAAAGAAGAGAATCTGCTGCCTCTGGGAAGGAGGAAATGATAAGTTGGGGGAGGGGGACCTGCTGTGTTTCACAATCAGCCATACAGAAATATTTATATTCAACATCATGTGCATATTAACTTAAATATAAATAAAAAGAGAAAATAAAGTGATTAAGTCTTTAATACAGACTGATATGTAATAGTCTCTCATATCAAATGACAAAAGGCAAGATGCAGAATAGCTTATACATTAAACAATTATTTATGTTTTAAAAATAGAGTAGCAGATACAGATACATATTTTTGTGTGCCTAGTGTAATTGATCAGCAAGCTCTGTTGAGTCTACCTTTAAAATAAATCCCAATTCCAGTCATATATCTCCCCGCATCACTCTCCTCCTTCAGAAAGCCATCACCTCGGGGCGCCTGGGTGGCTCAGTCGTTAAGCGTCTGCCTTCAGCTCAGGTCATGATCCCAGGGTCCTGGGATGGAGCCCCGCATTGGGCTCCCTGCTCGGCGGGAAGCCTGCTTCTCCCGCTACCATTCCCTCTGCTTGTGTTCTCTCTCTTGCTGTGTTTCTCTCTGTCAAATAAATAAAATCTTTTAAAAAAAAAAAAAAAGAAAGCCATCACCTCATGCTTCTGTTAGGTTAGCAGCTTCTCATTGCTTGACTGGCCTCCCTGTTTCCTTCCTTGGGTCTTGTCTCCATAGAGCAGCCCAAGGAATCCAATTAAAAGAGAAATTAAATCACATCATCCCCCTGGTCAAAACCTTTAAAGTATTTTTTCAATCAGCTGAGTAAAACTAGACTCCTCACCAGAGCTCCACAGACTGACATGATCTGCTTCTGACCTCCTGCTTTTCTTGTTATACTTCATTCTTACATCAGGGTCTTTGCAACTCATAGCCCCTCTGTCTAAAGTGCTTTTCTCAGACTCAGTGAGGTTGGCCTCTCACTCAGATCTATGCTCAAATGTTATCTCCCCAGAAAGACCTTTCCTAGTTCCTCTCTCTGCACCCTCCCTCCTTACATACCACTTACCGATCATTGTCTATCACCCCACCCTCATTTATTTTTCTTCATAGGACTTAGCACCACTTGGCATTTAATTATATATATTTAATACTTAGTTGTTTATTAGCTATCTCCCCCAACAGAATGCAATTAGTGTCCCATGAGGAACATTACAACATAAAGTCCCATGATAGAGGCTGTATTTGTCTGTTTTGTTTATTGAGTTTATCCCCAAGCACCTAAAACAGGTTCTAGTACATAGCAGCTATTAATACGTTTCTTTTGAATAAATTAATAAACACACACACACACACACACACACACACACACACACATGCACAAAACCCCCAACTATATATAGTGGCTGCTTTGGGGAAGGAAATTGGGAACTTGGGTGTCAGGCATGAGAGAGCAAGAGAAACTTACTTTTCACTTCTCTATGTCCCACGACCTTCAAACTCCTCCAGCAGCCAGAGTCCAGGCAGTGGTCTCTACCATACCACATGCCACAGTGCACTAGGGTAAAAATGGGAAATGTAAGAACATTTATTTAGATTTACTTTTTTCCTAAAAGAAAGAAGACATTATTCACATTGAATTCATAGATCTTTGAGTACATGTAAATAATTTATAAATTACATTCTTGATTGCATGTTCAATATTTTTTTTTTACTGATGAGGATATAAAATCAATAGAGTTTTGGTCTGTAAATTTGGTCACAAACTGACATGTTTGATTCATCTCCTACTGTTTTAAAATTGTTTGGATCAATGTTTAGGTCCAAAAATTTCACCTAAGATTCCTGATATCTGGGGTTTTTTGACACCAGAGTTGCTGTTGATACCAGTCCTATGATTCATAGACCCCAGCCCTATTTAGAAGGTATGTAATCCTGTGCACCATGGTTTTCCCCAATGGCATTCTGTAGGTTCTCCTGTTCAGCTCACCTCACTTCATGCAGGCATTTCAGTTTACGACCCTTTTCTGACTGTTTCTCAACCTCAACCAAATAATTTGTACCTCATAGCTCAAAAGATTGAGTTCAGAACTATCCCTATCTCTGCACTGCACTTACTCATTGAGTCCTGTTGAGCAAGAGTAATAGGGGACAGAGCAGATGTTGAGACAACCACGATTAACTGGAGAGTGTGAATCAGAGTCCTTCAGTCCTTGTGTCCTGGCTGAGAGCACTCTGAGAACCACTGGATCTGCAGTGCAGATCCTCTGGATCTGCAGTGTTGTGCCTTGATATTCTAATTATATGCAGTCCTTCTTTGTTATATTTGTATCTATAACCTCAAAGAAACTTCTTATAAGGAGTGCTTTGTGTATAGCACTTCTGAGCTCCTTAGAGTATTCAGTATTGAGAACATTTAATAGAGACTTGGTTAAATGATTAACATTAAAAAAATGGATATGCTGAAACTAATATCATATTGTATGTTAATTATACCTCAATTAAAAAAAAATCATGTTTACTGCCAGCACTTATAACTTATGTCACCATTGTTTGCATAAATATATGGAGGTAGTGAAAGACATGCATACACACACACACACACACACACACAAACACACACACACACACACACGTTCATTTAGTAAAAGCAAGAATGTCGTGATCATTTTTCTTTCCCTATCTGCCTAGGGAAGTGTTTTGCTGTAAAACAGGTGCATTATAGTAACTGGATGAATGGATGAATAAATGAATGAATAAAGTCCATGTTATCCACCTGGATAATAATCATGGGTACTATTTATTAAGCGTTATCTGTGGACTGGCCACTGAGCTAAGTCCGTAATGTCATTTTCTCATTTAATCCTCACAAAAATTACAGATGGGCAGTGGTTTTCTTTCTTTTATTTATTTATATTTATTTTATTTGTTTATTTGTATTTATTTATTATTTATTTGTATTTATTTTATTATTTATTTATTAAAATAAATACAAAACAACTTTGTATTTATTTTACTTATTTGTAATAACAAACAAGGAAATAAGACTTAGAAAAGTGAAATAAGTAGTCCACAGGCACACAACTACTAAATGGCAGACCCAGGATTCAAACCTAGGACTTCCCAAAGCTAGCAGTCCTTACTAAGAAAAATCAAACAACCAAACAACCAAACAAACAAACAAAAATCCTCTGGATGAGAAGATTTTGAAATTTCTCCAATATTCACATCCAATGACTTACTTGTCACAAAAAATAAGCTATAAAATCAGCATATTCTGCAAGAACAGAACAAAAGTTAAGGATGTCTCTACCCAAATTAATAGGGGGGAAAAACCAGGGCATTCAGAATAAAACCCAGGACGGGTTTAAGTACATGACCAATAGAAGTTAAAACAACTGCATTTTAAAAACTTGATCAGAAGTTAGAGATGACCTTGAAAAATAATGGACAGTTGGAAATTATCTGTTATGAAAAGGGGAAGTTGCTCCTTGGGCACAACTTCTATTTATTGTAGATAAAAAGTAGTGACCCAACCAGTGTAAAAAAAAAAAAACAACTACAAGGTTAAAACTCTAGTTTCATTCACCCAACAGGAGCCCTTCCTACCTGACTAAGGGACTGCTGGGGGAAAGAGATAAACAGATTGTGGCTTACGCTCCACTCCCAAGGAATTCACCATCCGCTAGAAGAGTTGAGGGGTTTACACTAGAGAAAGAGACCTCTAGGCGAAGTGAGACCAAACCTGGATGGTCCTGCCAGGCAAGCAGAGAATTTTGGACTAATGGCTGTCAAAGGGAGAACTTTGGGGCAGCAAAGCGTTAAGAATAGTTGGTTAAGCCATTAAGAGCATCTGCCTTCCACTCAGGTCATTATCTCAGGGTCCTGGGATTGACCCCCATATCAAGGCTACCTGCTCCCTGGGGAGTCTGCTTCTCCCTCTCCCTCTGCCTGCCACTCCCCCTGCATGTGCGCTTGCTCTCTCTTCTCTCTCTCTCTCTCTCAAATAAATAAATGAAATCTTAAAAGAGAGAGAGACCACTCTCAGCCCAGGCTGCATACAACAGCACACACCACTGAGAGAGAGAGATGCTGTAACTGGAGTACTTCTTAAGGTAAAAGACTTAAATAAATTAATCAGAATTGTCTGAACATGATAAGATAAGGGGCTCAGATGGCAGAGGGTGAGGCAACTGTTGATTAAGAAGAGATATACATATTTCTCCAGTAGAAGACAGGTTCAAGGCAATTTGTTTAATGAAAAGGAAAATATGTTAATTAGATGGAAAGCCGAGGCTCTTGTGTGTGTGTCTGTGTGTGTGCGTGCACACAGGACTGTGAGTAACAAATCCAAGAAGAACCCCTAAGCCAGCTGGCAGACCATTTACGGGGTAATGTGAGGGAGATTTTTAGTTTGCTTTTACAATTCTTCTATTTTTTCCCCTATTTGAACAAATATCACATGACTATATTTTCCTTTCCAAAATTATGAAAGTTATAGGTCAAAATAAAGTCCCCTCTGGCCACATCTCAACTGTACCACATCCAAATCTCAACACCTCCTCAAACGATTTTTTTCTGAAATGCGAAGTGAGGCACATGTAATATTTGAGCATGAGTCCAAAAATAGAGGGGGGTTGGGGTTGCTTGCGGTAATAATAACACTAACTCCCCTTTAGTGGGCAGGGGCTGTGCTACTGTCGACGTATGAATTATTAGCTCATTCAGCAAATGTTTTTTTGTGTGCCAAGGGCTAGGATTACAACACTGACCTCAAAGAGTTCGGAACCACCATCAAGTTTGGCCTATTTTTCTCCACGTACAGATAAGAAAAAACTCAGAGAGATGCAGCAACTCCCCCAAGGTTACTGCAAGAGAAGTGGCAGTCCTGAGACTCAAACCTGATCTGTGTGTCTTCAAAGACTGCCATTCCTTCCTCTGATATTCCCCAGTTGTTTTCAAACCATTCCTTTTAAAAGCAGAAGTTTTTCTTTTCTTTTTAAAGATTTTATTTACTTATTTGTCAGGGAGAGAGAGCATACAAGCAGGCAGAGCAGCAGGCTGAGGCAGAGAGAGAAGCAGGCTCCCTGCTGAGCAAGGAGCCCGATGTGGGACTCAATCCCAGGACCCGGGGATCATGACCTAAGCCGAAGGCAACCGCTTAACCGACTGAGCCACCCAGGCGTCCCGAGCAGAAGTCTTTTTCAATGCAAATAAAATTATCACCTCACAGCTCAATGCGGAAAAAAAAAAAAAGTTAAAGTAGAAGCACTTTGGTTTCCTTTCAGTGGCCGACTTATAAAAATAAGTGCATTCTCAGCAAGAGGACCAGATGGAATTGTTTAAGGATTAATACCTCACAGGGCCAAGCCTCTGGTTGTGAAAGAGCTTCAGGGTCAACAAGCAAACATTAATGTTGATGGCGACATCAGGGCTAGTGAATTACAAACCTGAAGATGGCTAAGAATGGCGGCTTCCCTCTCTCTCTCACTACACGGGACCCTCCATTGCTGACCCTAAACTCACAGAGACTCTGAGAACTGGCATTGTTAAAAGTTCCCCTTGGTGACTGATGGTCAGCTGGGTTTGAGGAGCAATTCCAGCACAACTCTGTTCTGTGCAGGGATTGCTCTTTACCACTCAATCGTCCACCTGCTGTCCCAATCAGGAAATATTTGACAAGACCTATATAATAGGGCCACTGGGTGGGATGCCCAGCATTTGTGGATTATCATCCTGAAATGCCTTGTTTCCCCCCTCCTTCTGCTTTGATTTTTCATTTCTACCTACCCTGCAGTTATGAGCTGCATAATCCCTTCTACAGTGTTGTAGGTCTGGTATTCCTTGCTTGGTCTAATATTTGCTTCCTAGTGACTGCTCTAATTTCTCATTCTTGTTGGTGAGTTAAAATGCTCTTCCAGATAGTACCAAGCTCATTTGATTCAGCACCCAGGCTTCTCTTTCTGATGCTGTATCCTGGTAAAATTCCATACCCCCTCCCTCTGCCCTACCAATTCCCCCAGGTCAATCCTGGCTTCATGGATTGGACCCAGGAGAGCATTCCTTATTGCAGTGATCAGTTTTACCATTTCTCCTCTGAGCAATCATCCAATGTGTGCTTATTTCTTTTTTTAAAAAGATTTTATTTATTTATTTGAAAGAGAGAGAGATTGTGAGAGAGAGCATGAGCGGGGAAGAGAGGGAGAAGCAAGCTCCCCGTCAAGCAGGGAGCCCGATGCAGGACTCAATCCCAGGACTCTGGGATCATGACCTGAGCAGAAGACATAGGTTTAATTGACTGAGTCACCCAGGTACCTTTCCTGCTTTTTTCTACTCATGGAAAGTTCCTTTCTTCACAGAAGAGCCTGTCCTTTGTTGGAGAGTAACAATGGCTTTAAAAAAAGATTCCTCTAAATCTTCAGCTAAAGCTAGCTACTCTATAGTTCCTGCCTATTTGTTCTCCCCTCCAGAATAAGGTTTCTCAGTGTGGTCCCCAGACCCAGCTGGTAACTTGTTAGGCATGCAAATCCTCAAGCCCCGCTACTGACCTACTAAACAGAAACTCTGGGGAGGGGACCCAGCAATCTATATTTTAATAAGCCTTTAGGTAATTCTGATGTACTCAAATTTGAGAACCACTGCATTAGACAGCAAGATTCTTGGACCAACTTTCTTGGACACATTTAGCTTGAATTAGAGTTTTTAGTTGCACTTATACTACAATGTATTGGTCCAAGTCCCAAAAGACACTTGACTCTTTCCAATATAGTTTATCTCTTGGGTGAAGGGCATATCATTTGTTATAATTTTTTTTTCGAGGGCATGGAAACAAATCTTTTAATTTTTTTATTTCTAACTATACCTAGGGATAAAGTGTTCTTTAGGCTAAGTTTGATAACCACTGGTCAGTTACAGAAAATAATCAATATGTTGCTAGCGTAAACACTAACTAACATATTCATTCTTGATAATTAGTGTGTCCTGTAAATATTTAATTAACAGACGGTTTTGAAAACAAATGAGAGATGTGATGCCTAATTGTGGTCAACATCAAGCTTGGTTAATCAAAAACACTTTATGAGGGACATGAGAATGATGTTGGCCATGGACAGAACAAATGCCATTTTACAGGCAGAAGTAGGGGTAAGGACAATGCTACAGGCAGAAGTCAAGCTAATAAAAGTGGTCTCATACATGGGTTTAGAACAGTGGCTTGGGAATCTAAATGCCTGGAATTCTACTGCAGTCCTGCCACTCACAAGCTGTGTGATTGTGCTTTGCACCTGTCATCTGGGGAGTGACAGTGATACCTCCATGTGGTGGGCAGCATTTTAAGACAGCCTCAGGATTTCTGCCCCATGGTGTACATGCTCCTCTCCCGCAAGTATTGGGTGGCACCACTGAATATGGTGGACTATCACTCCTACGAGTAGGTTATTAATCAGTTGTCTTAGAGTTAATCAAAGAGAGATAATCCTAGGTGAGCCTGACCTAATCAGATAAGCTTTTTAGCAGAAGGTAAAGCCTCAGAGAGAGACTCTCCTATTGCAATGGAAGAAATCAAACAACCCATGAGAAGAGAAGCCACATGGCAAGAGTGTGAGGGTGACCACTTGGAGCTGAAAGTGGGCCCCTGCAGGGAGCTAGCAAGAAAACTAGGACGTTGGTCATCTTCTGCAAGGAATGAACTTTGCCAAAAATTGGTGAACTTGGAAAAGGACCAAAGCCCCAGATGAGATCACAGCCTCTGCGGATACCTTGTTTTAGCTTGTGAGACCCTCAACAGAGGACGCAGCTAACTTGTCCCTGGACTCCTGAACCACCGAAGCTGTGAGAGAATAAATTAATGTCATTTTAAGTCACTAAATTTGTGATGATTTGTTTAAAAATACCAGCAATAGAAAACAAATATACTATCTCAGAAGTTGTAATGAAAAGATGCTTCTAAAATATTTACCATAGTTCTTAACATTTAGTAAATCTTTGATAAACTTAAAGACGTTAGAAATGATTTGGGATGATCAGATTTGAGAAAGAAAGGCCACAAGGGGCAAAGGTTCTGTTGGGAAAGAAGTTACATGTTGCTTGAGGGGAGAGCATGGTTAGATGCGGCCTGATGGGAGAAGGCCTCAAGTCCTCTGGCCTTTGGGGACCATTTGGAAAAATTGGAGAGTTGTATCAAGGCTTGGTGGGAGGGAATGTGAGGCACCAGTAGAACAAGACTCCATGAGATAGAAACTGAGGATCTCTGCAAAGCCTCACTCATTGAGCCATCTAGAAAAATGAAATCTTATACATGGGTTATTGTTCCAACAGTGTACCCTGTCAGTGAAGGGATTCTTGACCACTTGAGTGTTGAGACAGCATTTCTTTCTCAAACCCAAACTGGGTGCTGTTCCCTTAGCAACGCTTTCTCCCTTCTTCACCAACAAAGGCATGACTTACTTGCAACTGGGGCATGTCCTTTGTTCCATACTCACCTTGCCAATCAAATGGACCCCCATTACCCACTCTCTGACCACAATCTTGTTGAGGACCTCATCCTGAACAACCCCATCCGAACCTTACCAATAATCTCAGTTGTTTTTGACCCCTCCAGAATCAGCCTCAACCATGTTCCTTCACTGCCCTGGTCATACCTGATGGGATTCTGACTAACTTGGGCAAAAAGAGCCCCTTTTCAAGGAAAACATATTTTTAGTTGCCTGAAAACAATTAATTAATGACAAGTGTTAAGGTGGTTTGAATTTAGAAGAATCTAAAGTGGGAGAACATTGACTAAAATTGTCAAACTTACTTCTCAAGAACAAATGACATGCAATGCATTGGCCCTGCTATCATGGTGATTCAGAGTGAGAGGTGTGGTTCATCTTCATTTACCCTATTTGGGAAATAAAACAGAAGAAATTACCAACACAAGTCATACATAATAACTTAATATGGTAAAACAAGAGATGTTACAATAGATCTCATGACTGACTACCAGATGTATGGTAGGGATAATAACTCCCACACAAGTTCTGGAAGGACGATGTCAGTGTGGGCTTTTGGGATCAGAAGACATCACGGAGGAGGAGAAAAATGTCAATCTGTATCTTAAAGAATAGGCAGTGTTAAAGGCTGAATTATGTCCTCCATCCCTCAAATTCATATGTTGAAGTGCTAACTCTCCAGTACCTCAGAGTATCATAGTATTTGAAGATAGGGTCTTTAAAAAGGTAATCTCCAAATGAGGTCATTAGGATGGGCCATAATCCAATATAACAGCTGTCCTTATTTTAAAAAAATGAAATTATAGACACACAGAGGGAAGCCCATGTGAGGACATGGGGAGAAGGAAGTCAGCTACAAGACAAGGAGAGGTCTTAGAAGAAACTAATCTTGTTATTAGACTTCCAGCCTCCAGAAATATGAGAAAATAAATTTCTGTTTTTCAACCCAGTCATGGTACTTTATTACAGCAGCCCTAGAAAATTAATGCAGGCAATATCTGGTATCACTTGCCCTTTGAATGCCAGGGAATTAACTGATTCCATAAGAGAAAAAGGAGATAAAGAGGCAATAGAAGAACCTTGATAAAAAAAAAAAGATGAATTTCAGGAAATAGTGGAGATAAAATTAAATGAATAAGAAAAAGTGGACAGTGATTGCCAAGATGAGCCACTGCTGAGGAAAGAGAAGCAAGATTACATACTCCGGCAGTTTGTTTTGAGTCAATGGAAGAGAAAACTTCATGAGCTCAAGACAGAGGCAGGAAGAAGTGAGAAGACAAGGGTTCCAGGGAAATCCATAGAGGTGAAGCCCAAAGGAGATAAGAAGCTCTGTGGAGGGTCCCTAAGCTGTTGAAGACAGAAGTATAGAGGAAGGAGAAGTACCATGAGTCTTGAGACTAAAGGAAGTAAAAAATTAAGAATCTAGGGAAGTAAAAGGAGTTCAAAGTAAGCCTAGAGGAGCTAAAAATAAACCACACACATATGGGCCAAGCATTATATAAACCAGAAACAGGTCATTGAGATAGCATTTGATCCCTCAAATTTAGAGTTACAGTCTACGGAGGTCAGAAAGGAAAGAAACAGGGAATAATTTTTTTTTTTTTAAGATTTATTATATTTTAGAAAGAGTGTGTGTGTGTGAGAGAGAGAGAGAGAAAGAGAGAGAGAGAATGCGAGCTCATGGAGGGCAGAGGGAGAGAATCCTAAGCAGACTCCATACTGAGCACAGAGCCCAACGTGGGGTTCGATCCCAGGACCCTAAGATCATGACCTGAGCTGAAATCATGAGTCAGACACTTAACCAACTGAACCACCCAGGTGCACCCAGAGAATAATTTTAAAACAAGAAACAAAGTAAGAAAGATGGGATTTGGGCATGTTCTTCTGAATCCTTGACTGGATCCTCTGGGCCAAAAATTTCCCCATTTTATATCAAGTTGGAAACCAACCTAAATAATAAAATAACTAATGGTGAAGGGAAATTAATTACTTCCTTCAGATGGAAGGAAGAAGAGCAATAGATTCCTTTCTGGCTATGTTGATTAGATTAATTAAAATTCACTCAAAGTGTATCTATGGACCAACAAGTCACCACAGAGCTCCTTGGGGGAACCACAAAGCCTGTGACTCCTACTGAGAGGGTAGGCATGTTCCATACCACATGACCAATCTAACCCCTGCCTAATCTTTCAAGCTCCAGTTCTCCCACTCAGTGTTAGCCACCAAACAATTTTTAGATGTGTCTAAGGCCTAGGAGATGGTTTGGCATAGAACGTCTGTGGAAAGAGGGATATCATCAGGACAAACAGACTCTGTCTCCTAGAAATGCGACATGGTACTGACAGATTGCAGATAAGTTGAAGCTTTGCATTATTAGAGAAGGTGAGCAAGCCTTTATGAACAAGCAGGACCCCTGGTAAGCTGAAATGAAAAGGTATTCACAGGGGAGTTGAGAAACTGGTGAGAAGGAGAACAGAAATGGAGCAGCGCAGATGGAGGGCTGCTGAGTCATGGCAGTTATGGGATCCCTGCGCTTGCCAAGATGACTCAGGTCAGTGACTCTTCCTGGGATTCCTCTAGTGCCTGAATGACTGCCAATATCCACGAGGCCTAACCCCATGGCTTCCCCTGAATTCCCGGGAGGTTCTTAGAGCCCTTACTTCCATGAATATCCTCAAGATACCCCTGCTTCTGTCACCCAAAAGGAACCACTGTTCTTTGTAGTGTAAGGATATTGACAACCATCTCAATAAAAACACTGGCTAACATTTATTTAACGTGTGTCATGTGAAAAGCACTGGCTGTTAACTTTATTCAGCTTATTTAATTTCCTCAACAATCTCTGGAGCGCTATTATTATTCTCACCAATTTAAAGATGGAGAAACCTAACTTAGAGAGCTTACCTCATTTGCCCAAGGTCACAGAGTGATTCTGAGGCAAAGCTGATTCTGAATCCAGATCTGTACAACTTCAGGTCCCAAATACATAACTATATTTAACTACTGTCAAGTGACTTTCTTTAGGGTCATTTTAGGACTACAGAGTGTGAGTCACCTACTCCAAGTGATAAAATTTAAAATGTAGGGATCAAAACTAATAGAGAGAAGACTTATGATGAATATCATGTGTTATAAATTAACATAGTCATGCATCTTGCTGAAATTTCATAAAAGTGAAGTTCTGGAAAGTCCCCTCAAAGCAAAAAATGGTTAAGGGAAATTAATTACTACTTTCCAATGCATAATACATGCTAGATATGTTATTTTATTTTAATATATGTTTAAGGAAAATATGTATTTTTTTCTAGTTTAATTATGGGCTGATTTCCCTAAACTAGTTTTCCTCACAAAGCCTTAAGCTCCTTAACAATGAATTCTCTACAAAGAGGTTTTTAGAAACCAAACTTGGATATAGAAGAGACACTACTTTGCATTAAAAAAAGGAAGTGAAACTGTAGAATTTGAAAATTCTATATGCAAGAAAAAGAGGCTATGAAATATAAAGTGCAAGACTAACTTCTTTAGTAATGTTGAAATAATAACTAAGATGAATTTCACAAAAATTGGGAAACTTAGAAGAGGCATAAGGAGACTATATCTATTCAAGAACAAATAATAATATTGAATATGCATTAACCCCATGAGGGCATAGATTTTTTGTTGTTGTTTCCTTCCCTGCTGACTTCTCAGAAGCTACCACAACTTCTAGCATATAATTAGTGCTCAGGAAAAATACGTTAAATAATTTGGATAAATGACTCAAATTCAAGACACAGAGTGCTCTCTGAACTCTATCTCTAAATGATACATGCATTTGAGCAAGTCATTCAGCATCTTTGGGTGCAATATTTATGTGTTTACTTACTTAATTACTTGTTTATTCATGTGCTTTTGGGGGACTTCTTTATTATTTTAAAAGCTACTGTAAGAAGATAAGATTTGTTCTGTTGAATTTCAAAATTAACAGCATGCTACTGGTTTAAGAATAGGCAGGAAATCAATGGAATGGACTAGAAAATTTAGAGACACACTTGTGTGTGTGTGTGTATCTTAATTTGGTCTATGTATGTTGTGTGTAAGCATTTAGAATTCCACCAAGGAGGCATACAAAGTCAGTATATAAAGTAAAATGAATTGATTTTGGACACCTGATTATTGTTTAGGACAAAGAAAAATGTTCATTTCCTCTCATATTATATGCCTAATTTCAGAGAGCTTAGGGACCTGAACATTTTTTAATAAAAGGAAAATTGTAAAACTATTAAAAATAAAATTCACAGAAATGTTTTTACAACCTTATGGTATTAAAATCATTTTTTGGAGTAACCTTAAGAATGTAACTATGAAGAAAACCAGGTAAAATGTGAACAATTATATATTTTATAATTTATATTTAAAAGTACTATAAATACAATTGGGAAGTGAATGGCAATCTAGGAAATCACAGTTATAACACAGAAAATAAAGAATCCTTATCCATGACAGAGATCAAGTGCTATGAAACAATAAGAATTATAATGTATAACACAATAGGAATACAGAAAGAGGGAATAAGGAGGACATTCAGAGAAGAAATTATATAAATGGATAATATACATCAGAAAATCTACTAGTGATAAACATATAAGTGACCAATAAACGTGAAAATTCACTAATTATTAGCATAAGTTGTTACAACCTTTGGATGCTATCTTGGCAATATGTCTCAATAAAATTGACCTAGCTACACACGAAGGTGTAGGGCAAGAGAATGTTGGTTTTGAAGTGAGGCAGAACCAGGTCTGACATTTGCCTCTGCTATTTCCCAGCTGAATGACCTTGAGCAAGTTGCTTAAGTGATCTGAGTCACAGAGTCTGCCCTGAAAAGGGAAAGGTCAGGGCACCTGGGTGGCCAGATCGGTTAAGCCTCTACCTTTGGCTCAGGTCATGATCCCACAGTCCTGGGATCGAGTCCCACATTGGGTTCTTTGCTTAGCAGGAAGCCTGCTTCTTCCACCACCTGCTGTTCCCCCTGCTTTCTCTCTCTCTCTCTCTTTGACAAATAAATAAATAAAATATTTTTTTAAAAATAAAGAAAAAGAAAGGAGAGGGTAACAGTACTTCTTTAGCTTGAGAAAGTATAGAGAAAATGCATGTACAGAGCCTGGCAGATGGAAAGGGCTCAATAAATACATTTCTCCTCCTCTTACTCTCCTTGTTCTCCTTTCCCTCCTCCTCCAGATTGCCTGTCAGCTTTGATTGGACTGAGGAATGATTCGAGGCAGGAAACTCTAGCTCCTCTTTCACAAAGTCACAGTTTGGTTAAAGCATCTATATGTATTTCAGGGAGAGCTCTCAAGAAAAGCAGCAAAGCAAAGTGGTATAGTGAGTGAAGAAAACAGCAGAAAAAGCAAATTACAAATAAAGATTTGGCAGCATCAAGGTGATGAAAATAAAAAGAAAAAGTCAAACAAGGAGAGTAATGCTAAATCCCAAGCTATAAGGAAAATAGATTAAAATGCAAATAATTATGCACACAAAGAGTACACCAGAAAATAAAAAGTGTCATGGAATTAAGGGGAAGTTAGACACATGGAGAAGATACTACACACTGATGTTAATACTTTAAAATAATTCCAAAATAATGAAGGTGATATCACATTACTAAAGCTTAAGGGAAGTAAAGGAAAATATACTCCCTTCAAATTACATGACTATCAGTTTATTCCCTGGTAGTATTTTTTCATAGGCATAATTTTTTGAGATATATTTCATGTACCATAAAATCAACTCCTGTAACATGTGCAATTTAGTCCTTTAAGTATATTTGCAAAGACGTGCAATCATCATCACTCTCCAAGTCTGAAATATTTTCATCACCCCACCCTCCTCAAAAGCTCATTAGTGGTTACACTCTAGCCCCATGCCTCCAACTGAGGGCACTACTTTCTACTTCTCCGTGTTTGTCAAAGGCATATTTTAAGCAAGTTGAATTGGAGGAGACTTCCTTGTTTCACTTAATAGTCTATCAGAAACAAGATTTCCATAAATGGATAAATAGTTTAAAATTTTTTTATATAGAGAAACTGTTGCTAAAATGTTTGCAGAGGGTACAAACTAAAAGAAAGAAAAGAAATAGAGAAAGAAAAACAAAAGAGGAAAGAGAGCAAGATGTCAGAGGAGTAGGAGACTGAGATATCAGGTCCCAGAAGTCCAGCTGGATAGTTATCAAACTATTCTGAACACATACAAACTCAACAGGAGATCGAAGAGTAGAAGAACAGCAATTCTAGGAACAGAAAATTGACCACTTTCCAGAAGGTAGGACCTGCAGAGCAATGAATCCAAAGCTACAGGAAGATAGACCGTGGGGGGAGGGGCTGACTTCCAGCAAGTGATAGAGCAGCAGAGCACAAAATCAGAACTTTTACAAGTCTGCTCCACTGAGGGACATAGCTTCAGAGGTTAAGCAGGGGGTGGAGACCTCATAGGGACAGCGTGGTCTCAGGACCCAGAGGGTCACAGAAAGACCAGGGGGTGTCTGAGGGTGGCAGAGCTCCCAGGTATCAGAGCAAGGAAGCCAACAGCAGAGATGGAGCTGTGCAGTGGGCTATCAGCTCAGGCTTACCTTAGACCGTGATCTGAGGTACAGTCGGGCCACTCCTCTTTGAGCAGGGACCCCACAAGGGGCAGATCCAGAGAGACCCCCTCCTTCTTCCTTCAGGAGAAGCAGCGCGGGAGAGCTGCAGGAATCTGCTGGGTTTGGAGACTCCAGACTGGGCGGAGCGCAAGAGATAGAAATGCCCAGTCACAGGCTGGCTGAGCTCAGAGTGCGGCCGGAGACCAGGGAGACGGGAGAGACTGACTGCTTTTCTCTGAGCGCACGCTGAAGAGCGAGGCCCAAGTGCTCGGCTCCTACCGGCCAGAGACTGGGAGGCCGCCATCTTCATTCTCCTCCTCCAAAGCCATATGGAAAGCGTTCAGGGAACAAAGACTCCCGAGAGCAAACGTGAGCAGATTGCTTAGCCCGGCCCCTGGTGAGGGCGGTGCAATTCTGCCTCCGGCAAAGACATTTGAGAATCACTGCAACAGGTCCCTCCCCCAGAAGATCAACAAGAACATCCAGGCAAGACCAAGTTCATTGATCAATGAGAATTGCAAAACCCCAGAGCTAGGGGGAAGCAACACATAGAATTCATGGCTTTTTTCTAAAGACTAAAGATCCTTTTGTCTTTCAAAGTTAAATTTTTAAATTTTCTTTTTTTCTTTTTTTATAATTTTCTCTTTCTTATTTTAATGTTTTTTTAACTATTTTATCTTATCAATACCTTTTAAAAAATCTTTTCTAATTTTCATTGTTATACTCATATTTTATTGTATTTAACCTAATTTTTTGTATACATATAGGTTTTTTTTTTTCTTTTTAAAATTTTGGGATACAATTTCTTCTAATAGATCAAAATATACCCTAGATAAAGCACATGGCTTCTAATCTCTAGCCTGATCACATTCTTTCCTCTTTTTTTTCTTTTTTCAACCAACTTCTTATCAACTCATTTTAGAATCTTTTTTTAATTTTCATTTTACAATCATATTCCATCCCTTCATCATATTCACCCTTATTTTTGTATATACATAAGTTTTTCTTTCTTTAGAATTTTGGGAGGTAGTTTCTTCTACCAAAATACACCCAAAATCAAGTGTGGGGCTCTGTTCTATTCACCAGTCTAATGAATTTATATATACATATATATTTTTTCTTCTTCTTTTTTTTTTCCCTTTCTTCAACCCCCGGTTTCAGGACTCTTCTGATTTCAGTAGTGTATATTTTTCTGGGGTTGTTGCCACTGTTTTAGTATCTATTCTTTTCTGGATAAAATGACAAGGCAGAAAAACTCACCACACACACACACACACACACACACACAAAAAAAAAAAAGACCAAGGGGCAGTACCAACAGCTGGGGACCTAACCAATATGGACATTAGTAATATGTCAGAACTAGAGTTCAGAATGATGATTATCAAGGTGCTAGCTAGACTCGAAAAAAGTATGGAAGATATTACAGAATCCCTTTCTGGAGAAATAAAATCCCTTTCTGGAGAAATAAAAGAACTAAAATCTAACCAAGTTGAAATCAAAAAAGCTACTAATGAGGTGCAAGAGAAAAAAAAAATTGAAGGCCCTTACTGCTAGGATAAATGAGACAGAAGAGAGATTTAGTGATATAGAAGACCAAACGTTGGAGAATAAAGAAGCTGAGCAAAAGAGAGACAAACAACTACTGGATCACAAGGGGAGAATTCAAAAGATAAGTGATACCATAAGATGAAACAATATTAGAATAATTGGGATCCCAGAAGAAGAAGAAAGAGAGAGGGGGGCAGAAGGTATATTGGAGCAAATTATAGTAGAGAATTTCCCTAATTTGGTGAAGGGAACAATCAAATCCAGGAGGCACAGAGAACCCCCCTAAAAATCAATAAAATAAAATAAAAATCAATAAAAATAGGTCCAGACCCTGTCATTTAATAGTAAAACTTATAAATCTCAGTGACAAAGAGAAAATCCTAAGAGCAACTCGGGACAAGAAGTCTGTAACATACAAAGGCAGAAATACAAGAAGTCTGTAACATACAAAGGCAGAGAGCTACCCTATGACCCAGCAATCACACTACTGGGTATTTACCCTAATGATACAAATGTAGTGATCTGAAGGGGCACATGCACCCGAATGTTTATAGCAGCAATGTCCACAATAGCCAAACTATGGAAAGAACCCAGATGTCCATCAACAGATGAATGGATAAAGAAGATGTAGTATATATACAATGGAATACTATGCAGCCATCAAGAGAAATGAAATTAGATTGGCAGCAGATCTATCCACAGAGACCTGGCAGGCCAGAAAAGACTGGCATGATATATTCAAAGCACTAAATGAGAAAAATATGCAGCCAAGAATACTATATCCAGTTAGGCTGTCATCGAAAATAGGAGAGATAAAAAGCTTCCACAACAAACAAAAATTAAAAGAATTTGCAAACACCAATCCAGCCCTACAAGAAATATTGAAAGGGGTCCTCTAAGCACAAAGAGAGCCTAAAAGTAACATAGACAAGAAAGGAACAGAGACAATATACAATAACAGTCACCTTACAGGCAATACAATGGTGTTAAATTCATATATTTCAATAATTACCCTGAATGTAAGTGGGCTAAATGCCCCAGTCAAAAGACATTAGGTATCAGAATGGATAAAAAAAAAAAAAAGAAGACCCATTGATGTGCTGTCTACAAGAAACTCATTTTAGGGGCACATGGGTGGCTTAGTGGGTTAAATCCTCTGCCTTTGGCTCAGGTTATGATCCCAGGGTCCTGGGATCGAGCCCCACATCAAGCTCTCTGCTTGGCAGGGAGCCTGCTTTCCCCTCTCTCTGCCTACTTGTAATCTCTCTGTGTGTCAAATAAATAAATAAAATCTTAAAAAACAACAACAACAACAACTCATTTTAGACACAAAGACACCTCCAGATTTAAAGTGAGGGGGTAGAAAACAACTTACCATGCTAACGGACATCAAAAGAAAGTTGGAGTGACAATCCTTAAATCAGATAAATTAGATTTTAAGCCAGAGACTATAATAAGAGATGAGGAAGGAACAAATAATCAAAATCGGTGGCATCACAGACTTCAAGTATGTGGAAAGCCACATGCAGAAGAATGAAACTGGATCATTTCCTTATACCACACACAAAAATAGACTCAAAATGGATGAAAGACCTCAATATGAGACAAGAACCATCAAAATTCTTGAGGAGAACACAGGAAGCAACCTTTTCGACCTCAGCTGCAGTATCTTCACAGTGAGATACCACCTCACAACAGTCAGGATGGCTAAAATTAAGCAGTCAGGAAATGACAGATCTTGGCAAGGATGCAGAGAAAGGGGAAGCCTCCTACGCTGTTGGTGGGAATGCAAGTTGGTGCAGCCACTCTGGAAAACAGTATGGAGGTTCCTCAAAAAGTTGAAAATAGAGCTACTCTATGACCCAGCAATCACACTATTGGGTATTTACCCTAAAGATACAAATGTAGTGATCTGAAGGGGTACATACACCCGAATGTTTATAGCAGCAATGTCCACAATTGCCAAACTATGGAAAGAATTCAGATGTCCATCAACAGATGAATGGATAAAGAAGATCTACGTTACATATACAATATATATATGTATATTTTGTATATATATATATACACAATGGAATACTATGCAGCCATCAAGTGAAATGAAATCTTGCCATTTACAACGATGTGGATGGAACTAGAGGGTATTGTGCTAAGTGAAATAAGTCAATTAGAGAAAGACAGTTATTATGTGATCCCTGACATGAAGAATTTGAGAGACTGGGGGGGGGATTGTGGGGGGGGAGAGAAAAATGAAACAAGATGGGATAGGGAGGGAGACAAACCATAAGAGATTTTCAATCTCATGAAACAAACTGAGGGTTGTTGGAGGGAAGGGGGTAGGGATAGGGTGGCTGGGTTATAGACATTGGGGAGGGCATGTGCCATGGTGAGTGCTGTGAAATGTGTAAGCCTGATGATTCACAGACCTGAACCCCTGGGGCAAATAATACATTATATGTTAATAAAATTTTTAAAAAATGAAGGATCATTCTAGGATACCAATTAAAAGATTAAGATTAAATAATTTATCAGCAAGCAGGCAACATAGCTTAAGAAGTAAATACTAACTTGATCAGGTGATTGAAGGGAAGGACATTTTCTTGGGTTTAATGATCTTAACATTGTGCTATCTTTTAAATTAAAGCAGTACATGTGCACATTTGCAAAAAAGAAAAAATCAATAGTGCTGAAGAGCTTATTGCAAAGATCAGAATGCTTTACTGCTACATCTCAGCCCTGACCCACTTCTTTGCTTTCCACTCAAACCCTAGACCCAGACTTGGAAAGCAACCAAGTTTAACTTTGTAACAGTGTTCTTAATTTCTCTGCATGATTACTTCCCTATCTCTCAGTAATACAGTCAAATTGCCTGTTCTTCATTTATCAGACAGACTTTATCTGTGGGCTTCCTTCCCATTCTGATAGATGAGTGCTTAGTTCACTATACCCTCCCCCACAATATGACTGCCTCACTCTTTTTAATTCCTCTAGTGTAATTATAGGTAATACACTTACTTTACTTCCTCTTTGTACCTTTCTCAACATCTGTAACTTTGTTTCCTGTTCCATTAACTATAACCTACATCTCTCAATTCTCTATTTTGTATGGGTCCCCTAGTCTTCCAAAATTCTCTTACTGATGTTTTCTGTAACATAACGATAAGTTATGTTTAAATGGCCAGCACCATGGAATAAAATTTTTTAACAATGACATTTTTTAAATTGTGAAATATTTCATGCAAAAAGGCAATAATGGAGACTAGTTTGGGAACACATCCATCGATACTTCATAAGGAATTCCTTCATTTCACAGCGTCCGTGGGACGTGTGAAAGCAGGAACAGAGGCTTCCTGCTAAGACATCCATCGATACAGAGAATAGAGATCCACCTGTCAACTTTATCAGATCCTAACACTGTGACAAAATTTCCTTTGGCTCCGGTCATGATCCTGGAGTCCTGGGATCGAGCCCTGCATTGGGCTTCCTGCTCACCTGGAAGCCTGCTTCTCCCTCTCCCACTCCCCTTGCTTATGTTCCCTCTCTCACTGTGCCTCTCTCTGTTAAATAAAAGATAAAATCTTTAAGGGGCGCCTGGGTGGCTCAGTCATTAAGCGTCTGCCTTTGGCTCAGGTCATGATCCCAGGGTCCTGGGATCAAGCCCCGCATCGGGCTCCCTGCTCCGCGGGAAGCCTGCTTCTCCCGCTACCATTCCCTCTGTTTGTGTTCCCTCTCTCGCTGTGTTTCTCTCTGTCAAATAAATAAAATCTTGAAAAAAAAAAAACTTAAAAAAAAAAAAGAAAGCATTACCAATCCATTGAGGGTCTCTATGCTAATGACTGCCCCTATTTCTGTTCCATATCAGTGTTTATCATTATATCAAAATCTCTCATTAATTCAGTGTTTATCATTCTAACATATGATTTTATATTTTTGACACACACTTTGGCATCCATATATATTATATACACATATAGATTATATATTACTGACATTAGTGACATTTGCAGGTGTTACATGGAAGCTACTGAGAATTGGGAATCATTAGTGATTCTAAATTCTCAGATTTTTGGTCAAATCTTATTGCTAAGCAAACAGAAAGTTCCCAGAGCATGACTCACAAGGGACAAAGTATACCATAAAAGAGTAAAACGTAATAGCTTGATGACTTAAGAGGGATTATGGGATACGCCAAAGGAAAGAATCAGGTAAGTGATGTTTAATCTTGTGCCAGTACAGATTTAAGATTGAGCCACCCAGGAAAGAAATGAAGGGCTGAAATTAAGGAGGACATTCCCTAGCAGGGTCTCCTCACTGCACACACAGGGTGGGTAGCAAGAGAGTATCAGGGAACATGAGACAATGGTACGCACCACACATCAGAGAAATGAAATTTAAGGAAGGGCCAGAGATCTGTGCACTGACCCCATTTTCAGCTTACGAAGAAGAAATCATCCATTAGAGCTAGAATGTATAACAGAGGAAGGATGCCATCCAGCATATGGACACTTGAGCACATGCAGAGAAGCAGAAACAATTGTCACAAAAGGAAGTTCAAAGTTAAAAGAAGGGGAGGCAAAGGAAAACTCAGTGCCACAAAGATATGAATGTAAGGGCATCCATTTTTCTTTATTACTAAACAGACTTAAAATTTTGACAAGGGTTTTTTTTTTCAAAGATTTATTTATTTATGTTGGGGCAGAGGGGCAGAGGGAGAGGGAGAGAGAATCTCAAGCAGGCTGGGGAATTGCCCAACAAAAGGCTCAATCCTGGGCTCCAGGGGGACCTTTTGGGGGGGTTACTCCACATGGGGCTCCATCTCAGGACTCTGAGATCATGACCTGAGCCAAAATCAAGAGTCAGATGCTTAACTAACAGAGCCACCCAGGTGCCCCTACAGGGGATTTTTTTTAAGCCACCCATAATTCTCATATTACTATACAATAATCTTTTGTTCTTTCAGATTCCTTCATAATTTTATTCAACTCCCTCTGTGCACACACATACATACACACGCACAATGTGTATATAATGTTTACCTGGTTTGAATCATAGTATAATACACAATTTGGTATGCCACTATTAAAATTTCATGTTTACTTTAACGCAGTTTCTTGTTAGACTTACTCTTCTTTTTTTAACATGTATTTAATATTTATTATTATTATTATTATTTGTAAGTAGTCTCTAGGCCAGTGTGGGGCAGGAGCTCACAACCCCAAGACCAAGAGTCACATGCTTCAGTGACTGAGCCAGCCAGACACCCCAATTTAGTCTTCTTAATGTCTGCATCTAGTACCTATTATTTCCAGTTGCCCATTATAAATATGCTTCTATAAGCACAGCAGGTATTGTCACCATAAATAGGGGAGGAGATACTAAGAAAAATTAGGAAAGGAGCATTTTTAGAAGGAAGAAGATAAATGTGAGAACATTAGAAGCCAGTGAATTCAGCAGAATTGGGTTCTTGCTTCCTGGACATTAATTGTGTACATTTTTGCACACATGCAGTTCTGCTTGGGGTATTTTTAATTTTTTTCTAATTTGAAGATATTTATAAGTACAGGGAAAAAACCCCACAGATGAAAGGAAAACAATGTACCCAAAATTAATGTTCATCATTTTTTTTAAATAAAGAAATACTACTGAAAAGCTGAGGTCTTCTTTGGGCCCTCTGCAGTCACAGGGGTAGCCTCTTAGTGACTCCAAAGAACAAGAAGGGAACTTAGCTCCAAAGCTGTTCACATAAATGGCGATAAAGGAAGGAGGGGCAGGTGTGATCTACGAAGAAAGATTTTAGTCTTGAATGGGCTGCTGTTTCTAGCATAATTGCAATCATACTCTATGTTTGTGCAATGCATTAGAGTTTGCAAATTGCTTTTGTGGCTGAAGAATAGGGAGATGGGAGGTAAGCTTCACCCCAGTCTGCCCCACTCCCCAGGGGTGGGTATGGAATGAAGTAGCAGCAGCCAAGGAGGGTGCTTACGGAACTGCTCAGAAAGTAGTCTTCGCTCCAGTTTAGGAATCTTTATCAGGTTACACTACTTCAAGCTCTCTTCCTATTAAAAGGTGAACCTGATAAATACCTTCTCCTTAGATCAGTGTCACTCAGAGAGAGCTCAATGTGGACTGGCTTTCGACAGGTCAAAGCTGAGAGCTCCGGCAAATCTTATGTTAAGGGAAAACACTCCTGAGAGCTATCAGGAGAGCAATGGGGGCCATGGGGCTTCCCCTCACAATAAAGACAGCACCATTTTCCAGAGTGCACACCTATTTAGAAGTGGCAGCGTCCGTGGGACGTGTGAAAGCAGGAACAGAGGCTTCCTGCTAAGACCACAATCCTGAACCTCTCCAGGTGTTTCTTTTAAGGAATCCTGAGGCATGTGGCTGAGCTGTAGGCTGTACGATGCTGACAAGAAACATGGTGAAGAAAACACAGAACAGAAAACAAAGATGCCAAAATTTAGAAAGAAAAAAAAAAGGAAGGTTTTTTGGGGAGGATTAGTATTAATAGAGGTACATGTTCATATATGCATACTGACTCCAATTTCAATTCATTTAAAAGAAATCTTCTAAACTATTAATATCTACTATGGAGAAAGATAGCTTCGAGCGTATTTAAACACTTTTAACACAGGCTAGAGAAATAGAAGCGAGTCATGAAAGAAAGCACAGTATTTCTAGTATATATCTATGTACAAACACTATGTATATACATAGCCATACAGCCACGCACATATATATAATGCACACACATACACACATATGTATTTGTAAAATACGAAAATATGTATTTGTAAGATACCCACTTTATGGCTAAAGTGAAAGGATCATTAAGAAAAGATAAAAGGGGGGTGCCTGGGTGGCTCAGTTGGTTAAGCAGCTGCCTTTGGCTCAGGTCATGATTCCAGGATCCTGGGATCAAGCCCCACATCGGGCTCCCTACTCAGCAGAGAGCCTGCTTCTTTCTCTCCCTCTGCCTGCTGCTCTGCTTACTTGTGCACACTCTCTATCTCTCTGTCAAATAAATAAATAAAATCTTTAAAAAAAAAAAAGATAAAAGGATTAGGACAGACCAGAAATGTCAATACGCAGTAATTTTTTTTTAAATTTTCACAAAAAGAACTGTTGGCTAGAACCAATATGGTGATCCTAATTAGTATCAGTATTCCCTTTTTCTGAGTTGTCCTGTTCCCCCCTCCCCCATCACAGTTGACTGCTCCCCTCTATGACCCAGAATACTTTCACTCTGAGTCTTTCTTAGCATCGATCACAATCATGATGTCTTGTACTCTGTGTTTCATTCGTCCTTCCCCACTAGGCTTTGAAGCCCTTTGGAGAAGGACCGTGTTCTATTCATCTTCACATCTTGGCAGCTGGTGCAGTACTCAACCAACATACGTATACTGTGTCCTCACGGAAACCAAGCCACTGTCTGCCCCAGAGATCAGTTGTACTATTGAAGCAACTTCTTCCTTCCTGCCTTCCAGTCCAGTTCTCCTAGCTTTGTTCTCTTCTCTATGCAGAGAATCAACATCCGTCCTTTTAGGGTCACAGGAGCTTTCTTTTACTTTCTTATATAGGGGAAGAAAGGCCAAGTCTTTTCCACAAAGGTTGACACTAATTTTTCTTATGTGCTGTTTAAAAAAATAATAGTAAGACTATTAGAGACTTAAGATTAAGTGCTAAAGTGGAAAAGAGGGAACATGTCCAAGACAGAGGCAGAGGTTTGGGAGTTCCTCACTGATGAGATTCAGGAAAGGAGAAAATGGGGAGGTCTTTTTTTTTTTTTAAGATGTTATTTATTTATTTGAGAGAGACAGAATGAGAGAGAGAGAGCATGAGTGGGGTGAGGGGCAGAGGGAGAAGCAGACTACTAGCGAGTAGGGAGCCTGAGTAGTAGGGCTTGATCCTGGGACTCCTGACTGAGCCAGCCAGGTGCCCCAGGAGGTAAGTGTTTTAAAGCCAAAACACTTAAACCTTGTTTGTCCCATATTAACAAATTAAAAGTTCTGAGTGATGTAGTTTGACTGGGGATATCTGCATTTGTTTTTGTGTAATTATGGGGCTAATTAGGATGGTCTTCTTTGAAATTATAGTATGCATTTAGGCTATTTTGGGGTTATGGGGTGTAGGGGCCCTGCGACCTGCCCAGGGGAGACTATGTCATTCACTTGGGTGTCAGCTGATGCCCTGGTTTCCGTAGGCTTGGTGGGCGGGTCAGAGTTCAGCAGCGCACACAATTACCCTGGGGTTTGAGGGTAGAGTTTCCACCTCTATTTCTGTCAGAAAGATCTAACCCCAGCCCTTGTCACGTAACCTGTGAGTGACTCAGCACTTCAACAGTCTTCTATGAGGTAAGGGAGAGGAATGAATATCATTCAATCCCTGTAACGTGGCAGGAACTGTGGTGCATTTAGAAACTTTATAAATGGTATCAAGTGGATATCACCACTTTATGTAGGATGCCACATAGCTATTGAGTGGGGAATCCAGTCAGGTCGAGGCTGGCTTTAAATCTTTGGTTGATAGCCCCAATGCCCTTTGACTACCTCAAAAGGCTGCAGGGGCTCTCACAGTAACAATGTGGGGCCTGGCAGCAGTTGACTCTAATATTTGGAGCCCAAATATTTACCCCATTGTGAACTTTTTCTAGATCTTCTAGGTTTTCTGTTACTTTGCCCAGTAAAAGACTAGAATTTAGAAAGTCAACAGAACTGACCAGGGGCATAAAAAACTCTCTAGTCAGAAGGAAAGAAAAAGGCAAAACTGAGTGAAAACAGGGAAAGGTTGAGAGTAATTAGGGTATAAGAAACTAATGAATTAACCACATCTAATGTTTTATTGGTTTTGATAGTGGAAAAGCAGTATCTAAAAACACATGATATAGAAAATGTCCTTTATGATAGAATTCACCAAAATGTCAATGAAGTAGGTTATCTGAGCATAAAGCGCCCCACCATTGTGAGAGATCCTTTGTACAAGGAGAATCCTTTATTTGTCTATTTTTTAAAAGATTTTATCTATTTATTTGAGAGAGAGAGTGTGCATGAGTAGGGTAAGAGGCAGAAAGAGAAGCAGAGTCCCTGCCGAGCAGGGAGCCCAAAGTGGGACTCCATCTTAGGACTCCCGGATCATGACCTGAGGTGAAGGCCACTTACCCAAGCCCCCCAGGGATCCCCAGGAGAAACCTTTATAAGAGAAACATGAAGCATCCTTGTGTTTCCCTCTCCTTTAAGAACTAAAGCAGGCTTAACAGTTACTCCTTGGTGAAGAAATAACTCGTGCCTCTTTTCTCAGTTTGGCAGGTAGAGAACAAAATTAACCTTCAGGAGAAGAAACTCTCTGGGATTATTTGAGGCTCCATAACTGTATTCTGAACCGTGGCCAAGAAGGTTCGGTAGCACTTTTCAAATTATTTTTAGAAAAATACATAGCAAGCATGATAAAGTTGTATAATCTAAATTAAACATTAATGGCATGCCTAGGGACTTTGTACCTTGAAAATATTTTTACTTAAAAAATCAATTTCTATTTTTTCTCTTATAAATATTCACTCTTTTTCCATTAAATTTCTTAGTGTCAAACCCTCCCCTACCACCTCTCATTCTTTTCCTCTCCAACCTTGTATCTCTCACTATACTTAGGAGAAATGGTTTTTTTGCTGTTCCTTCTCTGATTCTAGAGGTGTCTAATCAAATATTTTTCTGAGTCTGAGTGCACATTGTGCCTTCTTCCTTTTATTCTACTTTTCTCCTTGTTCATTCATTCCTATCCTTGTCTCCTTAGAACTTCCAAGTTCCCACTATAATTTCAAATATAGTATATTTTGCTGTTCCTTCTACAAGAGAGTTCAAATGCTTCTAATTACACTGTTTTCCCCATCCTTCCTCTATTTTACAATTTAGATGCAGCATAGCAGTATCGTTTGCTTGACTCTCCTCTCTGATTTGTCCTGTCATTTTGATGGATTTCATTTTATGTGAGTCTCGCCCACATAAATAGTGGCCCAGCACCCTATCTGTGTCAAAAAGAACTGCTTCACAGGAAAAGCAAAAGGGCCACAGAGCTGCAGCCACAATGGGCTTTCCCATTCAATCAGTGCCAGGTTGCTATTCAACACTTGGTTGGAAAATAAGTTTCAATTTCATTTGCCTAAAAAGATCCCTTCTATTTAGTAAGATTGGCAAGTTCTTGTTTTAATCTGGACATGGTCACAAGTGAAAATTACTGTAACCATATTTCCATGGGTCTAGACTGGTAGTCTTCAAATAAAGGAGGGTCTGTGCAACTTCTTGGATTGATTGATTGATTGATTGATTGATTTATAGAGCAAGCCTCAGGGAAGGGCAGAGGGCGAGGGAGAGAGGATCTTCAGCAGGCTCCATGGCCAGCACAGAACCCAATGCAGGGCTCTTCTCAGGACCCTGAGATCACAACCTGATCCAAAATCAAGAGTCGGATGCTTAACTGACTGAGCCGCCCATGCACCCCCTTCTCCTTATGCATGACAACTACCTGAGAAGTCATGTTGAGAAAAGAATAGCACACGTATGTGGCAGGACAGTATTTTGAACATTAACTTACGTATTCCTCCTTTCCCATCCTTTCTTTCCTTCTTTCCTGTTACCCCTAGACCTTCGCGGACACTCACCTTTCAGGCCCCTAATTCTTTTGGCTTTATTGCCTTAAGAAAAGAATGAAAGCAAACATAGATTCTTGATTTTTTATTTTTATTTATTTATTTATTTTTAGTTAGAAAAATAGACTCTGAAACTCTAAGCCGAAGACTATCCTTTCAGGGATCATTTCTATAGTTTGAAACTCTAAGCAGGAAAGAGTTTAAGAGAAGAGTCTAGGAAGGTAGAAAGATGAAGCTTTTGAAATTTCAAAACCAATGCCTTGAAGGACTCAAGCCTTGGATTGTGGACAATATGTTAAAGCCTAACTTTTCTGCCTCTTGAAACTAGTAAGGGTCTGGATTCAGGAAAGCCAGTGAGGAAGCCAGTGGTGGTTTCAGAGAAAGTGGCCTGTGTTTGTATACTTCCTCCCCGAGAGCAGAGGGGACATGTGTCCCCCAACCCCAAGGCTAAGGTAAAGGCAGTAGGATCCCAGAGTTCCCTTCCCCAGCCAATAAGGAGCAGAAAGCAGAAGAAATGACTGGGAGACCACAGGGCTCCTGAGCCTGAGGCACCCCACTAGCACTTCTAGGGAGTGAGTGGGAAGTGGTGCAAGGAGACAATCCTGAATTAATGGATTTCACATCTCTACCACTTGGTGGTACTTAAGGTCACATATAGGAAAAGAAAAACAGTTCTTGTACATTTATTTTCATGGCCTGAAATTCGTACACATGACTCTGAGAATAGACCTCGGTTCAGGTCAGGAGTCTTCTCAAAGCTATGTGTGCTGCTGGGCAGTTACTCAGCTTTTGGGAACCTTGGGTTCCTCATGATTAAAATGGGGATGTTAATATTAGGTTGAATGTAAGCAACAGACATTTTTGTAGGTCAAAATCGTTAAAAATCAGCAATTTCGTGTGATTCAACCTAGTAACTACTTCACAGGCATAAGAAAAAAGTTACATAGAATAAATAATGTCTAGTACTGTCCTTGGTGTTCAGTAAGTGCTTAATAAATGTATGATTAATAAAAAGATATGTAGATAAAAGAAAACCCTGTGATCTAATGGTTGTAGTAGAATCTGAGCTTAAAGTATCTGCCCCCTACTACACAAAATATGAAATGCCTATTAGGAGTTCTCTTTCTCCTCCTTTGCTCCTCTAGCCTTTCTTCTTCCTCCTCCCCCTCCTTCCCTTCCCCCTTTAACTTCTCCTCCTCCCCCTCCTCCTCCTTCCTTTTCTCCTTTTTCTCCTTCTTCTCCTCTTCTTCCTCCTTTTCCCGTTCCTTCTTCTTAAAGTCTAATTCTTATTCTCTTTCTTCTTTATCCAGTTTAATTTTTTAAATAGTTAATATGTTTTCATCGTTCAAACACCAAAAGAAATACAGTGAAACATATCCCATCACATCACTGCCCTCCTTCTATCTAGGCTATTATTTCTTATATCTTTCTTGATGGTAAACACATTTAAAGGTGAGCATTGTTGTGTGTGTTAAAATTCTAAGATGGCTTGAAAAATATCTGTATGTATATGTATATGTATGTATATATGTACACGTGTTTTAGCTGTAGTCCAAGTCCATCATCTAATGAATAAGAAGCTGAGGCCCACAGAAATCCCGCCTTTTTACTCGAGATCACTCACATAATCAGTAGGAGGGCTTGAACATTCATTGTATTTATCCACCACTCTACAAGATCTCAGGTTACAAATATGAACCATAAATGTAAATAATCTATTTTGTTAGACAAATAGAGCCCTTTTTTTTTCTTTTGACTTATGGGTCATGGAAGCCAGATTAAAGTATCTCACTATTTATGACTTCCATGTTTGGAAATTCTCCTACTCAAAAAAATATTTTTGTAACCCCAAAATCAATACACATGACACTTTCATGGTCATTCCCAGACATGAACAGAGTGGCAAAACTGAGCTGCTGATTGTGCATGTTCCCAGCTAAGGTCCAACAGGGGGATTCTTTGCTGTCTTAATTTGGCTCTGATACTGTAAACAAATATCCCTTTCGTGGTCTATCTAGTGCTAATTTTTCACATTTTTGTGCTTTTTGCGGTTGATTTTTCTGTTTAAAATGGCCCCAGGCAGAGTGCTGACTGCTGTTTAGTGTTCCTAAGTGCAAGAAGGCTGTGATGTGCCTGAAGGGGAAAATAGCTAGACAAGCTTCATTCGGTTATGAAGTTGTTATGAAGTTGAGTTATGATGTTGCTGGCCAGGACTTCAATATTCATGAATCAGCAATGTATATTAAGGAATGTGCCTTTAAACAGAGGCATATACAAAATAAGATTATGTATGTGGTTCACAAAAATTTGTGACCAGAGCCTCACAGGAACCTAACGCTGTCCTTCCCATAGGAATGATGGCCTGGTATTTGCTAATTCCATGTTGGCAGAGACTCTAGAATATCAATCCTGTGAATATTAAGAATCAGCTGTATTTTAGCGCACAACACACGAAGTTGTTCTATCTTACTTTTGAGTTCTTAGTGTCACTTTATTTTTAAGTTTGTCTTAAATATGATAGTGGTACCATCATATCCCACATTTTTGAGCTTAAAAAAGATAAATCTTTCATTGGGTGCAAATATGGCTTTTAAATGCTATGGGTAGAGGCATTATAGGAGGGTACAGAATTAAAAGAAAAAGCCGTTGCTCCTTTGAGTGGTTCAAATATCTTGCTAATTTTTTGTACCACTTATGAAATAAATAATGTGGCCCTAGCTACCAAGTTTACAGTTCCTTCAGCAGTGTTTACGTTTTTTGTTAGTGTTAAAGAAGTTTACAATAATCTTCAGTAAGAAATTATGAGTGCATATCATTGTATCAACAACATGGAATCTAACCTTATTTTGCCATTGATAGAAAATACAGTTTTTATATTAATTACAATGAAAACCAAGGGCTTCTTAACAACTCTTTATAAGTAAAAAGTGTTGTTTCCATTCACATTACAGTAAGGAATGGGTATATCCTTGTGATTTGATAAAAGGTACATATTTCCAGAAGGGACAGTATATTAAACTTTATTGCTTTCTTATTGTTGCTTCATATCCTTTTGGACTGTTATACTTTATAAATAGACAAAGACCATTCTAGTGAATTAACCTTCAGTGTGAATGAGTTTACCAAATGGGCTCCTGACCTAAGTTCTGCCAGAAGGCTGTGGTGGAAAGAAATGGGTAGGTGGGTGTGGGAAGAAAAGTTGAGCAAGAGACAATGAGCTAATCTGGGTAAATGGCCGGTGAGAGGTTGAATGGTGTTCCTCTCAATAAGATTTGCCGAAGCCTTAACCCTCAGACCTCAGAATGTGACTTTATTTATAGATGGGGTCTGTGCAGAGGTGATCAAGTTAAAATGAGATCACCAGGGTGAGCACTAATCCAAAATGACTGCTATCCCGACGAGAGGGCAATTGGGGGAGAGACAGACATGCACACACAAAGAGGATACCAGGAAGCGATCAGGATGATGCTTTTGCAAGCCAAGGAACACAGAAGATTGCCAGCAAACCGCCAGAAGTGGGGAGAAAGGCCTGGAACACATTCTCTCCCACAGCCCTCAGAAGGGAGCCACCCTGCCCACAGCCGATCTTGGACTTCCAGCCTCCAGAGCTGTGAGACAGTAAATTTCTTTTGCCGAAGTGCCCACCACCTGGTTTGTGCACTTTGCTACAGCAATTCCAGGAAACTAACACATGGCCCATCACTCCTTGGAGAATAAAACTAGTCCCTTATGTGGCTTCCAGTTTTGGCTTCACCTCAACAAAACCAGAAATGGATTTGCTTGAGAGCTAGACATGATGAGCCAAATCCTGCCCAAGACCATGAAACCACAGCCTCAACCTTGCATAGAGCACAAAATCTGATTTCAAAACCTATTTCAAAGGATGTCTCATCCCCAGGCCCTTTAAGTTGCTGACAACTGTCTTAGACTCTCTCCCTATCCGATGAAGCTTGCCTGCTTTTGTGTCATGGGAAGGCCAGATTAATGCAGGGAGAGAAAGAGTGTTTGGGGAGAGAGCTGCGGGGGACTTCAGAGAGGTCTTCATTGTTATTGAACAATAACAGTGTAAATGCATCTTGTTCCTACCCTGGGTGCTGATTACCTCTCTCTTTTGTGCAGGCAATTCTACTTGGAACTATTTCGGGCTCAGCGTGGGCATGATTCTTTGTTCACTCTGCTCCATTCCCCACGGTTTCCCTATTGATGGGAGATTACTAATGAATGAAGATAAGAACTAAGTGAAAGTGGCTTTAAAAAAATTAAATAACTGGTTCCATTGTATTATATATTTTCAACAACACGTTCATTAGTTATTTTATATCTCCACCGGACATTTTGGGATGTGAGCCTTGCAATAACCACATAAATTCTTCTGTGATGATAATCATTTTGTTCCTAGCCTATGCACTTTCCAGGTATTGTGACTTCAGTGTATGAGATGGGGGTCCAACCAGAAATCTGAGCCCAAGTGAGGTAGTTCAGTTGAGGGAATTTAACACCAGGAACTAGGTACAAAGGTGTTGGAAGGACTGAAAAGCCAAACTGGGGAAGGGTGGGCACCCCAGCAAGTAGCCGTAGCAGGAAGCCTCTTCTCTCCATCCCTAGGGTCAATAGCATCCTAGAACCATTGATGCTGGCTGGACCTGGAATGGGAATCATAGGGAAGCAGCCATTGTGAGAGAAGCTCCCTAAATCAGAGAGGAGGAGAAATACCTTGGTTTCTTCTCTTCTTCTGCCAGTGCTCCTACTTTGTCCTTTTATCTTTCATTGCCCTAATTTCTTTGTGGCATAGGCAAATGAGCCTAGCAAATTGAGTTGGCAGGAATCAACTTCTTTCACTATAGACAGAGCAAGAGAAGGGCAAGGAACTAGCACATACATATTGTAAATTGTAAGTAGAGAAGCACAAAACAACCTCTTGGAGATCAAGAGAAATAGGAAGTTACAGATTTTCACAGTAAATAGTCTATATCAAATACATTTACACGCACTGGGAAATAACAAAGAGTTAAAGAGTCTTAGGTACAATTTGGTATCCATATGTAAAAATTAAGTACAAATAACCAATTTGAAGTGTAGCATTAGAATCCAAAAATTACTTTTTTTTTTTTTAAGATTTTATTTATTCATTTGAGAGAGAGAGAGGGAGGGAGACTCCCCACTGAGAGTCTCTCTCATGGAGAGACTCCCCACTGAGCTGAATGCCCAACATGGGGCTTGATCCCAGGACCTGAGAGGAAGGCAGATGCTTAACCATATGAGCCATTCAGGCACCTCCCAAAATACTTTTCTTAATTTTTGCTGATATCTTTGCTATGTTTTTTGCTTATCTGAAGTTAATTCCTACATCTGTTTGGAAATTGTACTTTGAAATTGCTGATATTAACTTGCTTACTTGTCATTGCTTTTTCTCATGAAGGTAGATTATAAAGAAGTTTTAAGTATTTGAGTTTTCTGTCGATTTGAAACTCTGTAAGTAAGATATTCCTGTTCAGTACTCCGTGGACACTTATTTGCAATAAAGAAGGCAAAAATAATAGGGAATAAACAAAAAAGGAATGATCCAATCAATGAAGAGAATGAAAATATATCCTTTCAAGGTAGCCTTATGTTTTCTGTCCTATGATTTATTTTGCATGGCAGTGACTCCTTGGGGCTTGAGCCTCTCTTATTTATTCCACGTAGCACCATATGAGAAAAAGGTTGATACCTTAAAGTGATCAGACCATTCTACTTAAAAATAATCTCTGTAGATCCATATGCACTTATTTGGAGAATTGAATTGAAAACTACTCCTTGTCTTTAATTAGCTTAAAAGTTTTGAAAAGTAATTTTTTTTATTAATCAAGCTCTTTTTGGTAGAATTTAAATATCTGTGGCAGATGCCTGGTTCATTAATTACACATGCATCTTGCAATAATTAATGTTTGGAAGAAAGCCCTGTATCTGGCATACTCTTATTCTTCATAAAAATGTGCATTTTGGAAAGTAATAAAGGAAGCATGTAAAATTATAGAAATATAAGTTTATATAAACACACACAAGAAGCCCTCACCTGTACAGATATAATGAGGCTGTAGCTGTAATTATCCAGGTAATTAATAAAATTCATTAACCTAGAAACATCAGCATCAAATATGTACAGGCACTAGGTTAGGCTCTGAGAACATGGAGTCATACAATCCCTGGCTTCAGTTTATAAGTGAGAGAGAAAGCCCAAGTAGCTACTATAGAGACCGTGAGAGAGGACTACTGGCAGGAACTCCACGTGGCACAAAGAAGGGAGGTATATCCCCAGATGAAGATCTCGTCAGCAAGTTTTCAAACTCAGATCTGAGCGTCCGGATCTTGCATAGCCCAGTCCCAAGCCTTGGCTTCCTGCCGGAGGCAAGCTCCAGCCTGGTCTCCCACCTTGAGCTAACATCCATCCCCCTGTTGTACACAAAGCCACACCTCCTGCTTGCCTCTTACTTCCCTTTCTCAAAGGCACCCCTCACAAACCAGACTCCGCCCTCACCCGCCCCCACACACTACTCCCCACATCAAACAGATCATTTAGTCCGGTGGGTTACATTTCTCAGAAATATCTCTGAGCTTTTACCTCCTCTGCACCCCCACTGCCTCGGCTGCCGTGTGGGTGCTAGCCATTTCCAATTTGTTCTATCACAACGGTCTCCTATCAGGTCTCTCCATCTCCTGTTTTGACCGGCTGTACTGCATCTTCCCACTGGCAAGGAACTGTCTTTCCAAAGCGTGTTATTCTCTTTCCCAGTACCTTCTGAAGGATCCCCTTTGTCTACCCACAGTGGTTCTCAAACTTGCATGTATTCCAGAATCACACAGGGAAATTTCTTAAGACAGAGTCTTCCTTAACCCAAATTTCCGGAAGTGGTGTCTGAGCAATCTGTCTTTTTAACAAGCTCTCCAGATGGCTCTTTGCCCTCAGCTGGGTCCTAGTTTGGGAACTAGGGTTTTGGAACTGCAAGATCAAGTCCAAACTTAGCACAAGGAGTCATTCACACTGACTCTGACCCTGTACACAGCTTATACCACAGCAACGATTATATCCCATTTCTGAAACTCCCACAGTTCCTTTTAAGCTTTTGTATCACCACACATGTCATTCTCTCCAGAATTGCCTGTCACCTGCTTTATTCTGGAAAGAATGCCCTACGCCTTCTTTTTTGCAGCCTTGCCTCGGTTCTCAGCTATGTAAGTTATGGGTCCTCCCTTGCTTCTAAAGTCCTGTGCAAGTCCTTTCCCATAATGTTCTTTAACTTTTATTTGTCTAATTCCCTCATTGCACTTTGACTTCTTCAAGGGGTGAGGCTGCAAATTACTCATCTCTTTAATCTTATGTCCAGCCTTGTTCCTGGTTTGTAACTGGCCCATAAGTAAATGAACAAATGGAAAAATGAATGAGCAGAGTTCTAGTTACACTGTGATAAAAATTAGCCATGTATGAGGCCATTACTCTTTATGAACTGAATAATTATATGCCTTCCAATGGAATACGATTAAGTGAAGTTAGCACGAGCTCAAAAACATTGGAGATGAAATGGAAACCAAAATAAACAAATGCTACTGCAAAAACATAATGATTGCTTTCCCAGCACAGGACTTAGGGAACAATTAAGCATTTAAATTAATGTAATGTTTGGCAGATGTCCAACATCTTAATTTTTCATTTGCCTTTGTGTTCATTTATGGACTGATAATATACGCGTATACATACCATGCATCTTTATTTTTTTCAAACTGAACAATATTTTTCAGTGTATTTCTGTTTTTCCTGGTTTTACAGTATCATCTTCTAGAGGGCTGGTTGTATTTTTTTTTTTTAATGAGAATACCAGGAGCCCCCAACTACTAAGCGAGAAATTAGCACTTAATTGTATCAGTTCACAATTAAATGTAAATTTAACAGACTTTGTTTTAGCTTGCCTCATATTCATTACTTCTATCTGGGTAATAAACACTTTTTCCCCTGTATGACTATACCTCTTCTACTCCCCCTATACTTGTGCTTCTTTTTGGTGGCATTGGTAGGGAAGAGGTAGAGTATGTGACCTAGGCTTAGCCAACTAGCTCTAGTGAAGTGGCCAGCCAATACCAGCTAATCCATACCAGCCCGTGACAGCTACTCTCACTTCCTTTGTTGGGGCCTTTGAGAAAGATGTGCTCTCTGCCCTGCTGTTGATGAACTGTTAGAACATAGGCCATTTTTGCCACTTTGTGAGTAATGCTGCCTGAGAATGAAGCCAACACAGTGGCAGGCAAAGCCAAAAGATAAAGAGAGGCCGATTCTGCTATCTTTGAGCTTTGCATCCAGGGATGCCTGAACCCATTTGGCTTTCGGAATTTACACTTATTTGAATTCAGTCCCTCTAAAGAAAAAATTCCTTTTATTTTTGAGCTGATTTGAGTTTGGCTCCTCTTATTTACCACCATAAATGTCTCAACCCACTGGAAATTATGCCAAGATTTTATAGCATTATTGAATTTGTTATATTTCACAAGAATTGTTTGGATTTTCTTTCTTTTTTAAAAAAAATTTTATGTATTTATTTGACAGAGAGAAAGAGAACAAGCAGGGGGAGAGGCAGGCAGAGGAAGGAGAATCAGGCTCCCTGCTGGGCTGGAGAACCCTGGCCAAAGGAGATGCTTAACCAACTGAGCCACCCAGGTGCCCCAATTGTTTGGATTTTCAATATAGCTTTAGTCATCTATGAATCTCTAGAGATATATTTAAGTAGAGGTACACTCTACTAGTTTGTTGCGAGATCTTAAGGAAGTCACTTAGTTCTGTGCTCCAGTTTACTCATTTGCTAAACTGGAGAGGTATACCAAGCCTCTCATGTAAAATTATTATTCTATGAGAAAAACACCAACTCGGTGTTAGAGCAGTTGACTGCTATTTAAGGATCACAGTTCTCTGGGCATATATGTTGTTGTGGTATATGTGGTATGTGGTGTATGTTGGGGTAGGTTGGGGTTGGGGGGAGCAAGCACAAGGAGAAAGTTCGATAACTTCATTTTGGATAACCCCAGTTAAATAATTTATTATTTATAATATTGTCATTATTAGGTTCTTCTATAATTAGTGGACTTGTTCTAGAAATGTGAGAACTGTTACTGGTTGTCAAATCTATCAAAGGATGAAAATAAATGTGTCTGAACAAATGTATTCACAATTTAGTTTCTTCTCCTCAAACTGGAACCAAATGCAGTTTTATTTTTTTAATTAAAAAAATTTTTTTTAAAGATTTTATTTATTTATTTGACACACAGAGAGATCACAAGGAGGCAGAGAGGCAGGCAGAGAGAGATAGGGAAGCAGGCTCCCTGCTGAGCAGAGAGCCCGATGCGGGGCTTGATCCCAGGACCCTGAGATCATGACCTGAGCTGAAAGCAGAGGCTTTAACCCACTGAGCCACCCAGGTGCACCCCCCAAATGCAGTTTTAGATGGGAATAAGAAGCCAGGACATTTTTCAAATATGTGTTTTCAAGAGCATTGTAATGCCTGAAAGACAAGCAGGGAAAAAAAAAAGCAATAAATATTTAAAAATCTGAGTTGCTCAAAAACTAGAACCGGTTTTAATAAAATAGTGTAATGTGTTAAACTAAATGCAGTGTACACATTGGGCCACAATGTAATTTTAGAGGACTAAGAACGTACCTCTTTTTATCTTTCATTGAAAAAATAATCAACGTACCATTTCCTGGAGCACTTTTTTCTCTAATTGACAGGCATATATATATGTGACCTCCAGTTCATCTACACCTAATAAAAGTCACTGTAACCTATAACGTGTGGATGCTTTCCCTCTCAAACCTGTATTTTTTAGTTTTATGTTTTAATACTTAAATTAATGACTTGCTCCTAAGACAAACTGAACTCCCTCTGACTGGGTTATCCTAAAAGCTTTCTATGATTATGTTGTGGCATTTGCACTAGAGTTTCAGTCTGGCTAACTTCAGCAATTTTCCTCTTACCTTATCAGACTTTTTAAATTACAAAATGAATATATTTTCATTGTAACAAGACAGAAAATTCAGAGTTAAAGAGAAAAGTCAATAACCTCCCCCTTCAATCTCATCTCCTTTTAGGTTTCCATTGTTTTCTGTGCAACCTTTTGTAATTATACCACATATAAGTATGTACAGTGGTCCGCCTTGATCCTTGGGATATATGTTCCAACACTCTGAGCGAATTCCTGAAACCATGGCTAGTTCTGATCCCTATATACGTTTGTCCTGTATGTACATCCCTAGGATCAAGTTTAATTTGTAAATTAGGCACAGTCAGAGGTTAACAATAACTACCAATAAAACAGAACAATTTTAACAACATACTGTAATGAAGGTCATGTAACTGTTTTCTCTCTCTCTCAAGATGCCTTACTGCCCTTGTTGTGATGATGTGAGATGATAAAATGACTATGTGATGAGATGAAGTAGGTGAATGACACAGGTGTTGTGATGTGTGTTAGGCTACCATTGACCTTTGAAGCTACCTCAAGAGCTTCATTTGCTTGCAGACCGTGGATGTCCCTAGATAACTAAAACCATGGAAAGCAAGACCATGGAAAGGGTTGGGGGGGGTAAGGTACATATATAGTGATGAGAGAAAAACTCTCTAAAGACCTGATATGCAAGCAAAGCCATTGTAGCTTTCATTCTAAGTCAACATGACTGTACATACACTTCGTTCAAACCCAAAGCCTGATTTATGGCCCGCCATGCACACATTGTACATCTGCTTTGTGAATGAGTAGCCTAATGGGAAACCATCTTGTCCTTGAGATACCCATCAGTGCTCTCACTGCCTGTAATCCTTTATGATAAAATTCATAATTCCTCCCTATATGCGAATCTATAAGCTCTTGAGCTTTGACAAGATGTAAAAAGTACTTAACTCTGTTAAAGACTGTTCGTTCTCTGGAGCACTTTCTCCCCTCTAAAGAGAGTGTTTCCCGGGCACCTGTCTAACTTGGGCTTGAATTAAACTCTCCATCTTACTTTCAGAGATTCTAAAAGGTTTGTTCATTTTGTGTCAACCAGAGGGCCTTCCTTCCTTTCTCCCTTTCTTACTCCCTCCTTTTGTGCACCTTTCCAAATATTAGATCACACTACAAATCCAAGGTCACAGACTGGTGGTCTGGGGTCTAGATACAGCAGAGAAAATGTTTTGTTTGCAAAATATTGGGGAAAATTTAATATGAAAAGCTGGAAGATCTGGCTCCACATGCCTAGGTGGTGATAATATTCCTGATGCTGCATGGGCTTTCCAATTTAACACAGTCCTTTCCAGTCCCTATTGATCACCCACTAATTACCTATAAGGATTTGAGTTTATATCCTTCTGATATGAAGCAATACCAGTTGCTCAGTAGCAACTTGCCTTTTGCATTTACCATTGTATCACGACATTATCAATCAGAATTAGATTCAGCTGCATATAACTAAAAATACCAAATTATGGTGGCTTAACCACTAAGAGTTTATTTTCCTCCTACGTAAAATAAGTCTGAAGGTTGGTGGTCAAGGGCCCTATTAAGGGCACTTGAGGGCCACATGGAACCTGTGTTCCTTCCATTTTTTCTGCTCCATCTTCTTTAGGACATGGCAATGCAGTCTCAAGATCAGTTAACCATCCTTAGTGGCTGAAGAGCTCATGGTACTTTATCCATGGTGTAGATAGAAGAAAAGTGAAGGGGAAAAAGTTGGTATTCTGAGTATAGATTTTTTAAAGTTACTTTCTAAAAACTCCACTTAACTACTTCTACTTATATCTCACTGGCCATAACTTAATTGCACTGCCACAACCAGCTACAAATGCAATTGAGAAATGTTGCCTTTTGGCCGGGCACATAGGCCCATGAGTAAAATCCAGGTATTGTTACTAAGGAGAAGACATAAGTATCAATCTCTGCTACATTGCCCTGCAGGTTATTACTGACATATGAAAGAGATTGTGAAGTCTCTAACAACCCAAGCAATCCCTTCTTCTATGTTAAAAGAAACCTGAGATTTACCTGGCCAGAGAGGCACTTGAAGAATGTATCTCTAGGGCACCTGGGTGGTTCAGTCCTTTAAGTGTCTGCCTTCGGCTCAGGTCATGATTCCAGGGTCCTGGGATCAAGTCCCACACTGGGCTCCTTGCTCAGCAGGGAGTCTGCTTCCCACTCTCCCTCTGTCTACTACTCTGTGTGCTTGTGCTCTCTCTCTCTGTCAAATAGATAAATAAAAGCTTTAAAAAATGTACTTCTAAAACTCCAAATTTTAAAAATAATCGCACAAGTGCATATACACTTATCAACTCTGGATTTTTTTCTCGCTTTATTTTATTATTCTTTTAAGATTTTATTTATTTATTTGAGAGAGGAAGAGCAAGAGGAAGCCTGCACAAGTGGGGGGAGGGGCAAAGGGAGAGGGAGAAACAGGACCCTGGGATCATGACCTAAGCCCAAGGCACCCGCTTAACTGACTGAACCACCCGGGTGCCTCTATTTTCTTATTTTAAATGTTATGAAGGATGCATTAAAAATAGTATCATTGTTTAATTTGTATTTCCCTTTCTACCAGCAATGAAAAGTCTCTTTTTCTATGTCAGTTGTCTATTTTAATTGTTTTACTCCTCTGTAGGGAGTTTATGTTAGCAGCTTTTGCCAATGTTTCTGTTGGATTATTTGCACTTTAATTATTGTTTTTAACTCTTAGAATATTAACCTTTTTATATGTAATATAAATATTTTTTAATCTGTAATTTCTAGAAAAAACTTTAGCCAATGAAAATCCAACTGTTTATATGACCAAATCTTTCTGTTAATAACTATGGGTCTCTACTTAAGAAAGTCTCCCCCAGGGCGCCTGGGTGGCTCAGTCGTTAAGCATCTGCCTTCGGCTCAGGTCATGATCTCGGGGTCTTGGGATGGAGCCCCGCATCGGGCTCCCTGCTCGCATCGGGCTCCCTGCTCGCATCGGGCTCTGAGCCTGCTTCTCTCGCTACCACTCCCTCTGCTTGTGTTCCCTCTCTCGCTGTGTTTCTCTCTGTCAAATAAATAAAATCTTAAAAAAAAAGTCTCCCCCACTTTGAGATTATACAAATTTTTTCCTAAGCTTTCTTCTAATATATTTAGAATCTTATTTTTGTTATTCAACTGATTCAATCAATTGATATTTGTTGTGCAGTTGCTATGAGCCGATTCCTTTTCAAATTTTAGAGGGCATGTTTTCTGGTTGGGAGAGATAGATAATAAGCAAACAAACCAGTATATAAATAAAGCATTTCACTGGAAAAATAAAACATAGTGACTTGCGGGAGTGAGCAAGGCTCCTTCAGAATAGGTGGTCAGGAAAGGCTGTCCTGAGCAAGTGAGATTTAAATGGATTCTGGAATAACTAATGATTAGGGCAGAAGTCCAGGGAAAAGATGCAGGTGGAAATGGTCTCAGTGTGTGTGAAGAAGAGCAAGAAGGCTTATGTGGCTAACTTATGAGGGACAGGAGAAATTGGAAAGGGAAGCAGGCACCAGGATACAATGGACTTAGCAGACCACAGTGGGGAATGTGGATTTTACTCTATATTGAAGATTTACGTAGTCCATATGAAACTTGTGTTTATATGTAATATGATGTGTGTGAGTGTGTGGGGGGGGAGGAGTCTAACCTATATTTTCTTTCTAACTAATTTGTATATTAAATAAATTATTCATTTTTTGCAGCGGTGAAGGAAACTAGATAGTGATAGATCTCACAGAGTCTCACCTCCTTTCAAACGCTGTACAGATATTATTACTATATGAAATATATTTTCAATCGAAATGAAGCATATAATGAGCATAACATTTTTTATCCCAGCAATGTGGCCATTGAATAAAATCATTCCAGAACTTTTTAGAAGTTTGTGGGCAGCAGCAATTGACGTCACTTATGAAAACTAATTTTATTATATTACAGTCACACAAAGGTGTTCATCAAAAAACATAGCTCTAGTTGATCAACCATTTCATTCACTGGACTTGGGCTCTGACACAAAGGACTTTTGACCAATTCCAAAATCAAATCTACCCACAAAAGGCCAAGATCGGCTACCAAGGGATACATTTAAGAGAGTGGACCATGGGCTCTGAAAGCAAGTCTGTAGGAGAGCTTCTAAAAATATTCTGCCAATGGTAGCATGAAAGGAGTAAGTACGTAGGCCCCAAGATAATTTCTATGATGAGGACACATTTTTGGATCTTTAAGTCTGTACATTTAGGTAATAAGTAAAAGAGTCATTACTTTATAATTAAACCTCAGTCCTCTTGATTTGTCCATATAGGTCATTCTATAATTTATAATACCGTTTCTTAAAATTCAAGCTTTGCAACAACCCCATAGGTTATTTCTGCAAATTTATAGATGAAAATAGATTGATTTAAAGAATTCACTCTCAAGCCTCTCGCTTTTTTAAGATTTTATTTATTTATTTATCTGAGAGACAAAGTGTGAGTGCATGAGCCAGAGGAGCAGAGAGAAAGGAAGAGAGAATCTTAAGCTGACTCTGTGGTGCACCCTGAGCTCGACACAGGCCTCCATCTCACCACCCTGAGATCATGACCTGAGCCGAAGCCAAGAGTTGGACGCTTAACCGAGCCACCCAGGAACCCCCACCCTCAAGTCTCTTGATTCTAAGTTCAGTGCTGTCTCTACACACTAAGTTAGTTGACTAAGATCACACAATGGGAGTAGGGAGAACCCAAGGTCCACAGCCACTTCCTCTCACCACTAGGCTGTATGGAAAGCTTGACCATTTATCTATCTGCCCTTAATCAATATTCTCTGTGGATTTGATTGGTCTGCTAATTTGCAAATAGTCATCCCCGCAGCAAGTACTTATGTTGGTTTAAAAATAATAACATTTCTCATTTTAAAATAATGGAGATGGAGTGATATGTGAATTTCTTGGACATTTAAGATCCAGAGACATTTGCTAAGCTGGCCTTAAAGTGCAAATAACCTAGGAAACCTCACAGGAACTGATAACTAATATATCAGTCAAAATTAAACAATGCTGTGGCATTACAACTAAAGAGCCCTGAAAAGAGCTGGGCTTTCCTGTTCTCTAGTTTCTCTAAGATACTGGGAAAGTCACTTACATTCTCTGGGCTTCTATATCACTTAGTACTCTTGAATTTGATGTAAGCAATGAAAGCTGTTTACTACCAACTTAAGCAAAAGGGGCTTTCTTGGGAGGATATTACAAGATTCACAAATGCTTGAAATGTTGGGGACTGGGCTTAACAACTGACAAGTTGATCTGAATTAAAAGGAAATTGAGGTGCTATTAGGGAAGAATGAATATGGGGGAAACAAACCCCACTCATCCACCACTGCTTTCCTTTTCATGTCTAACAAGATTATCTCTGTGAGCTCTTCTCACTTCAACATCCTCTGCTTCTCTGTATTTGGAGGAAGGGTACATATGCAAATAGGGTGGTCAGATGCGCTCTGGCTAGATGTGCATCTGAAGGCTGCATGCTGCAGAGGAAGGCTGAACCACAGCAGCACTCCAGAGGCTCACCAATTTTGGGACTAGGAAGTAGGAAGTAGGAGGAGTCTTAAGCAAGCAAAGTGTTTAGGTAGACAAATTATGAGGAACAAGTATAAATGATGCTACCAGTGAGTGTTAGAAGCTTCCGAAGGTTTCTAACAGTTGCATCCTTTACAAAGGGCAGACTTGACTCCATGAAAAAGACTATCCTAGAAGGTTGCCTCATACTGATGAGATACAGTATGTAGCACTGACCTGAGGTGCATATTTGAATGCAATCTACATGTAAATGTTAAACAGCTTCCCAAATCAAAAGATGAAAACTGGTAGCCCGCAGGTCAGATACAGCCTGAAGAGATTTAGTTACCAATGATAAAAATACAGATTTTCAATTTTTCTGGAACAAAGGGAAGCTTGGGCAACACTGGGTCTCCATCTCTGCAGAGCAACAGTTTTCTACTGCCTTTGGTGGGGATGTGGATTCTCCATATTGCCAAACCTCCCCAGGGTCCTCTTCAGTCATAATGCACCTGCTTGGACCTTTGACGCTTGATGTAACTCCTTCTGTGACAACCCACATATGGCCTGTGTGTGTGAGCAGCCATCTGGAGGATCCACCAGTGTGGGTTTCCCTAAGCAACCTGTTTAAGTTCCTAACCTCTGTTCTTGGGACTCCTTTGGTAAGATTCTTAAGCTCCTGACTTACTATCGGTAATGCTGAAAACAACTGTTTACTCCAACTGACCCACATGCCCCTTTTCTGTCACAGCTGATCTTCAGGCATCTTTTCTCCCAAATGACCTTAAATATCGGATATTGTAAAAGGCAGCAAAGAATCCTCATTTAGCATCTTCTAAAATGTAGGGAGAAAAACAACTATGCATCCAAACAGAGAACCACTTCTGCATGACTTCTTGGAAGACAATCACTGAGGAAAGCCTCCTTGGAGGATTATCTATTTTCTGCGAGTAGCTGTGGATGTGCTGGGCACTAGTTAGTTAGATGATGATTCTCCCAAGTTGTCTCTTCTGCACGTTGGATCCCATATGGGTGTTACTGTTCACATAATTCTATCCCTGATTTATAGCACATAATGTATTATAAGTGAATTCACTTCAGTCTTTACTTTGTGGGGTCCATTCTCTACAAAGCAGCCACATTTCCTTGCTTAAATCTCTTTAATGGCTTCCAGGTTGATTTTAGGCTCAACTTTAAGATTCATGGAGAAGTCTATAAATCCTTGCAGTTTGATTTTTTCTTATCTCCCAGGCTCCATCTCCCATTGCATCTTCCCTGGCTCACTGCACTTTGACCATTTGGGTCTCCTTTGAATTTGTGAAAGGAGCCAAGCTCTTTTCCACCTCAGGTCCTTGACTTTTGCCATGTCTTGTTCTGGAGGGCTCCCCTTCCCCCCTGCCCTTTTCCCTATCTCCTACTTCATCTTTAAAATGTCCTTTGTCAGAGAAGCCTTCCCTATATTGCACTTCCCTCCCATTCTCCCACCCTTATTTTTCATTTCTCATAGCCCCCTGCTCTCTGCTATTGCTTTTAACACAATTTATGTGTTCCCACTAAACTGTGAACTCTTGAGAGCAAGTACCTTATCTATTTTGTGCCCAGTGACTACTCAGGCACAGTACGGTCCCTGCCATAATTGAGTAGGTGAGCAATATTTACTTGTCAAATGAGTGAAAAGCCCACTTTCCAACCCGAAGCCTAGTCTAACAACTTACTGTTATCCTCTGTTGTGAATAAGACATTCTTTCTTAGGGAAAATATTTTTTATTTCAGCCATATAAGCAAACTGATGATTTATCAGAAGATAAGCCTGGTGGAAAGCTGTTAAACTTCTAGGTTCCCCAGGTGGAGTCCCACACCATCACCCGAAAACTTGCTGGAAATGCACATTACTATGTCCTTCTTCGGACCACCGAAACAGAAAACTCGGGGGATGTGGCCCTGCAATCCATTTTTAACAAGCCTTCCAGGAAACTCTAATGCACATTGAAGTTTGAAAGCCATTGTTCTAGGCTCTCCAGTTTTTAACCTTTTTTCCCTAATTAATTTTTTTTGGTCCTTAGTCTTTGGTAGAATCTTGCTGGTAAAATAGTAGAATCCTGAACTACCGCAGAGGAATCTTTCTCATCATCCCAAAGCCTGGAATAATCGACTACTTGTGTAGAGTACATTATGTAGAATGTACTCCCAAGAGGTTTGTCTTTCTCGAGGGTACAGGCCCGCCCCTGGGCAGGGGGCGTACAATCTAGACAACATTGTAACACTTGTCACGTGCAATGTTGTAACAATGCACAGGTGTAAAAGACTAAAAACGAAAGGCAGAAGAGCTGTGGTGCAAGCCTTTGTTCACCCATCCCTCCTGACTGCTCACCCTGGGTCTGATATCGCTCTTTTCCACACAGAAAAGCAGACTCTCCAAGTTACAAGAATGCTGTGTGTAGAACGTTTTCTATTAGGCCAGTTCTCCCCGGGGAACTGGAGATCTTCGCGGCGGCGGGATGCAGCTCCATTCTTCCTTCATCCTAGCACAGAAGTAATTGAAACTAAAAAGCCCTTCCAGCTTCAGGAAAATCGGCGGCTCCAGCCGACTTCCCCGCCCCTACCCTCTGGGAAAACCCGAAGTGGACTTCATTAACGTCGGGACGCGAGGCGCAGCGGGCGGCAGCACGTCACTGCGCATGCTCTCTCGCCCCTCCCGCTCGGAGCCGGAAGGGGGAGCACTCGCGGCCTGGGCCTGGCCTGGCCGGGGCGGCGGCACCGGCGGCCATCTTGGCTTCCCGGGGCAAGGCGGCGTGGGGGAAGAAGTTGTAGGGTGGGGGCAGGAGGGAGGAGGAGGGGAGAGAGAGGGGGAGGAGGCCGCGGCGGGGCAGGGCGGGGACTGCCTGCCCGCCTGGGTTGCGGAAGTGGTAGCCGCTGACCGAGCCTGCTGCTTTCTCGCTACTGCTTCGGCTTCCCGGCTCCCCCTCGGACGGAGACGGCGGCCCGGCCGTGGATGGTCAGATAGCTCCGATCTCCCGCCGCCAATCCCTGGCCCCAATCAGCACGGAGCAGACGGCGGCAGCGGCAGTAGCAGGCGAGGAGGAAGATGGCGGGACGGCTGCCGGCCTGTGTGGTGGACTGTGGCACGGGGTAAGGGGCTTGACGGGCGGGGGAGGGGGTGGGGAAACTGAGGCGGAGGTGGGAAAATGGCGGGGGAGGGTGGAGGTCGGAGATGTGTGCTGCGGCAAGGTGCTGCCGCCGGCCGTGTCAGTCTTAGCCGCGCCGTGTTGCCAGGGGTGGGGCCCGGAGTCAGGGCCTCCCTTGTTGCCTGGCTTCACCGGGTGGGACCGGGGCGGGGGCGCGGGGCCGAGAAACCCCCTGGGAGCGGCTTGCTCCGCCCGACCCCTCCCCGCCCTTCCCCCATCGCGGTGGGCAGCGCCGCCCAAGGAGACGTGGGGCGGGTCGCCCCTCCGGGGCCCGCGGTGCGGTAGGGGTGGTCGCCGACCCAGCGCACCCGGCTCTCCTTTTCCTCCACCTCCCTTCCTGCTCGTGGATTTGGGGACCAAGTGGATCGAGCGCGGGGACAGCCTGGCAGAGGAGGGAGAAAAGAGAAGCGCTCCTTGTAGGTTTTGCAAGATTGCTGTGACAACACTGCCCAGGGTGTGGGTGGGGAAAGGGAAGAATCGGACTCTGAAAATGGGAACCTAGGTCTGGGCTTTTATTTGACCAGCCACCTCCTCTCCCTTTCCGACTCCCGGTCTTTTCCATCTCCAACTGCGCTTATACCGGTGAACCAAGTCACATATTAATTTGAGAGAGAAAGATGTCATGTGTTAGTTCTCTTGCCTCAAAAAAGTCCCCCAGTGAGCAAGCGCGCTGCAACTTCCTTAGTTTTGTCAAAGCCGCTTCCTGCTTTAAGTCTTTTATACCCTTATAAGGTAGTTTTTCGTTTCCAACCTGAACACATCTTATAAGAACTTTCAAAATTAAGCGTATTTCAAATAGATTGAATTACTGGCGCCAGTTATCAGTTTATGTGAATTTAAAAATATATATGTATTAATGTTTCGTGGGGAAGGAGGGAAGCACCAAGGAAAATAATTTGTGTGCGTTCATTCTGTGAAGGTATCTCAAATCGAGAAGGAAGGTATAGAGCTATAAAGGGACGTGGTTCCTTTTCGAGGAGTTACCAGATCTGTGGGATAGCCTTCTTAACTGTAGACTGGCGGTAAAGTGTATAAACAGGCATTTTAGAGTTTTGGCACACTTTGTATTTTCATGAAAAATACTGTCTATATTTTAATGTGAATGACTTCTTTATGTTACAATGTTGGGAGTGTGTGTGTGTGTGTGTGTGTGTGTGTTCTGTGCTGATACATTGTTATATTTCTAATTCCCCAAATAATCCGATTGGGGGACTTATGTGAGGTCAAGTATCAGTCTAGTTTCCCTCCTTTTATTATTCAGCAAACTTTTGTTGTTTAAGGGATTGTATATACAAACTCCTTATTCTGTTTGTTCTCTAAAACAGCTCTAATCTTCATGCTCAGAACTTGGTTAGTGTGACTTTCTAAAATCCCAGCCGTGCATGTGGAAGCAACCGATTTATTAACATTTTCCTTTGGGAAACACCAGCCTACTTTAGCCTTGGAACTTCTAAATGTATTGTTTTGATGGACAGCTTGTTAAAGTTAATATTTTTTTATCCTGTCTAATTTTCTTGAGCCAATATATTTTTTTTTTCTCTCAGTCTAATTGGTGAGTAGTTTCATGCTTCGGGTCAGTTTTAAAATTACATTTGGCCAGAGTGAAGGAATTTTCAGGTGTGTTTTGTTAAAGTGAAAAATTCTGCTACATAATTAATAATTTATACCTTAGAAATTTTTGGGTTGTTAATAAAATTAGTGTAGATAATTGTAGTTCTAATAACTAACATGGTAATAAGTAAGATGTTATTTTTTCTCACTCTGTTTTTTCCCCTTTTGAAATCAGTTCTGGGTTTTTTTGAGTTAGTATAGTAGGTATTTCATTGAAGTTAACTGTCCTTAAGTGACCTCTTTCTGATAGGGTGACCCTAAATTTGAAACACAAGCTGGTCAGGAGGTACAGGAGGGGTTCAATCTATACTTAGGGTTATTTTTGCTTTAATATTTCAGTTATTACTACATTATTACATTTTACTTTATTGCATTAATTTTACCTCACAAGGTGAGGTAGTTAACTGGACACTCATGATTTAAATGGAACTAATTAGGATTCCCCATTGCCTCTTACCTTTTTTACCATCTGTCAGAGCTCCATTTATTTTGGTTTTCAAAAGGTTTTTTTGTCTTTTTTGTTGCCTGTTAATGCAACTCCTGGTAAGTCACACCTGCTGCTTTATTAGCACATAGAGGATAGCTCATTGAGATTGGGCCTGCGATAAGCATATTTAAGTAAGACCTTCATAGGGAGTTGTATGTTCCAGAGTACTGTGGTCCCCAGATACAAATTGTGTGCCTGTAATTTGTGCTTTGGAGAATGCGTTCATCTATTTGGTCTATAATTACAGTTACCCACTTAATATAAGTGAAAAGTTACAACCTGAATCTGGTTGCTTGTTCCATTTCATCATATAACTTAGGAAAAAGATGACTGAAAAAAGTGACCATTTGTGAAACTTGATGTTCTCCAAAAAGAAAAGCTGTAGGAGTTAGTAAACATGAAGTTTAATCCCCAGACTAAAGTTAGAGATCCTCCAGCAAAGATCTTTTATCTCAACATAAGATAAAGAATCACCTAAACTGAGATCATAAAAGAAAATAATAACTCCTTTTGAAAATAATTTAGAAATAATGATTTCTTTCATATTGATGTCATATCTGCACACTTTTTTGGTCTGCATTGGAAGAGTACCATAGGAAAAATATTTGGGTAGAAGATTTTCATTGATAGAGCTGGTTGCTTAAGAACTAAATTACAGAAGTCAAATCTGCTATCAGTTCTGAGGGAAACTTTTTTTTCAAAAGCATTTTTATGACATTGTAACACTTGCAAAGTTTAAAAGGATCTTAAATTATTTTTTGCATGTTTTCACTCATTTCTTCAACATTCAAGCCAAATAAAGGAACTCCTTTTATACCTTTTTTTAATGCTATAGCTCAGTTACAGAACTTTGCATTGTCAAATTTCCTTTTCCTCTTTATGTCTTTTTTTATCTGATCAGTACTACTTTGGTAAATTATTTCCATTATGATAGCAGAAGTTAATATGGCCTTGCTGGAGAGCTTTATATTGGTATCTAGATATATTCAGATTTAGAATGAATTCAGGAATTTCCATAATTGACTTAAGCTTCCTAGCATAATTTTAAGATGTAAGCATAAATATTTTGTTGGAGTCAGTGGATGAGGAGCTTATATAATTCATACTGTGGCCACATTCTAGCAATTAGTACAGGATGATCTTTTTTGAGAACCAATGGGGAAGAGTTGAGTGGGTGGGGAAAAACAAGTGGGAAGTTCATGTTTCCTATGTGAATTCTGTACATAATATTTAATAATAACACGATTTCTCCAGTCATCTCCAAGGGCAGAAACATTTACAGTATCTTGTTACCAAAAAACACAGAAATTCCTATTCCTCCAGGGGTCATGTTTTGCATGCCCTTTGAAGTAAGTGTAACAGGCTCCCATTGAGAAGTCACTTTTTTTTAGCATCTTTTTTTAATTTAAATTCAATTAGCCAAGGTATAGTATATCATTAGTTTTTAATATTATGTTTAATTATTTATTAGTTTAATATAACACCCGGTGAAGGGTGCGGAAAAGGAGGTGGGTGGGGAGATGGGGTAAATGGGTGATGGGAATTAAAGAGAAGTCACTTTCTTACTTAAACTTACCTAAAATCTTTCTCCTTTACTTGCCCACCAGTCTCTTTCCCTGCATGCACATTTTGTGTTGAAATTCTGACTTTGGGTTTTGTATATATTATTGTATCTAATGAACTTTCCAGCCTAATTGTAAAACACAGTTCAGAAATTTATTTTTAAGCAGAGAGTGGGAAGCTCACTAGCGGAGGACCTACTGGCCAGGATTTTTATTTATCTTACTTAGTTTTGTGACAGTCATTTTTACCTCATTTTACAAGTGAGCAAACAGGGTTAGAGAAATATAAATTGCTTTTTTAGTGGCATGTAGTTAGCAGGTGGTAAGTATTGCTATTTGGACTTAAGCTTTTCTGTATTGAAGCCCTGTGTTCTTTCTATTACACTGTGGGGATTCCTGAGCCCCTTATGAGAACTATGCATGTTTCTTTGTTTTTATTAGTAAGGCTAATTCTCTTCTTGTTTAAAATATTATTATAAATCTTAGTCTTATGCATTCGATTTAATAAATTAGAGAATTCTTGTGGAAATCTTTCAGATTTTTTATATATATAATTACACGTATCTGTATATATACCCTATATATGTAATTATGTATATTTGTAAAATATATATATATATAGGGTATGTGAATTCTTAGCTTATTTCCTTGTCACTTTGCTTACATTGAAATTCTGGAAAAAATTTACGTTTTATCAGGAAAAACTAACAATTGATAGTTATTAAGAATTACATGTCAGACTCAGTGCTGAATACTTTATATTATCTCATTTACTTTTCACATCAACCTGAGAATTATCTCTGGTTTAAAGACAGAAAAATTTAGGGTTTAGCGAAGTTAAACTATTTGCCAAAGGTATTGTAGCAAATAAATGTGGTACAGCTCCTACTCTATATAATAGTCTTCTTACATAGAGGATGAGCCTTTGACAGTATTGAATCATTTAGATATTTTTTGAGAGAATTCGTTTATGATCTTGTAAAGGCAGAAAGCAGTGTTAGTAATTTAAGGATTACTTGCACAGGTAGAAAAAGTGGTATTGTCAAATCAAGGCTAACTATATACTTGGCAGCAGGTCAGACACTCTTGGAATTATAATGAAAATGTATAATAACAGTTTGCTCTCAAAAATCTTAATGAGATAAGAGCTAAAAATTATTTTAAAAATTAGGATGCTAAAAGATCGCACTTTATCAAATGTTAAGATAGTTACTTTTGTGGGGCACCTGGGTGGCTCAGTGGGTTAAAGCCTCTGTCTTTGGCTCAGGTCATGATCTCAGGGTGCTGGGACCAAGCCCCACATTGGGCTCTCTGCTCAGCAGGGAGCCTGCTTTCCCCTCTCCTTCTGCCTGCCTCTCTGCCTACTTGTGATCTCTCTCTGTCTCTCTGTCAAGTAAATAAATAAAATTTAAAAAAATACTATAAAAAGGATAGTTTTGTGATAGTAATAGCTGCTCTGTAGGTTGTATGAGAGATTATTGTGGTCAGGAAGAGTCAAGGAAGTTGCAGTAAAGGTAGGATATATGTTCTCCTGTTAAGGATTTGGACAGATATAAGAGAAGGAAAAGAAATACATAGCAGAAAGAGGAGAGTAACTGCTTTCTTGTGTTTAGCCCTGTTGAGGACCACGTAATAATGCAAAGCTAGATTATGTAATGTGAAGGGAAACTAACATTTATTGAGCACTTACTGTACCAGGTATTCATTGTGTGTCAGAACTTTGATTCAAAATATTTTTACTTGATAGGAAATAAAATTCCTTTACAAGGGGAGTTAAATGTTGTAAATAGGGCTTTTAGAATATTTGCAGAATGGAATACAGTTGAATCGGATGTAGAGGAGGTATTTGGGAGGAGGTATTTGGGATGTAGAGGAGGTATTTATGTATATTTATTTAATGGGACTTGACACATAATATGAACTCATATTTTTATTGAATGAATGAAGGAACAAGAATTAGGGTATGGTTTTAAAAAACTGCCTGGGAAATACCCCATACCTAATGACTCAGTATCTCAAGGGTTGGACCTAGGAATATAAATTTAGATGATCTTCCTAGTTGATTTTTAAGCAGTCCTCTCAGCACCAGCTTTGCAGAAATTCTGAAATAGGATACTGGCAGTAGGAATAGAGCAGAAGAGATGAATTTGGGAAATGTTGCTTTTGTCTGTTTGTACTTCTGGAATTATATTGTTTTGTATTATGGTTAGCAAGGGCTTTGTAGTAGTCATAGTTGTTTTTGAGTTCAAGCTTTTCTAGCTTTATGACTTTGTATCATTCAAACTCTGCACATCACATTTTTCCCTTGTGTAATTTGGAAATCATAGTATCTACTTTATGGATGGGTTTTTTTTGTTGTTGTTGTTTGTTTCTTTTTTTAAGATTTTATTTATTTGGCAGAGAGAGACACACAGCGAGAGAGAAAGCGCAAGCAGGGGGAGAGGGAGGCAGAGGGACAGGGACAGAGAGAAGCAGGCTTCCCACTGAGCTGGGAGCCCAATGTGGGCTCAATCTCAAGACCCTATGATCATGACCTGAGCCGAAGGCAGACACTTAAGGACTGAGCCACCCAGGCATCTCTGTTTCTTGTTTTTTGAGATAATGCATAAAAATGGTTAGTAACAGTGCTTGACACATAGTAAAAACTTGATACATCATAATTACAGTTATCAATTAGCTCTTTTTTTGAATTGACATTTTTTAAGGAACGGAACACAGTATCTTATGTATATTTATTTTTCTGCATTGCTTGGCTTAACAGTTCTTTGCACAGCCAAAATGGGGAGCCTGGGTGGCTCAGTTGTTAAGCGTCTGCCTTCGGCCCAGGTCATGATCCCAGGGTCCTGGGATCGGAGCCCCGCATCGGGCTCTCTGCTTGGCAGGGGGCCTGCTTCTCCTGCTACCATTCCCTCTGCTTGTGTTCCCTCTCTCGCTGTGTTTCTCTCTGTCAAATAAATAAAATCTTTAAGAAAAAAAAATTTGTTAAAATGTTCTTGCTTATTTGAGAGATGGAGGTATAGCTAGGGCTTGGCAGTTGATTGTGGTGGATTGTAGTCATCAATGAAGATTTCAGGATTTTGAGTTTGAATAGGAAAGTTAAGGGAGTTGGTTTTAAGAAGCTGAGTGAAATTGTTATTTGTTGTTGAATTTGGATGATGATCATAATTGGAAATACTCTAAAGGAAGTTAAAAATACAGGAACTTCAGGAATGAAGGTGGAGATGTGGCAATCATCATTGCAATTTATAAACTGAAGCTAATGAAATGATAAAGAGATAACAAAAAGATTGAATATTGCTCCTTATTTTAAAAATCTTTGATATGTAATCTGGCTTCTTGAGCATCACAATGAGAAGAATGAGTGAGCACACATGGCTTGAAGTGATGAGGGATCAGCTATGCTGACATACTGACAGCTGGTCTTGCTTCATCCCACTTTTTCAAGAGGCAGCAGAATCTAGGAGATTTTTATCTCAGCATAGGGCTAAATTTCCCTCCACAGTGTTCCTCCTTGTCCAGTGTGCTTCCCCACTTCCAGCAGGTGAAAACAGCCGAATGATTGAAGTAGGGGCAGGAGTGTGGAATGGTTAAAATGTAGCTTCAAGCAGTATGTTTTCTGAAACAAAACTTCCGTATAATAGCATTTGAATGCTTGTCTGTAAAATTCTATTGGAACTTGCAGGCTTTTTAATGACATTACTGATCTGTAATAGCCACTGGCATAGAGGCAAGAGCAAAGCAGTTAAGTAATAATAACACTACATTAACACACTTTATAGTTTACTGAGCACTTACAAATTCGTGTATTATTAAGTAACAGCACAAGATAAGGTGATGTTACTGGATTGTTTAACTTTGGTTCTCCAAAATAGGATAGTGACTAATATTACTTTGTGTGCTGGTGGTTTTATATCTTTATATGGACCTTTATATCATACAATAAATATATGAAAGGTACATCCATAATGGATTAATACCAGAACCAAAAAGGCAAATAGTATCTTAATTTTTCCAAGGGACCGTTCGTGTAATTTTATGTTCTTTCAAGATTTTTTTCAAATCCTTTCAAAACTGTTGCCTTGAACTCATGTCATTCTTATATACTCCTTATGACCAGGAAAGGAATAGCTTTGAATTTGTGTGGTCTGATATATTTTCCTTTATAACTCCTTTCTACCCCTAACACATCCCTCACAAAAATGTTTTCTTCATCTGTTCTGATGCTGAACATTACATCTTTAAATATTCTCTCCTTTAAGTCGTCCTGCCCATTGTGAAAATGCACTTCCTTTGAGAAGGGTGTCCTTAAGACTTTTTCAGTTACAGTACTTAGTGTGAATGAGGGGTTACTACAAGGAGATTGAAAGTCCTAAGATGGGGAATTAGGGTGCAAAATGCCTTACAGTTTAGGGTTGGTTTTGGAACTGTATAAAATTACTAACTATGTTTTTAGTATTGGTCTGTGATAAAACTCTATTCTTCGCTTAAAGTCTTAGAGTTTAGTATAATTAAGTTTGATGTGTTTTTCTTCAAGCATTTTTAACTTCAGTTATTTAAGGCTACAAAAATAGCATTTAATTTGTATTTGTGAAACTTTAGTGAATTAAGGGAAGTGCCTAATGACTTACATAGGATTATGGAGATGAAAAAGACTTTGAGAAATAACTTAACCCGCTCTTTATTTATAAATGAAACAGAGGTCCAGAGTTGAGAAATGTTTTTCAGGATTGCTCCTAGTTACCAATTGATAGTATTGTTAAATTCTCTTCAGTTTTTTTAGGAACTCATATTTTTGAGTTACAGTAGTTGAAGTTTCTTCTTGCCACTTGAAATAATATTTTTTTTTAATAGTTAAAGTAGTTTGGTTGAGGCCTGGTTCAATACAATCTTCCAAAATTTTTAAGTGTTTTTGTTCTAATACAGATGCATACTAGATGGCACAGATGCAAAACTAATTTTGTTTACCATCATAACATTTTAACACAAATTCAGATACGATTTTCAGAAAACGAATGCCTTTTTTAAGGAAATAATGCTTTTTTATTGTTTCAGGCATTTAAATTTTAGAAGTACTTAATTTAGTTTTTGGATATCAGTTATTTAAAGACTTTATGTGGGATGTGTACACATCAGCCTTTCAAAGCCCTTTAGGAGTTATGTTTTTGAGATAATTATAACCTTTTCAGAAACCCTATGAAGTGCAGGTATTATATAATAACTATTTTAAAGGTGAGGAAACTGAGGTATAGAGAATTTAAGTAACTTTCTCAAGTAAATAGTAGCTATAGTTAAGTATAGATCTAGCATTGAGCCTTCAGGCAGTCTGGTTCCAGAGCCCACTGTTAATACTGTGTTCAGTTGGGATATATTCAGTATCATTTAACCGGGTCTTTGAAGAGTATTAAAATTAAACATACTGTTTTTTAAAAATATATTTTTGGAACTGTTCATTTTTAGTACAAATATGAGATATATAGGAAAGTCTTAGTGACTAATTCATTGATTTCATTAACCCAAAACACAATCAAGTTAATCGACAGAATTATGTATTAACTGTTTAAATATTGCCAGGACAGGCATTATAGGAAACATGATAAGGTGGACGATTGCTGGTTAATTCAAGATAGCTCAATTAAGGAAATGATGTTTAATACATATAACTTCAGAATAAAGGTATACTAATATCTCTGAGGCTGCAGTTTAAATAGCTGATGCATTACAAAAGTTTTTTCTCTCATTAATGTCTGCATAAAAAAAACAAAAATGAAATAGTTAAATTTAAGAATAAGGATTTAAGACTATAGGATTATAAAAATGAAACTTTTTTATTAGACTCGGAATACTTAATGTTTGGTATTTGAATCTGAAAGTAGTGCATATATAGATTAAGAGAAACACATGGGTTACCAGAAAGTAGCTTTTTTTTTTTTCTAAAATAGAATTAAAGAGATTGTTATCTCTGGAGTTTAGGATGAATTTTGATACATTTCTAAAAAGTATACAGTTTTAGTAGAAGCTTATGTTTCCTGTTTGAAATTATTTATTTTAAAATTTTGCTTCATATTAATCAAAAGGGTAGAGGTAGCGGCAAAGGAAAGAACTTTTTGGGCTTCTTTTCTTGATTAATCTGTTACTCAGATAATAGACTAGTTGAAAATTTTATGGCTTACAAAATACATTTTGAAGGGACCTGCTTTACTTGTTTCAAGTTGCCTTGTGGTTGGATTTAAAGGTAAAACAAAACTTTTTTTTTTTTAAACAATGAAGCAGGATTTAAATTGATAGGAAGATTCTGAGAAGTAGAAATGAAAGAAATGTACATGGTTATGAGTGAGAAATCGTGGATGCAAACAGCAAAATAACTAGCTAATACAAGCCAAAAAAGTAATTATTGAAAGGATATGTAGATCACAAAATTGATGGGAAGGCTGGAGAACCAGGCTCAGAAGAGCAGAGAAAAGGAGAGACCAGGCAGCAAGAGTCTGCTATCGAAGTCATGTTGCAAGAAGTTGACAGGATGCTGCAATTAGATACTAGCAATATAAATTCTAAAACATCTCTCTTCATCTTGTAGTTATTCAGTCAAGATTCAGAGTTCTGACCTGAGCCCACATTGGTTTGAAATCAATCATGTGATGTGTAGTAGGTGGCATTAGTGGAATGTATCAGTATCAGGTCCCTCCTTCTATAAAGGGATGTGAGCTTTTGTGTCCTGCAAAAACTTAATCCTTGGTGGATTCATCAGAATAGTAGTGGGGATTTGATGCTGGCAGAGTAAGTGAGTGTCCACTGTCATTAGAAAGATGAGGATGGGGAAATTTGTTGTCCATTTATCTTTATGTTGTCTTAAATTCTTTATTTCATTTTGATAACTTGCTTGATCTTTTTTAATAACTATCAGTTTGAATTATTCAAACACATTCTTTTCCAAAATTGCAAAAACCTGTCAGTTTCACACAGTGTTCATTCTAAATGTGTGAATCAAAGACAGTTTTTTAAAGGAATAATTAATGATGGTGTGAATAATACAGGATTTTTCATTAGAACAGAGGTATAACAGTCAAGTAATTTTGGGATTATGGAATATTTTGGAAAGTAGGACCAATTTGATTAATTCAGTAATATGATAGACCATTTTATTAAGCTTTTTTTTTTTTTTAAATAGTAAACCTGAGTTATAACTAAGAGAATTTGAGCTGCACTCAATTTTGTCTTTTTCAGAGATAATGGGCCGTATATATTTATTCATATACAACGAAATCCTAGAAAGTAGGAAATAGCTTTTGCATCTGTTTTGTTGATAGTTGGAAAATTGCTTTTCAGTAATTCTAGTGAGCATCTGTGCAAATGCATACTTTTGCAGTACTTCTGTTGTAGGGAATATAGGGAATATTAGGAGCCTGCCTTAGGAAGCTTACATCTACTTAATAATAACAGTATGGTAAATGCTCTGGCAGGTATAAATGAAACTTTTTGGAATCATAGGTGAAGGAAAATTTACTTTTTCCAGAGAGAGTGAAAAAAGACTCCCTGGCAGAGATAATAACTGAAATAGGCCTTTAAAGATGAATAAAGTATTGATAGGCAGAAATAAGACTAGTGTACGAGGTGAGAGAACAGTGGTAGGAAACAAAGTGAGGTGGAAAAGTATAGGTTGAATTTGGATATGTTAGATTTGGTATGGTATAAGGAAATAGTGATGTTTAATATGGTATAGGGAAGTAGTGAAGTACTTGATACAGTACAAGAAAGTAGTGAAAGTGTCCGATGTATGATGGGTGCTTAGTAAGTGCTTCTTGAATTGAATTAAAAAGATATATTGGAGCTGGATTATGGATGTCTGAAAGACCTTGAAATCTGCACTGCTTTGGTATTTATGTTTTTAGGTAGTATGTAGCCATAATCTATCATAAACCAAGTTTATGAGAATAGGAAGTATATTTGGTAACTTGATTATGGTGATTTATGGTGATAAAAATAATAACCAGCAGTTATATAGTGTATCCTGTGTGCCAGGCACTGTTATGTGTTAATTCATTTGATACCTAATCCTGTAAGGTATGTACTGTTACTCTTTTAAAGATGAAACTGATGCAGAAAGTGTAAATGGGGAAGATCCCCATAGCTAGCATGACAAGCTATACTATTCGTCCTTTCTCTGGTTTTATTTTGGAAGTAACCCCTCATATTTAAAGGAGACAGTATAAAAGATGTTGACTTTGGGAGCCGATAGATAGATATTTTGAGTTCATATCTAGCTTTAATATTTCTTTGCAGGGGTTTGTTTTCCTGTGAGGTGCAGTTTCCCCAGCATGGAGATAGATCCATTTTGCATGGTTTTCATAACAATTAGGGATAATATAAAGTATATAGCAAAATAATTGACATACAGTGACAGTGGCAGTTATAGTTAAAATTGCTATAAAAAGGTATTGCTGATCAGTGAGATCATACAATTATCTTTCTCCGATTGACTTATTTCGCCTAGCATAATACCCTTTAGTTCCATCCACGTTGTTGCAAATGGCAAGATTTCTTTTCTTTTCTCTTTTCTCTTTTCTCTTTTCTTTCCTTTTCCTTTTCCTTTTCCTTTTCCTTTTCCTTTCCTTTTCTTATGGCTGGGCAATATTCCACTGTATATATATACCACATTGATATGCAGAATTTAAGAAACAAGGCAGAGGATCATAGAGGAAGAGAGGAAAACATGAAACAAGACAAAACCAGAGAGGGAGTCAAACCATAAGAGACTCAATCTTAGGAAACAAATTGAGGGTTGCTGGAGGGAGGAGAGGTTTGGGAGGATGGGGTGGCTGGTTGTTGGACATTGGGGAGGGTATGTGTTGTGGTAAGTGCTGGGGTGTTGTGTAAGACTGATGAATCACAGACTTATCCCTGAAACAAATAATAATATTATATGTTAATTTAAAAAAACATAACAAAAACAAAAACATAACCCCAAATAAAGCCATTAGAAGGCTAAACACACACACACCACCACCACCAACAACAACAACCAAAACTAGAAACAACCCACATGTTCTTTAACTTGTGAATGGTTAAACAAACTGTTACATACCATGGAATAATACTCAGCAATAAAAAGGAATGAGCTATTGATAAATGTTTTAAAAAAAAGGTATTGCAAGTAATCAACTACTTATTTATACCACTGGAATTCTCAGTTCTGTGCTGAATATTTTGGTCCGTACAGAAAGTTATGGCGTGATTTTATTCTTTGGGCTTAATAGTGTAGTTCCAGAGATGAAACTAATGTATGTGAAATAACTGAAGATGATATATAAGTATTTAATTGGGGAGATTAATAAAAGCTGTAGTATTTCGGAGGATGGTTTATGAAGGAGCTGAACTTGCTCAAACTCTTGGAAAAGCACAAATAGGTTATGATAGATGGAAGGGAGGGAAAGCTTTGTTAATGGAAGCTAAATTGGAAGCTTTATTGATGGTAGGATGTCTTTTTTGTTCACTCTCTCCAAGTAACGGCCTTGTGCATTGTATTTAATAATGCTCAGTAAATATCTTATTGATGAAGCTAAGTCAGGCAGGAATTTCAAAGTATTTGACCGAGGGATCAGTTAGGAGATTACCCTGCTTGGAACTGACCCTGTTTGGAGCTGTGGGACAGCAGGTAGTTAATTTTACTATCTTGCCTTGTTTCGAAAAGATTTTAAATGGGAAACAGTGATTTAGAATTGATTTGATTGGCTGTAGATTGTGTTGATCATTAAGCAGAAGATTGATAAAAGTTAAACTTATGCAGTTATCAGTCTGAATGCCTTATTTTATTCAATATAAACAGCTCTATTGAGATATGATTAACATACATAAAATTTACCTTTTTAAAGTGTATAATTGAGTTATTTACAAGTTTGTGCAACCATCTCCACAGTCAACTTTAGAATATTTTCATGACCCCATAAAGACCGTCATACACATGTAACAATCAGACCCTCCATTCTCCCTGCCTTCAGCCCTTGGGAGTTACTAATTTATATCCTGTCTTTATGGATTTGCCTGTTGTGGTCATTTCATATAAGTGGAAAAAGACATCTTTAAGTGGATGGGTAGTTGGACTGGTGTATTAGCAAAGAGGTTGGGAAAACATTGCTAAGTCTTTGAAAGAATAATTATAGGGATGGATAGAGAAATAAAAGGAGGCTCATGGATAAAGGAAAATGATCTAGGGGTGGGGAGAGTTTACTGAATACTTAGTGCCATCTACTGTTATCTTTTTTAATCCTCGTGACAGTGAATTCAGTTTTATTCCTTATGAATTAGGAATAGTCTCTGAGCATAGGATAGTTAGTAAATGGTGGAACAAACATTTCACTCATGACTCTTTGATTCTAACTAAGGTCCGTATTCTTTCTTCCACACTAGTGAAAAGAAGTTAGATTTTTAAGTTTTAGACCTAAAAGGACTGGGAGAATATAATTTCTGTTTACACAAAGGAGTTCAGTTTCTGACACTCAACAGTTTTATCAGTTTTTTTGTGTGACGTTAAACATTTATTGTAACATAAGGAGAAAAACATTGGAGGGCACTGGAAATGCTTTTCAAATAATTGCTAATTATCTTTATAGACAATATTCCCTGTGACTTAGCCACCGTATTCTTTTTTTTTTTTAAGATTTTATTTATTTATTTGACAGAGAGAAAGAGATCACAAGTAGGCAGAGAGAGGCAAGGAGAGACAGAGAGGGAAGCAGCAGGCTCCCGGCTGAGCAGAGAGCCCGATTCAGGGTTCCATCCCAGGCCCCTGAGATCATAACCTGAGTCAAAGGCAGAGGCTTTAACCCACTGAGCCACCAGGGGCCCCTAGCCACTGTATACTTACTCTAAAAGTTCCTAACACTAGAAGTACAAAGAAAACTATAGCTAAGCTGAGAATTGAGGTATTACAGAAGTTAAGCATGGGATTCATTTGTAGACCTCCATTTTCTTTTTTTTTTTTTTTTAAGATTTTTTATTTATTTGACAGAGAGAAACAGCGAGAGAGGGAACACAAGCAGAGGGGATGTAGCGGGAGAAGCAGGCCTCCTGCCGAGCAGGGAGCCTGATGCGGGGCTCGATCCCAGGACCCTGGGATCATGACCTGGGCCGAAGGCAGACGCTTAACGACTGAGCCACCCAGGCGCCCCTGTAGACCTCCATTTTCATTTAAAATTTGATGTTTATACATAATACATCATTTTTATAATAGGTAAAGGTGGAAGCTGGTCATATTGAGATAGAATTCTTTCAACTTTAAATTAGTGGTTGTTTATACCCAGAACTTTTGGAAAATGGGTTGTACTAGATCATTAAGGTTCTTTCCTAAAGTTTGAGGGTCTTATATTCATTTTGTTAAATGGTTTAAGATTGTGGAAACATGGAAGATTAAAATTCTAGTGCTGTTTCTCCCTTACATAGGCTGTCAGTTATTAACTGGATTTACTGTGATAGCTTCAATACATGTTTGTTCTTTTCTATAATGATTTTTGATTGTAGCTTTTTATTATAGTTCATTTTGAACTGTTTCTTTTTTTTTTTGAGACTTTGTTCCCATTTAGTGGTTCAGTACCGGTAACATATTAGAATCCTCAAATAGCTTTTTACTGTTAAATGGTTTTCAAAGCAAAAAGAAATACAAACCATTGTATCAAGTAAAAGTACTTTGTCAACTACTTGCTTTTGGTAAGGAAAATCTGAATTTGCAGAATTAAAAGTAATATCCAACATAAGGGATGCTAATGTTAACGAGCATAACTAGTTTTACTACTTGAAAATATTTTTTCCTTAAATGAATTCTTTTTTTTTAGAGAAGTACAATGAATAATAGGACAGATACTCCTATTTATCAGAATTATTGCCTGCTAGTATTTTATCATACTTGTTTCATTTTTTTTTTAAGAGTGAGAGTACGTTACTGATAACTATTCTCATTCCCAGATCTACTTTTCCCTACCCCAGAGGCAGTTAGGACCATGATAGACCAATTATTTCTTACATAAAACTTGTTTGTTTTTTGTCATTCATTACTCCCAGTGCAGGTTATCTCCCTTTTGTAACTTCATTACATTTCCATTACTTTTCTTCTAGTTACCAAGTCTTTGATAACTTCAAAATTGCCTTTGAATTCTCTACTCTTCCCTTCGCTAAGCCATTTCCAATTCCTTTTCCCTCCTCGCTGGCCCAAATCAACATTGAAGATTTTTTTCATTGCTGTATATAGTTCAGGGAGTTTTTGTACATTTAACTTGCTGCCTTGGGTCACAAAGGAAAATTTTGGTTTAGTTTTCCAAAATACTGTATTGTGCTTACTCACTTCATAAACTTTAGGTAGGGATAGCTTTGCCTTTTTCATTTTATGGGCTCTTTTTAAAAACCATTTAGAAAATGACTCTTTTTAAATACAGGAAAGTGTAAAGAAAGTGGATTCATAATTTGACTGCCCATTGACATATTTTAAATCAAAGTAATACATATGCAAGTATGAATTATCTTTGGGATATGTAAGTGATTTACTCTTGGAATGGCAACTAAGTGGCTAGGGGATATAGGCATGGTTGGGAAACTTAACATTTTTTCAGTATTATTAAAATTTTAATGATGGGCAAATGTTTTCAGTTCAAAGTGCTTTTACTTTAAAAAAAAGGTATTTGTATGGTTAGATCATTTAAGACAGAACAGTGTAAATTTAGAAAACAAAATTTTCCCTTCTCTCCATCATGCTGTCTGGAGACAATCACAATTTACTATTTATTTTGTAGGGTTCCAGAAGAAAACATGTATGCATATTCTAGCATTCTGTAATAGAATTGTTGTTGGTGTGTAATTTTATTTCTGCCCTGTATGTAAATGTAGAATTCTGTTTACAGTTGAAATCAAAAAAGGATACCACATGAAAATATCTTTGAGATTTCAGGGTATTCACAACATGTGATTTTTCTGTTTAGAACTGACATTAAAAAAGGACTAGGTTTGGGGCACCTGGGTGGCTCAGTGGGTTAAGCCTCTGTCTTCGGCTCAGGTCATGATCCTCAGGGTCCTGGGATTGAGCACCACATTGGGCTCTCTGCTCAGTGGGGAGCCGGCTTCCCCCTGTCTCTCTGCCTGCCTCTCTGCCAACTTGTGATCTCTCTCTCTCTCTCTCTCTCTTTGTCAAATAAATAAATAAATAAATAAATAAATAAATAAAATCTTTAAAAATAGACTAGGTTTGAAACTATTCTTAAGGTAGTGCAAGGTAACAAATGCAAGGTTATAAGCAATACTCAAAGTGCACACATGGAAGTACACACCGTTTATTAAAGGGTGATTTTTGATACTGATCAAAGGGTACTGATAATGGCAAGTTGGAAGGCATTAGGACTCTACTAATTTTGCTTAGGAATCATACTGTGGAAATTGATGTGTCCAAAAGGAATGATGAAAATGGGAGATTTGAAAAGGGCCTGCAAGGAAACAAAGGATTGAGGTGAAATAAAACAAAAACAATGATGGAAAGAAGGATGAGCATGTAAGTGCTAGGATTTATGTGTTCTATTCCTAACTATAATTATCAAGACTTTATAAAAGTAATTCTGTCTACTTTAGATATAGTTGTGTGTTTTGCAGGGGTTAAGAGTTATGAAAGTGAGGTTGGTATTTAGAGGAGTCTGGAGAGGTAAGTAGGCATCAGACCATAGCATGTTGAGGAGTGGTCTTCAAACTAGTGAAATTAATTGAGATGTTCTAAAAAGCAGGGGCTTGATTTTTCATCTGTTAAACCAAGTTTGAATTCTTAGGCTAACTCTCCCTTATAGTATATGTATATATACCCTTTTTGCATATTGCTGTATTTGTTTTGTTAAGGATTTTTGCAGCTGTAGTCATGATGGATATTGGCCTGCCATTTTCTTTATTTGAAATGTCTGTCTTTGATTTTGATATTAGAAGTATGCTGTCCTCATGAAAGGGTTTAGAATGAGTTTTTTTCCTCTTTTTCCTGAAAGAGCTTTTTCTTGAAAGAGCTTAGAATGATTGTTATTTCTTCCTTAAATGAGGGATAGAATTTACTAGTGAAACCTGGGCCTGCAGTTGGCTTTTTGGAAAGGGTACTGATAATTTTTTTAATAACTGTGGGCTTATTCAAATAGATTTTTTGTTTCATCTTGTGTTGATTTCGGTAAATTGTATCAAGTAATTTGTCCATTACATCTTCATTTTAATATGATGTCGTTGTTTATGCTATTTTTTTTTTTTATCATTTTCATGTCTGTATTATTTGTAGTGTTAACCAGCTTTCCACTCTTTTTGTTGGCAATTTCCATACTATTTTTTCTTGATGACCCTATCTTTTCATGGTACCATCTTTTTCTTGATAATTTTCTCTATTTCTTTTAACTTGATTTTCCCATCTTGTTTATTGTTTATTTCTATTTATTTTGTGTTTACTTTGCTTTCCTTTTTCTAACTTTTTTTTTGTTTTTAAAGATTTTATTTATTTATTAGGCAGAGAGGCAGGCAGAGAGAGGGGGAAGCAGGCTCCCTGCCGAGCAGAGAGCCCAATGTGGGGCGAATCCCAGCACCTGAGATCATGACCTGAGCCCAAGGCAGAGGCCCCAACCCACTGAGCCACCCAGGCACCCCCTTTTTCTAACTTTTTAAGGTGGAATCTTAGGTCACTGATTTTAGGCCTTTCAGTTTTTTTCCAATATAAGCAGTGAAAGTTGGAATTTTCCTTTTAAGCACTCTTTTAGGTACATTCCACACATTTTGATGTTAAAATTTTTATTTTCACTGTTAATCAACTTGAAATAATTTCCCTTGTGATTTTTTTCTTTGAGTCATGGATTATAGTCAGAAGTGTTTAATTTCCGAATGTTGGGGATTTATTTAGGTAACTTATTGCTGTCGTTTTCTGACTTAATTCATTTTTAGTCAGAGGATGTTGTATTTATGATTTTAATCTTTTTTTTAATTTTAATCTTTTACATTTATTGAGATTTGTTTTATGGCTTAGCATATGGTCAGTGACAGAGATTGGCAGACTTCTCTGTAAAAGACCAAATTAAGTATTTTAGGCTTTGTGGACCATGTATCATCTTTGTTTTAAGCTAGTGGACCAAGCATGTTCTCTGCTGATGCCTTCCTCTCCTACCTTTTCTCTTCACTTCTCTTCCTTCTCCCAAGATGGGAAAAAAAAAAAAAAAAAAAAAGTGAAACTATTTTAAAATCACCAGGGATACCAAAACAGAGCACAGGCAGAATTTTATTTTTTGGCCATAGTTTACTCATCCATGGTCCAAATCAATGTATCATGTGTACTTAGTAAGAATTCATATTCTGCATTTCTCGAGTATATTCTGTAAATATCAGTTAGATCAAAATGGTTATTAACATTGATCCTCTATGCTTTTACTGATTTTGGGGTGTGTGTGTATCATTTTGTCCATTAACTGAGAGGTGACAAAAATTCTTATTTTAAGAGTTGAATTATCTCAGCATTCAATTATGATACATTTGAAATATGTTGAAACTTATGTTAATAGGCACATACACATTTAAGACTGTTATGTCTTGATGAATTTATTCTTTTATTATTATTATTTTTAAGGATTTATTTATTTATTTATTTAGCACACAGAGAGAGAGAGAGAGAGAGAGAGAGATCGCAAGTAGGCAGAGAGGCAGGAAGAGAGAGAGGAGGAAGCAGGCTCCCTGCTGAGCAGAGAGCCCAATGTGGGGCTTGATCCCAGGACCCTGAGATCGTGCATGACATGAGCTGAAGGCAGAGGCTTTAACCCACTGAGCCACCCAGGCGACCCTTATCCTTTTATTTTTATAAAATTATTCTATCTCTGGTATTTACTCTTTTTCTTGAAGAGTAGTTTTATTTAATATCCTTATAGCCATTCCAGCTTTCTTAGGCTTGCTTTTTGCTTTCCATCCATCTCTTTTCATTCTCCATCTTTGTATTTAAAGTGTATATCATGCAGACAACATGTAGTTGAGATTTGCTTCATTACTATTATTTTTAAATAAACTCTTTTTGGAGAGTTTTGTCTCTTTTAATGTGATAATGGTTATGGTTGGACTTAGATATACTGTTTGGTTTATTTATTTTAAGAAATTTGTTGTCCCTGTTCTTTCCTC
>CM053605.1:83677161-83693560 GCA_028646535.1 Procyon lotor | reverse complement strand
TTGTATGAATATGCCTCACTATCCCGTTTTCTTGTTGATGATTACCTGGGCTGTTTCTAGTTTTTGACTGTTACGAATAATTTGGTTATTGTGAACATTCTTATACAAGTCTTTCTGTGGACATGTTTTCATTTGTCTTAACATAAATACCTAGATACCGAATTGCTGTGTCATAGGGTAGGTGCATGATTGGTTTTATAGGAAACTCTCAGAGCTCTTTCTAAGGGGTTGTACCTTTTTGCACACCCACCAACAATGTGTTAGCAATCTGGTTGCTCTATCCAACGTTTGGTGTGTCAGTCTTTTTAATTTTAGCTGTTCTGGTGGGTGTGTAAAATTTCTCATTTTGGGTTTAATTTGCATTTTCCTGATGACTAATGGTGTTTTAGCACTTTTTTATGTGCTTATTAGCTATTAGTATATTTTCCTTGAGAGGTCTTCTGATTTTTTTTTTAATATAGAACTTCTGTTTTTCTTAGAGTTTATAATTTAACTTGGTTTTTTCAGTTTGCTTAATTTTGTGTGTGCCTGTCACTAAATTATCTTTAAAGTCTTGAAAATAGTTCTAAAATTCTTTTGAATGAGTTTAAACACGTCAGGTAGTTTAGCTATTAAGGTTTTACATAGGCACAAAGCCTACTCCTAGTAGACCATTTTCTTTAAAAACCTTAGTGTTTTCTTAAATTAACAAAAAGATTTAATTTGCAATGAATTCAAGTTTTATCCATGTTTCTCTTTAATTTGTATTCTTGACATTTAAGGAGTCATTCTTACCTCAAGGTCAAAAACATCATTCTTCTGTATTTCTGAAGTTTAAAAGTTTTGCCTTTCATTTTAAATATTTGAGATAACAAAAAGGATTGTCAGGTCAGATTCATAAGAATCAGGTCTTACCCAGTTTTAAGCTTTAATAATTTAAATAATTTAGGTAATCATGAGGCATAGGGGAAACATGAAGTCCAGGATTGCAAGTACTGTTTCCTCGGTCCTCTATTGCCTCATTAGAATGTGTTCTGGCCCAGACTTAATCTGCAGGTTTCTAAAAGGTGTATGTGGTCATATAAACTGAAGAGAGCTGTGTAAATATCTCCATTTTAATACTCTTAACAGTTATATCACTCAAAAAACAGTTTCCAAGAAGCATTTTATGAATTTGTAGAATCTTGGCTTATTCACTATAGTTGTAAATAACAGACCCTTATTTCCTGCTAAAAACCTTACATAGGTGAGAATTCTGCCACTAGAAACACCATTGGTATGTCTCTCTGGAGGTTTGTCATTACCCTTTTATAAGATGATGTGACTAGGTCTCCTTTCTCTCTCTCTGTTCCTTTTATAAGTGTTGAATAGTGTAATGTAGAAATTCAGTTTCTTTTTTTTGTATGAGTAATTATATTCTTTTCATATATGCATAGGTCTGTTCGAATTCTTTATATAATTTTTCTGTTTTATTTGTCTGTCTTTGTATCTCTAAGATTTTTAAATAAAAATTTTGACATAAATTATTTTTCATTTAAAAATTGCCTAAAAGTTGTCAAAATAATCTGATCTTGTCTGTTTAAAATGTTATTAAATTTAATAGACTGAACCTCCACTGAATACTCCAGAAAACAGGGAATATACTGCTGAAATAATGTTTGAATCCTTCAATGTTCCAGGCTTGTACATTGCTGTGCAGGTAAGAAAGTTCACAAGTCGAGATAAGCTTGACTCCTGAATATTTACCTGGTTTAATTCACTCTTAAAAGTATATTAAAAAAAAAAAAAGAGATATGTTTTTTATGACTTCAGAGCTATCATTGTCCTCTCCTGAATCAAAAATTTAGAAATCATAGGACATAGAGTTAGCAAAAGAGAAATGTTGAATGAAGTAAGTTAATGATCTTTAGATAATTCAAGGCTTTTCATGGGACAGAAATAAGGGTATTGATATTTATTGAGTGTTTATTCCAGGTCAAGAACTTTATGTACATACTCGTTTATCCTTGAAACATTTGTATCCTTTTTTCATTGTTTGTTTTGATTCACTTACTGCTAGGTATATTTGACCACCTTCTCCTTTGTGCCCCTTTGTATTCTGTGTATCATAAATTCCTGTAATATTTTATTGAACTTACTTTGTAAATGTATCTTCATTGAATGGCTTATCTCCCACCCCTCAGGATCACCACTCACCTCTTAATTGTTTTATAGTGAATGTGATGCCTAGCATATCACAGATGCTTAATAGGTATATAAAATATTGTATAGTTCTCTTGGGTAATAATGATTATGATACGTGATCCTATGTTAAAATAGGAGGATGTCCTAGATAACTTTCTAGGTCCCTTTCAGCTATTGCATTGCAAGTAGGTAAAAGTTTAGCTCTGTTTTTAATTATTAGCTTTATATCTTGTTGGAGGCTTGGATTATATGAAATTTAGTTTTCAAGAAATGAATTAGCTGTGTTAGTTTCTTAATTTGTAAACTTAAAAAAATATCTTTTTCATAGAAAAATGTAATTTCATCAACTTTGTTTCCTAATTAACTCATGATATTTAGAAGTGTATAATGGCTTTTTCTGTGGTTAAATAACTTGTTATATATTCCTAAATACATGTTGCAGTTAAAAATTTGGAGTTAATCTTATGATAGAGATACTTGTTTATATGGAATAACTGGTGATTGGGTGTTTGTGTATTTCTTTACCTTACTTACGGTTTGTGGTTTGTATACAGGCTAGCCCATATAAACATAATTTTAAGTCCTAGCAGTCTTAGTACTGTGATACTTCATGTTGGTCTTCCCCATTTTGGCCTGTGTAAAAACATGGGAAATTTACAAGTATGTCCCTAAAAGTAAATATTAGCTTGTTAAGATTGTCTTAAAATATAGGATATGAATAATTTTATTGTATAATGTAAATTATAATGTAAATTAATTTTATGTATTTTCTTGCCAGAGATGACTATAATTGACCCTTAACATTATAGGTTTGAAGTTCATAGGCCCACTTATATGCAGATTTTTTCGATAGAGAATTGTAAATGTTTGTCTTCCTTAACAATTTTCTTAACATTTTTTTTTTCTAACTTATTTTATTGTAAGAATATAGTATATGATATAACATCCAAAATCTGTGTTAATCAACTGTTTATGTATTCTGGTCAACAGTAGATAATTGGTAGTTCAGTTTCTGGAGAGTCAGAAGTTATACTTGGATTTTCAAGTGCTTATGTTGGAGGGATCAGCGCACCTAACCGCAGTGTTGGTCCAGAGTCAACTGCACATTTAAAATTGAAGTACTCCATGAAATATTTTTTTCTATTAACTTTTTGCACTTCTTTTTATTTTCTTGCCTGTCATATTTTTTGTCTAAGGCTGTTCTTGCCTTAGCTGCATCTTGGACCTCAAGACAAGTAGGAGAACGGACACTGACCGGTACGGTAATAGACAGTGGAGATGGTGTCACCCATGTCATTCCTGTGGTAAGGAAATTTTAAAATTACCAAATAGTCCTATCAGATAACAAATCTGGCAGAGTTAAATGGTATGAACTAATACTACTTTTAAAAAATTTTAAACATTTGAAAAATCTGTTCTCATTTGGCCATTTGTTCAGCTAGGGCTGTGTTTTGCTCAAGTTAATATTAAAATTCTATAAAGAAATTCCAAAATCTTTCTTTTGCTATATAGATTTGTACTATAATTAGAATATGATTTAAAATATTAAAAATTGTTCCTAATTCATAATTAGAAAATGTTGGAGTAACCGGAATAGTAAAATATATTAAGCCTTTTTTTTCCCTCCAAAGATTTTATTTATTAGAGTGTGAGTGAGAGCATAAGTGGTGGTGGGGGGGGAAGAGGAAGAGGGAGAGGGATAAGCAGACTCCCTGCTCAGCAGGGAGCCCGATGCCAGGACCCCGGGATCAGAACCTGAGCTGAAGGCAGATGCTTAACCGACTAAGCCGCCCAGGTGCCCCTATGCCTTTCTTTTCTCAAACATGGAATTCTGTCTTCTGGTTTGGATGTGTCTGTGTTACATGGATTAGTCAGCTGATAGTCCCTTTTATTCTTAATTAATAGATTTCAGTTTGGTGCAGAGATTAACAATTTGTTATAAGCACATGACCATTATGACTTTTGGGAATTATTATAATTTATATTTTAATTAAGCTCTATGCCTAGTGTGGGGCTTGAACTCAAGACCCCAAGATCAAGACTCACATGTTCTGCTGATTCAGCCAGCCAGGTGCCCGTGGAAATTATTCTTTTGAATAAAAAGGTCAAGTTACAGTTCTGCTTTATGGTTGGATTTAGTAAAATATAATAAGAAAAATGCATCAAATTGGATTATTTGTCAGAACTAGCATTTTTTTCTGCCAGGGCCTTTGTGCTTCCAATTCTTAATGACAAATTAGGGTTTTTATTGTGCATAATACATTAAAAATGACTACTTGAAATCATACTGATAGTATTAGATAGATATATAGAAAGGCTTATCTTTAAAATTTTGCATATTACATTGACTACCCTGTAAGAAATGAAATTACTTTGAACTTTTATTTCTTTTTTACTAGTCATTCCTATTTTTAATGTATCAGGCAACTTCTGTTGAGGAGTACATCCTCAGGGTGACTACTTTTAAATTAGATGTCATAATCTACCCTCCCAGTGTCATAATAGTTTTAGTAATGATTGTCATGATAATAATATATTATTAATAATTTATTATAATAAATTATTATAAAATAATATATATAATATATAAAATAATAATAATGAGTGTCATAATAGTTTTAGTAATGATTGTCCCTTTTTTAGTAACAGCTTTCTTGAGATACAATTTACACACCATACTGTAATAACATAAATAACAATAAGAACATAAAAGAACCTATTGAGAGTGTATACTTGTTTCTTTTGTATATTTACCGAGTGCATCCATCACCACAATCAGTTTTAGAACATTTTTGTCACTCTAAAAAGAAACCCTATATCTGTTAGCAGTCAGTGTCCCCCTGATAACCTTAGCCCCTCGCAGCCACTTTTACACTTTCTGTACAAATAGATTTGGCTTTTCTGGACATTTCATGTAAATAGAATCATACACTTTATGGTCTTTTGTGACTGACTTCTTTCACCAAGCCTAAGGTTTTCAAGATTTATCCAAGATACAGCATGTATAGCACTTTATTTCTTATTATTCCCAAATAATGTTTCATTCTCTGGCTATACCAGATTTTATTTTGCCTTTGGGGGATACTTTAACATCTTGGAAATTGGGATGTGTCCAATATTTCATGGTTTTGGGGTTTTTTTTATAGTTCACTTGGCAACATTTTTCTTTATTAGTGGTACATAGAGATTCTTAAGATTTTCATTTAAGGTTTCATTTAAACCTCAGAATCTATAATGTAAGTTATATTGAAGACCTCAGTTTACCCATTAGAAGTGCAAATAAGTGAATTGCCTTAGATTACCAAATGGTAGGTTGGGGAGCGAGAATTCAAACTGGTCTGTCTGACCCCGGTCTTAACATCTGCACAACTAATCAGTAATGTCAGTATCTTGATAATATTCAGATAGGTAATTTTCAAATATAAGTTATCAACATGAATAAGAATGAATTTTCATAAGGGTGTTAAGAATTAGGTATTCCTGTATTTTGTTCTCTTTTCCTTCTTTTTTGCTTTCTTTTGAATTAATGGAGTATTTTTTATAATTCCATTTTATCTTTATTATTAACTATGTTTTACTTCTTTGTTATTGTCATTTGCTTATTTTTTGGTGGTTATTCTAGTGATTTTAATAAATATCTTTAGTTTATAATCTAATTACAAATAATGTTCTATTTTATAAATAGGAAGTGTACAACAATGTACTTCTGCACTATAATAGTCACTCATTTTACTTATTCATGTTATCAACTTATAGTATATTTTAAATTTGTTTTACTGTAAGTAGTATATTAGTTTTGTTAGGGCTGCTGTAACAAAGTACCACAGACTGAGTGGCTCAAACAATAGAAAATTGATTTTTTCCCCAGATGGAGGCAACAGAGTCAGAGATCAAGATGTTGGCAGGGGTTGATTTCTTCTGAAGCTTCTCTGTGTCTTCTCCCTAGGTGGGAGAATTTTCTCCGTTCGTCTGTACGTGGTCTCCTTGTGTGTCTGTGTTCTGATATCTACTTTTAAGAACATAAAGCATATCAGATTAGGATTCACTCTAATCACCTCATTTTAACTTAATTACCTCTTTAAAGTTCCCATCTCCAAATACAATCACATTGTTGAGGTATCGGGAGATAGCACTTCAACATAAGAATTTTGGAAGGTGTCAGCTGAGAACAAATCGCCATCTTTAAAAGAGAATTTGAAAAAGATAAATTTCTTTTTATATTTATGCACTTAGCATTTCTAGTGCTTGTTTCCTTTGTGAGAGTCCAGATTTCGATCTAGCATCATTTTCTTTCTTCCAGAATGATGGCCTTTAGCATTGCTTTTTTTTTTTTTTTTTTTTTTAAGATTTTATTTATTTATTTTAGAGAGCATGCATGCATGCAAGGGTAGGGAGGAGGGAGAGGCTAAGTGGGAGGAAGAGGAAGAGGAGAGGGACAAGTAGACTCAAACTGAGGTGGGAAGCCCTACGGGACCAATCCCACAAGGCTGAGACCATGACCTGAGTTGAAATCAAGTTGAATACTCAACCAGCTGAGCCATCCAGGCACCCCTGGCCTTTAATATATTTTACTGTGCTGGTCTACTGATTATGAACTCTTTCAGCTTACATACATCCTTTGAAAAAGTATTTTGTCTGCATTTTTGAAAGATTTTTACTTAGTATAGAATTTTAGGTTGATAGTTTTTTTCTTTAATATTTTATAGATGTAGTTCTAATGTCTTTTAGATTAAATTTTTGATGATATTACTTGTCTGGCTGCCTTCAAGATTGTGATGTACCTAAATATGTTCTTTTTTTTCTTTTTTCTCCCCATTTCTTCTCCTTGGAGTTAGGGGTTTGTTGAGCTTCTTGAATCTAGATTTGTAGTTGTTGTTTTTTTTTTTTTTAAGCATACCTGAAAAGTTCTTTATTTCTTGACATATTTTTTCTATTCCTTCTTTTCCTCCATATCTTTAAGTGTTCCAGTTATGTATCTCTTGGGATGCTTGAAGTTGTCTTATAGGTTACTGGCACCCTGTTCTTTTTTTCCTCATCTTTCTTTATCTCTGTCATTTTGAGTAGTTCTTTCTTTGTCTTCAAGTACACTTTTTTCTTTAATCTTTAGTTTGCTAAACATTTAGGGTATTTTTTGTTTTAGATATTTTAATTTTCTCCATAGGAGTTTCTTTGGATTTTTTTTTAAAGATTTTATTTATTTATTTGATGAGAGAGAGAGAGAGAGGTGACAAGTAGGCAGAGAGGTGGGCAGAGAGAGAGGGGGAAGAGCAGGGTCCCTGCTGAGCAGAGAGCCCTATGTGGGGCTCGATCCCAGGACCTTAAAATCATGACCTCAGCTGAAGGCAGAGGCTTTAACTCACTGAGCCACCCAGGCGCCCCCTCTTTGGATCTTTTTATATTTTTCCTTTCTCTCTCTTTCATGTTTCCATTGATCTTGATTATGTGGAATATATAGTAGTTGTTTTAATGTCTTTTTCTATGAATGCTATTATCATATTTCTGTTTCTTTCTTTTGATTTTTTTCCCCAGTCAGGGGTTGTATTTTCCAACTTTTTGGCTTGCTTATAATTTTTCATTGGGTACTGTATGTTTGCATTGTTATGTCCTGGATTTGGGGACTTTTAAAGATATTTTGAGGTATTTTTCCTAAGACACAGTTAAAGTTACTAGAAATCAGTTTGATTATTTCAGGGGCTCCTTTTAAACATTATTTAGCAAGTCCAGAACAATCTTTTGTCTGGTCCTACTTTGTCACCACTCTTGAGGCAGTACTCTTCTGAGGATTCTGCTCAGTGTCCTGAGTTTTCAGGTTTTGTTACTTTGGCTAATGGAAACGTAAACTATTCCCATAGCTACACATAAGCTTTTGGGATTGTTTTGTTCCTGCTTTCCAGAGGTTCTTTCTCTGGCCTTGATGGTTTCCTAACATGAATGTGGTGATTACTAGTCAGGTACGGTGTTACTTTTCACATCTCAGAGCTCTGTGTCACTGTAGCTATTTTAGCTTTAGTAGTTTGACATGTAAACTGTAGCAATAAATTTCCCTGAAATCTAAATTCTGTATCCTCAACTTAATGAGACTTTCTGACTCTGCTTGGGTTCTTCCTCCTGTTATTGCTGCCTAGGAGCTCTTCCTAGGCAGTGAGATGGGATGTTTATAGCCCTCATCTTGTTTGTTTTCCCTTCTTATTGGGAACATTGCCCTATTCTGCCTGTTCAATGTCTGAAAATGTTTATTTCACTTAATTTATCTTATTTTTTTCCTTAAGGTGAGAGGTTAAATCCAATCCCTAGTACTCTGTCATGGCCAAATGATATTCTTTGTTAATGAAGTTTAATTTTGTTACATTATTTTTTGTACTTACGACTCATATCAGTAAATTTATGAATTGTGTAGAATTTAATTATTTGGCATTATGATAATGCATAGAATGCCTCTGCCTTGCAAAATTGGTACCTGCTTCATTAGGAAAGATGAGTTTGTGTATTAGTGATCAAATTTCCTACAATGCTATCTAAACTGTTTACTGAAATTATAAAAGATCTTAAAATAATTTCCTATCTGGTCTGCTATCAAAACATTTAAAACTTCTGAAATTTGTAATTTCTGTGTTCAATCATTTCAGTCTTGGTTATAAACTCTTATCAGTAAAAGAATAATCTAAGTTGCTGGCCATTCATGTTCATAATATCTGTACAGTATTATAAATTCTACAGTTTGTGAGGAATACAGTTGAAGAATAAAGACTAGAAGAACTCTCCTGGGATAAAGTAATACTTGGGAATATAAACACACTAACTTGAGAAATTAATCTTTGATGGTTATTTAGGTATTTTAATTTTGAAATCACTGAAAATAAATTTGTCACTTTTTTTTCCCCCATGTAGGCTGAAGGGTATGTGATTGGCAGCTGTATTAAGCACATTCCAATTGCAGGACGAGATATAACATATTTTATTCAGCAGTTGTTGAGAGACCGAGAAGTAGGAATCCCTCCAGAGCAATCCTTGGAAACTGCTAAGGCAGTAAAGGTAAAAAAGTAATGATGAGAGTGTAATTCAGCTGGAAATTAAAATTCGATTTACAATATTAACATGAAAACTCAGGTGAAGAACAGACTTTAAAAAAAACCTTTTACTTAGCCAGTTATAAATTATTTACTCTTAATTATATGAAGTTTTCTTTTTATTTCTTGTAAGGAAATTTAGCGGGATGATCAACTCCGTGCCTGTTGTCTCCACATTTCACATTTAAGTCAAGAACATTTGTACCAACTGATTTTAGCATACATTTTTGTGGTTATTCCCCATAGTAAAAATAATTAGTTCATTTCATAGTCCTTGTAGCTCCATTTTTTCACTGATTCTTTGTTTTAATCCTAATAATTTTCTGTTAAAAAATTTTTTTTGATGTAATTGTTTCATTTCACTATAGAATAGAGGTGATGTTTGGCTCAAGTGATATGGCCAATAGAAGAAAAATATGAAGACTAAGGTGTTGTAGTAATTTGTATGTTATATAAGTCTTTGTTAGATCAGTGCTTTATGTAAACTGTCAAAATACTTAGCATTGCCTTTTAAATTTGTCATTTGCCAACATACAAAAATTTCAGTGGTTTTTCTGATATGTTTTTAATATGTGAAAGCAAAACTCCCCCAGCAAAAATAACTTTATTTGCCTATCTTTGCCTGATATAGGGTTTCTTTCACTCTTCAAAGGTTAGGAATGAAAAGGAATTTACTGCTTCCTAGTAGTAAAGGCTGAAATGGCTGCCAAAACTAACCCAAAGGGTGGCATCAAAATTAAATATGTAAGAAATTAACATGAATATTGCTTCCGCATCTTTGGGAAGCCTGTGGAGTTTAAAAAAATAACAAAATAACAAAAGCTCCAAGGATTCAAATCTATTTTAGAGCATACTGATGCTCGGTCTGAATGTATTTTAAGAATTATCATTTCCATATAATTCCTACTTCCAGTGTTTGTAGAAAGAAGACCTACAGTAACATAATCAAATTGTCCTTTGTTTTCCATATTCTTTCCTTTTATGTCTTTAGATTATTAGTAATAATATTTGCATCTATGGTGGATTAGAATTCTTGGTGTACAAAAATATGTGAAGTGTGTGATTTTCTTTTAAAAAAAATGAGATGTGGATTCAGGAGTCCATAAATTGCAAATAGAATGTTATAACCCATTACATTTTTGATGGTAACTTTTACTTAGGACTTAAAACCAGATCTGAAACAATTTGGCATTTAGGTGATCTAGTAAAAAAGAATAGTTTTTATTGTCAGACTTTTTTCTTTTGCTCATTTACTTAGACCATATTCAGTTTTGTTCCAGGAAGGTATTAAGGATTAAGGGTTTATATTAATTTGTGACTTACTCTCTCTATTTGAGAGAATTTTCTCTCAAATTCTGTTTTTCTCTATTATAGTTATTCTCTAGTTCTGTTTTTATTTTATGTTTTCTTCTCATAATGCAAACTTCATTAATTATTGGAACTGCATAAAATGTTGAATGATGATAATGAATGTTTTCATGAAATAACGTTGAGATAGTAGAGGTTGTCTATTTAGTTAAAATCAAGTCTTATTCTATATATATATGAATCTAGGAATTATGTGTAGGAGATGAGAGGTGAGTTGTTTATTTGTACCAAACATAAACTAATATCCTAACATAAAATTTTCTTCAGCTTAATTTCATAATTTTATTTTCCGAAGATATTTGTTCATTTGATTCTGGTTTGCTAAAAATATGTCATCCTGTTCTGCTGTTCCTAAAATGAGGAATTTCTTTGTTTTCCTAGGAGCGCTATAGTTATGTCTGCCCAGATTTAGTAAAAGAATTTAACAAGTATGACACAGATGGATCAAAGTGGATTAAGCAATATACTGGAGTCAATGCTATCTCAAAGAAAGAGTTTTCTATTGATGTTGGTTATGAGAGATTCTTGGGACCTGAAATCTTTTTTCATCCAGAGGTAAGTTTTTTTTCCTTCTTAGATGGAATTGTTTTGAGAAATTCAGGAAAGAGTTACTGTCAGGAACTTTCTTTTGTATACTAAAATGCTATAGTGAGTTAGTTTCAAGAGGAAAAGTTGCCTATGTTGAATTAGGCTAAACAAGTTACTATTTTTTCATATACTTAGAAAATTAAAACTTGTCTTTTTAATATTTGTAGCTTATGTGGGATCATGGGAAGAGTGGAGTCCTTAAAATTTATGACTTTTTAATTTAAATAATATTTAAAAATTTAAATAAAATATTTTGGAAAAGTTGTAGAACTACCACTGTCCCCATATAAAATAACCATTAAACCAAGAACCATTGGTTGACTATCATAACAAAATATTTATTAGCAAAAACCATTGGTTGACTATTATAACAAAATATTTATTAGCAAAATAGTCTTCTATGAAATGTTAGCAACATGGAGGTTTTATTAAGTTAATGAAATGTGTGCATTTAATATGAAAAATTCTTCCAGTAACTTAGTATAAGAGATTTATTAATAGAGGGGCACCTGAGTGGCTCAGTCGTTAAGCATCTGCCTTTGGCTCAGGTCATGATCCCAGGGTCCTGGGATCGAGCCCCGCATCGGGCTCCCTGCTCAGCAAGAAGCCTGCTTCTCCCGCTACCGTTCCCTCTGCTTGTGTTCCCTCTCTCGCTGTGTTTCTGTCAAATAAATAAAATCTTTAAAAAAAAAAAAAAATTTTTTATTAATCGAATTACATTAAATGCCTACTGTGCTTATTTGACATTAAAAGTTATTTTTTAATATTGTTTATTCACTTAGCAAATAGTGAATATAATTTTTGTGGTCTCAGTTTAAATATAGAATATTTAAAGATGAAAAATTATTTTATGTTGCTCTTACTGAGCTCAGAGAGTAAGGGAGATGGATATCTAGACAGGTATAGTTGTTGCATTTATTGCAACATATCCCATATCTTTATTTTTATTTTGGTGGAAATCATTTCCCTTTGGGGTTCCTGATAAGGACACATGAGGGATGAAAATTTCAAGATCTTGTATGTCTGAAAATGTATTCATTTTGTCTTCATACTTGTCTGATAATTGGGGTCTAGAATTCTAGATTGTAAATCATTTTTTTTTTTTTTAGCGTTTTGAAGCCGTAGCTCAGTTGCTTCCTATTATAACTTGAAGTAAAAAACTGTTCTGATTTCTAAACCTTGTATAGAGCCTGCTTTTTTTCTTTCCAGATACTTGTGGATTTTCCTTTTGTTCCCCTAACATTCTGATGTGCTGTTTTCTCTTCTAGTTGTACTTTTTCTTTTTGTTCCACTCTCTAGGTTATTTCTACAGTTTTACCTTCTGAACCTTCAATTGAATTTATTTCTGGTAACATACCTAATTTTCAAGGGCTCCCCTACATCTGCTCTTGAATATTCCTTTTTTATGTTGCTGTCTTCTTGTTTCATGGTTACATATCTTCTGGCTGTCTGAGGATGTTAGTCTAGGTTTTTTGAAGTTTTCTTCTTTCTGCATAGTCTCTTTCTTCCAGGTTGCCTTTTCTCTTTGTTTTCTTTATTTTGATTCCTGTATTTTTCATGCTAGAGATTTTTGGGCGCCACTCATTTAATAAGAAGGGGACACTAAAAACCTGATTGGAAATCTAAGCTTTGTGAATAGGGCTTGTGGACGATGGCCTTTTCTTTGTAGGAATGCCCTATGTATGTTTCCTTAGATCATTTCAGATAGTCTGATTCCCAGGAAGATTGCTGCCTGGAGGATAGGGGTTGGCAGCCAAATGGGAAGAGGGTCAGCAATTGTGTGTCAGCCGTAGGCTGCATACCTTCACTTAAAAGCCCCCAACTTTCATTCTTTTTCAGCCTTGTGTAAGAGTCCCAGGGCTCTCTAATTTATTACCTTTAGAGAATAGGTATGTCACCTTTCTCCTTGGATGAGGATCTGTGACTTAATTGCTTTTCCACAGAGACTTTCAACCAGTGTTCCTACCGTACTTTCAGTGCTGACAGGTACAGCCAGTTCTTTTGGGGGTGAGGGGTAGTGGTGATAAAAAACAGCCTTATTCTTGGCTTTCCCCACTGATGACTTAGAAAGTGTTTTGGAGGGACTGCATGGTCTTGTCCATCTGCTTTCCAGCTTCCAGTTTGCCAGATTTTGTTGCTGTTTCTTCTCGTTCTGTTCTCTTCATACATTTTGGATTATTTCTTTTTTAAAAAATTTCTTCTTTGGTGCTTTTAGTAGGGAGAACAACTTGAGATGTGTGTGCTTATTAGTTCACCATATTTTTCCAGAATAGACCATTTTTTTTGGTATCCTATGAACTGTGTCACTTCCCAAGTGAATTTTAAGATTCTGTCTTTCGTAGTTCTAAATATTTCTGTGTCAGAGTTCCTCTGTCATTTGAAATATTCACTCTGTTTTTTGTTTTGGCTAGATGAAAGTGTAGGTATCTAAACTTGGACACTGAACATAAACTGTATGAGAGTAAGGGTATTTATTTTTTGAATCGCTAAATTCATCACAGATGCTTGAAAGAACTGTTTTTAGAAGGAACAGGCTTAGCTTGGCACTCTGATTTTTTTTTTTTTTTTTCCTGAAGGAAATTTGAATTTTTTTGACAAAGCTATTTGGACTGTTTTGTTTGCTTGGGTGTATTCTCTGTAAATTTTCCAGAAGAGAGAAAAGATACTCCTGCTTCTGCTTTGATAGCCACTTACAGTATTAAAACCTGATCAGAGAGCATTTAGAGGCAAGACTAGTCCTTTTGCTGAAAATGAGAACACAAGGCCTAAAAATAGTCTTAGTGGGGACCCTAGGTTGAGCATAGTCAAGTATTAAGTAACCTAAAACAATTTGTTGTTTTTTAAATATTTTATTTATTTATTTGACAGAGAGAGATCACAAATAGGCAGAGAGGCAGGCAGAAAGAGAGGGGGAAGCAGGCTCCCTGCCGAGCAGAGAGCCCAATGTGGGGCTCAATCCCAGGACCCTGAGATCATGACCTGAGCTGAAGGCAGAGGCTTCAACCCACTGAGCCACCCAGGCGCCTGGAATTTATTGTTAATTCTTACTCTTTTCCTTCGTTTATTTACTAAGTATCCATTGTTTGCTGCTTTACTGCATATTATTCTTCTCATTCTCATCCGGGATTCTTTATAGCACAATAGTCCATGAGCTTTTTGTGAAGATATATTCAAATTAGACTTCATGTCTATCTAAATGAGAATATCTGTGGATAGATCCAGAGTATGTGAACATTTAAAGGATGTATAGATTCTTTCTTTTGTATGTTCTTGATTAAAAATTGCTATGAGAAGGACCTAGCCCAGGAATGAATGACCCTATTCCTGTCTTTTACTTGCTCATGTTGGAGCAGATAAACTGTCTTAAAGGTTCAGGAAAGAATTATAGGAGGGTTAATCTCTTGAACACATGTGTTCCTCTGTGTGTGTGTGTGTGTTGTTTAGGTAAATATTGAAGGAATATGGCTAATAAAGACAATGTAGAGAATTTGTAAATTCTATATTAATAAGTTGATATTTTATTAAGATATCATAGAACGTATTTTCTATCAGACTGTTAATGTTCTCTGTCCACATTGTGGGAATTAAATCTTATGACAAGGTCTTAGGTTGAGGTATCATTATGGGATCATAAAATCATTTTTTGAGAACTTAAGTTTCCTTAGAAATTTCATAGTCTAAAACCTAGAGAATTTCTACAGATGACAAAATAAAATTTTCAGGATTCCAGTTCTTTTGCTCATTCTGGTTAATTGTGGACTGAGCCATTCCCTGCCTGTAAACCTAAGCTTGTCTGTACATGGCATACAGAGCCAGCCAAGTTGAGTTATATTCTCCCATTTATCCACAGAATACAGTATGGACTACTTCTGACAGATAGAACAAATAGTCTATAGATTGGGTTCTCAAGGTTCAGTATAAGCCACATTTCTATATCCACTCTTAGGTATTCATTATCCCTAGAAATTCTGTATCTCTGTTAAGATTTCTTATGTACACTAATCAGCATGCTTCAAAAAGATAGATGTTGGCGCCATTTTTTTCTCTTACTATGATAACTAACAGAAGTCAGTAGAATCTTTGTTAGGGATATTTTACTTTATCTAAATTAAAATATCTTGTATCATTATGCTTCATCACTTAACTAACATTTAATCTCTTTTCATTGTATTCCCAAACTCTAAATAACTTCAAACTTATTTTAAAAACTGGAAAAAATTGACACATGTCTACTAGTTACCAGTCAAGTTATAGAATCAGTTTCACGATCAAAGGAATGTCGTTTCTCCCATTAGACAACCTAATGGGAAAAATGAGAGGCCAAGAGAGGTGGCTGGCAACTCTTTTTCTAGACAGTTACTTTAAATTTTATTCATTTGAATAAAAGTAGACTTGTTTATTTTGATAAAATAGAACTAAATTTTGACCTTTTATTTTTACCTAGGAAAAATCCCATGTAGCATATCCTTTCCAATTTTGAAGAGTAATACATGGCCACTTATATTTGTTTTTGAAAATTAGGTCTTTGTTTCAGAATACAAGTGTAATTCTGAGATCTAATATTTTAAAATAGTTTACATATATATATTTATATTTCCTCTCAGGAAATATGCAGTATGATTTTGGAGGGTCATAAGCATGTATATAAAAATAAATGATGGGGAAGAAAGGAAGACTTCCTTAATATTATTTCTCCTTTTATAAGGCCTATTTGTTGTATATAAAAAATTTTCTATTTTCTGTTGCTAAGCTCTTTTTTTTTTTTTTTTTTACTTTTTTTATAAACATATAGTGTATTATCTGGTTCAGGGGTACAGGTCTATGAATCCTCACCTCAGTCTTACACAATTCACAGCACTCACCGTAGCACATACCCTCCCCCATGTCCATACCCAGGCACCCTATCCCTCCCCACCCCCCACCCCAGCAACCCTCAGTTTAATTTCCTGAGATTAAGAGTTTCTTATGGTTTGTCTCCCTTCCTGGTCCCACTTTGTTTCATTTTTTTCCCTTCCTATCCCCCACGACCCCCCAGCCTTGCCTCTCAAATTGCTCATATCAGAGAGATCATATGATATTTCTTTCTCTGATTGACTTATTTCGCTTAGCATAATACCCTCTAGTTCCATCCATGTCCTTGCAAATGGCAAGATTTCATTTTTTGATGGCTACATAGTATTCCAATGTGTGTGTGTGTGTGTGTGTGTGTGTGT
>CM053605.1:83647099-83676661 GCA_028646535.1 Procyon lotor | reverse complement strand
TTTTGAGGAACCTCCATACTCTTTTCCAAAGTGGCTGTACCAGCTTGCATTCCCACCAACAGTGTAGGAGAGTTCCCCTTTCTCCGCATCCTTGCCAAGATCTGTCATTTCCTGACTGCTTAATTTTAGCCATCCTGACTGGTGTGAGGTGGTATCTCACTGTGGTTTTGATTTGTATTTCCCTGATGTCGAGTGATGCTGAGCACCTTTCATGTGTCTGTTGGCCATTTGGATGTCTTCTTTGGAGAAATGTCTGTTCATGTCTTCTGCCCATTTCTTGATTGGATCATTTGTTCTTTGGGTGTTGAGTTTAATAAGTTCTTTATAGATTTTGGATACTAGCCCTTTATCTGATGAGGCCTGTTTGTTGTATATAAAATTTTTTAAAAAAATTATTATTTTTAACCTCATTCTAGTTCCATAATTGAAGTTGTCAAAACTGCTTTCCACCTCAAACCTCACTATCCAGTCTGTTAAAGAATTCTGAAAAGTTTTGTGTAATACATGTACCTTCCATTCCAAATAAATACATATTAATATTTTAATATTTATCATATTGAGATCTTATTTTAAGAAGTAAAATATTATAAAAAGAGTCTCTTACCTTCCTCAGACTTTTTTCTTTCTTTACTTGGTTTCTGTCCTTTTTCCTCCTGAGGGCAGTTGATGTCATAAATTTAGTGTATATCTAGTTCATGTGTTTAACTAGTTTAACTCATATCTAGTTCATGTATATATTCAGAAAAACTTGTATTTTTAAAGGATTTACATATCAAGTTTTTTTGAAGTTAGCTTTTTAACAATGAGTTTTGCTTGTGAGTGTCAGTTGTTGGAAGTAGTTTAACTATGGTATATCATCATGTGCGTATGCAGTTTATTCTCATTATTCACAGTAGATACTCTGTGAAGTTGCTGTGAACACTGAATTAGTGAATACTGAATCATTGCTCATAGGGGGAAGCGGGGTTAGGTTCTTGGAGCTTTAGGTTGCAACACTTTTGTCAGCTGAGCATATAGCCTTGTTTTATTTGTATTTCTGTTTAAAAACACACTATTTAGTATATATCATTGATTTATTAGCACTGATCCCATGGCCAACAGCAAAAGTGTGACTCATGCCTGAATGAGAATGAACCTTATCAAAAACTTTTTTCTCCATGACATATATCATAGCCTTAAGCTTTGGAATAGTAGGTAGCACTTTGGCACTACTATGCTTGGGGAACCTTTTATTTATTTAAGATTTTTTTACTTATTTGAGAGAGAGCAAGTGAGAGCACAAGAGTGGGGGAGGGAGAAAGCAGATTGCCTGCTGAGCAGGGAGCTCAGCGCAGGACCCTGGGATCATGACCTGAGCCAGAGGCAGATCTCCAACTGACTGACCCACCCACGTGCCCTGGAGACCCTTTTAAATAGTAAAATCACCCACAAAAATGTGAAAACTGTGGCACTAAATAGATCGTGAAAAGGATACTTAGAGTATAAAAGCTAAATGGGAAGACTGGTCATTTCCTTGTTTGACCTCAATTACGAATGTGTCGATCGGCTCAGATTTTCAGAGCTCTGTTCATGTGCATTTACTAGCTCATGGTATATGTGTGGTTTTACATTTTTGCTACTCTGATGGTTATGAAATGGTATATATCATCATATAATTTGAGTTCTTCTGAAATCTCTAATTTCATTGTCTTTAATTTTGAATTAGAGACCAGAATTTATGGTTGTAAAAAGTCCTTTTGCTTTTGAACTGAAAACTTCCTTAATTTTTTATTGTGATATTTAAGTAGTGATCTAATCTCTATCATATATCCACCTTTACTTTTCAGTTTGCTAATCCAGACTTTACTCAACCTATCTCAGAAGTTGTAGATGAAGTAATTCAAAATTGCCCTATTGATGTCAGACGTCCACTCTACAAGGTACTTACGGCAAAATTGTTCAAGGTCTTCTTTTAAAAAACTTTATTTTTCTGTCCATTGTTGAATATTAAATTTAAAATTCCTCTCTTCAAAAGCCTGTAATAGGATTTTAGTACTGTTTTTTACGTCTTAAAAAATTTTCTCTTTCTCTCTAAATAAAAGTCATACTTATTTATTTTTCTCCACTGATATAGAATATTGTCCTTTCTGGAGGTTCAACCATGTTCAGGGACTTTGGACGTCGCTTGCAAAGAGATTTGAAAAGAACTGTTGATGCCAGGCTGAAATTAAGTGAGGAATTGAGTGGTGGCAGATTGAAGGTTGGTTTTTTTCAGTTATTGGTGGGAGGGTTCAGGGTGCCTTGATATTGTAATGGGGATGGGAAATGTCTGCCAACTTCTGCTTTTATTTAGGAAAATAAGAGGATTTCTGTCAGGCTTTTTAATGGAAAGTGATTAATAATATTGAGATCTTATTTTAAGAAATAAAATATTACAAAAAGAATATCCTACCTTCCTCAGACCTTTTCCTTTCTCTATTTGGTTCCCATCCTTTCATTTTCCTCCTGAGGATAGTTGCTGTCATGAGTTTAGGTTATCCAGTTCATGTTTTTAACTATGCATGTATTCAGAAAAACAAAGTTGTTTTTTTGGTTTTTTTTCCAATTTTATTTTATTTTATTTTTTCAGTGTTCCAAGATTCATTGTTCATGTACCACACAGAAAAACAAAGTTTTAAATGATTTACATACATGGAATCATTGAAGAATATCATGTCCATGATATTCATGGTCATTTGATTCCTCTAGGATAGTATCAACATTTCTGGAAAATATTCTTAGTCTGTGTAAGTGACATTATTTCATACATATCTCACAGATAGCATATATAGAAAAGAATGCCTTGCATATTTTAGGGATAATATTCTTTAAGGATCCACACAATTTAAATAGTACTATATCAGTACAACAAAGCAGTACAACAAAGGAGAGAGAAGCTGATGTTGTGGAGTCTGTCCTGCTTGTATAGACTCATTGTAGCTTCCCCCACAGCAGACTTATAGTTTGAAATCATATTAGTGGTTTAGCAGAAATAACTTCTTTTACATGTCCTGGACTTAGGGTTTGTTGTCAAAATCAAAAATTAATTTAAATTCTCAGATGCCTGTTTTCTATATTTGTGAGACATTTTTTCAGTAAATGTTATGTTTCATCCTTGTCAATGTAGAATATTGAAGCAAAACATTGACTTAGAGGATACATTGCTAAATAAAAACAAGCTTTATTCAACTTGGAAAATTATCAAGAATTAGGGCTTCATCTGAGACTACTAGTCTTTCAAAAATTACTTAAAAGTAAAATACAGTCCTCTAGGGTTTGCTGCTTGTTTAAAAATTTCATGACACCTGACTGTTTTAGTCTCTAAACTTTATCTTAAACTTACCCTTGGAGTGCAGTAAAATAAAGTATGTTTAAATAGTTGTTTAGTTTGTAATGTACTCATTATGGATAAGTGGAATGAAGCAAACGCTGTTTTTGAGTGTAGTATTTTAGTACAGTAAAAATTTAGCAGTTTTAGGCTTCTTGTACATTTCAAAATAAGAAATGAGGACTTTTTTTTTTCCCTCAGTGATATCAGCACTGTACTGACATTAATGATACAGGAGAAATCCATTTTACTGGAGGGTTCTACCTACCTTTTTATTTTACTTTATATTTTTATGGATTTTCATCACATTTTTATATATCTGTATCTAAATCTGGCTTTATTGCCCTTCAATCTATAATTTTTAATGGCAACTAAATAGCTTTTCTTAACCAAAAAAAATTGCCATTTTTTATGACATGTAAATATTTTTAAACTTTTTATTTTGAAATTTCATATTACAGAAAAGGTATAAAACCTAATAGAAGGAATTCCTATATATTTTTCACCTAGATTCTCCAAATGTTAGCATTTTATATTTGCTTTATTCTGTATCTATAAAGATATGTACATATGCAAATATACACACATAGCTATACCTGCAAATATTTTTTTCTGAACTATTTGAGAGTGAGTTGGAAGTATACTGTCCCATCACCCCTAAATATTTAACTGTGTATGCCCCAAAACAGGACATTGCAATTGTCACAAAACTAACCTTGATACAATAAAAAATCTAGTTCTAGACCTGATTCAGTTTTCACCACTTCTTCCATTATTGTCCTTTATAGCAAAAGGAAGAAAAAAATACATATCTTTTTTTGGTCTAGAATCCAATCTTAGGACTGCATGTTTCAATTCATTAATTCATTATCATGTCCCTTCAATCTGGAGCAAGTTCATTCTTTCTTTCTTTCTTTTTTCTTTTCTTTCTTTTTCTCTCTCCCCTCCTTCCCTCCCTCCCTCCTTTTTTTATGTTTTTTATGATTTTATGTATTCATTTTATTTTATTTTGTTTTAAAGATTTTCTTTATTTATTTGACAGAGAGAGATCACAAGTAGGCAGAGGCAGGCAAGAGAGGGGGTGGGAAGCAGGCTCCCCGCTGAGCAGAGAGCACAATGCGGGAATTGATCCCAGGACGCTGAGATCATGACCTGAGCCCAGGGCAGAGGCTTTAACCCATTGAGCCACCCAGGCGCCCCTATGTATTCATTTTAGAGAGCAAACGAGAGAGTGTGTGCAAGTGCTCTTGAGTGGAGAGGGTTAGAGGGGGAGGGAGAGGGAGAAAGAATCTGAAGCAGACTCCACACTGACTGAGCCACCCAGACACTCCTTTTTTATCTTTCTTATTTAACCTTAATGTTTTTTAAGAATACAGGCCATTTATTTTACAGAATGTTTCTCAATTTGGGATTGTCTGATATTTACTCATGATTAGTTAGGTTCAGATTATGTACTTTTGGCAGTAATACCACAGAAATGATGTATCCTTTAGTGTGTTGTATCACTAGACATATGGTATAATTTGTCCCAGATGTTAATTTTGATCAGTTGGTTAAAGTTGTATCTGCTGGGTTTCTCTATAAAGTTATTATTTTTTCCTTATATGTAATAAGAATCCTACGGCAAGATACTATCAGACTGTAGCTCTCCCTTTTCTTATCAAACTTTGAACCACTGGTTTTAACATCCATTTTTCTTTCCTAAAATGGTTACACTGTGTGTTGGTTGCTAACTGGTATTTTGCAAATTCTGTCATTCCTTCTATTGTTTTTAGTCTCATTTTACTGTAAGAGTTTTCCCTTCTCATTCATTCATTCATTAATACCTCCATAAAAACCTGATGCTGTATCAATAATATCATTGCGATAAAATATTAATGTATCGTTAATACTATTAATATCTTTAATTTTGATGCTCAAATTTTCTCAGATTTGGCAAGTGGGAGTCGTTAAAGGTGGCTCTTTGTCCTTTTGATGTGGCCCTAGTATTCTTTAGGCTCTTTGCTACTCCTTGACACAGCAAAATAATTCAGATTCATCTTGTACTTTCTGTTCTCCCAATATTAGAATCAGCCTTTTTTTTCCCCTTTTCCTGAGACACAGTGCTGTTAAGGAACCACATTTTGGGGATGCCTGGGTAGCTCAGTCAGTTAAGCATCTGCCTGGAATCATGACCTTAGCTAAAACACAAGAGTCAAAGGCTTATTAACCCATAGTACCAGCAGTCACCCCTACTTTGTTTTTATCTTAAGACAGGGGACTAGTCATAATTCTGTGTTTGTAAGTTACTTGGGTTAGTCTCTTTCCCCACTCCAGTGTGCTTACTACTTTTTAAAAATAAAATTAGCTTAATTTGTTTCTGTTGTACTCTGTTTTGCTTTATGTGCATCCTGCCTCTTCTAAAGTTTTACTTACTTTTGTGTTTATATATTTACAGTTAAATGATACAGAAATTGTTACTTGAATTTACTGTTGAACTGCTCTTGCTATGTCATTTTTAGCCAAAACCTATTGATGTACAAGTCATTACACACCACATGCAGCGATACGCAGTTTGGTTTGGAGGATCCATGCTGGCTTCTACGGTGAGATAAAGCTTACATTTCAAATTTGATTTTTTTTTTTTCCCAGATAAGAAAAAATTGCTAGTACTTAGGCAGTGTAGAATAACAAGGGAAATTTCTTTAAATTTATCTGCAATATGGCTGTAGATGGCATGAAAAGGTTTTAAAATTAGAAACGTATGTATATACATAGTATTTTAAAACGTAGAAGTTATTTGGAGTTTATTTTTTGCTTGTTAGACAGTTTTTTAGAGTGAACATTTAGAGTTTTAAAGTTCATCTGTAGGGAAAGTTCTTTTAATCTTGTGATACAGATAACAAAAGGTCATTGTTTTTTCTGTGCAAATATTTAAAAACATCAAGATCACTGCATAGGAAGTATGATATTCAAAAGTTGGTAAAAGGAATTATTCTAAGGGCTATTTCCCCCAAAACAAAACATCTTAAAACCTTTTTAAAAGAAAATTTAACATCATTAGCCTATTAAATGTCAGTGCTTTATCCTGTAGTACACAGAGTATTAAATAAAATGAAGATTTTATCTGAATTATTGAAAATTTTATGAACCTGGATTTTTAAAACCATTTAAAAATAAGAGGTAAAAGTTATTTTCTTCCTCAATTTTATCTTCCATTTGTCACATATAACCTAATGAGTTTGTAAGTTTACCCTTTGAAGAAGTTAATGGAGAGAGAGCCTCTGTCTATAGTAGACCTTTAGTGAGGAAACAAGTTAATCTAGAAGTTTTTGTATATGACTAAGAGGAGTTTATATTTTATTTTATTTTAAAAATTTTATCTACTTTAGAGAGTGAGAAAGCGAGTGAGTGGTGGGGGTGGAGGGCAGAGGGAGTGTGATAGAGAATCTGAAGCAGACTCCTCAGTGCTCAGCAGGGAGCCTAATGTGGGCTTGATCCCGTGGCCCTGGGATCATTGATCTGAGCCTAAAGAGTCAGACCCTTAATCAGGTGCCCCTTAATTTATATTTTAGATTAATGCTGCCTTTTTAGAGTATTGATTTATTGTACAGTGTGGGGAAATCAGAATAGTTTGAGCTTTTGAGAATCTTTCAGTCCTCAGAATGTCAGAATCATCCTGAGGTACGAGTATGTGTGTTAGAACATGTGTTAAATCCTACTTTAAAAAAAAAAAATCCTACTTTTCATTTCTGATAAAGATTTATAGCTGATTTTAAGTCACGGTTTCTAGAATTTTTAAGTTTCATTCAGATACCAAGATGGACTAATTAATAAACATTTTAGATTTAACAAATCTATTTTAAAGCATATTGAGAGGTGGTATGTTTTTGACCTTTGTGAAAATGTATGTTTTTATTTTCAGCCCGAGTTCTACCAAGTATGCCACACCAAAAAGGATTATGAAGAAATTGGACCTAGCATTTGTCGTCACAATCCAGTGTTTGGAGTCATGTCGTAAAATTGATTTCATAATTATTAGGGTTAGGGAGGTGGGGAAGAAATAATCTTTCTGATTTCCTCTTTTGTCTGGATGGCTGGTTTTGAGGTTTTAAACCTGACTTGAAGTAAGAAGACCAAACATAATTATACAGGAATATTTTAATAAGTATATCAACATGCGAATGTAGAGGAGAGCCAAAATGATTGTTTTTCTTTAGACTGAATATTTGAATCTTACGTGTAACAAAAAGAAGTGGGTTTTAGTTCTTTCTTTGCCCTGATATTTTGTATATTATTGAATTATCCAAGATTTGATGGGATTTATCGGTATGTAGATAGCTCTATAATGCTTGAGTTGTACGCTTCTAAGTGTGCAATGCAAGAGCTTGTTTATATTTCATACTTTTTATACTTTGAGGAAAAAAGTCAAAGAAAAACTAGTATTTGAGGAAAAACAAGTGACCAAGTAAAGGATAAATTAAAAAAAAAGCCTCCTGAGACTTGGTGTACACACACACTCATGGGATTCCAGTTATTACAAATGGCTTCCACCCCTTTGTACCCCCCAATGGTTTTCTTTGCAAGTGCTTTTGGAACTAAGAAGCTAGTATCTTGGATTAACTGATGCCCGCTAGTGCTTTCTGATTACTCGAATTCTGTTTCTTGCTTTAAAGGAAAGGTAAAGATAAGACTGTTGGACCAGTACTGCAGTTCTATAGTGTCATTTCTTATTAAAAGTAAATTTGATTACCACAATTGGTATATTTAAAGCCTAACACCATTCAAATAAAGGCACAAATTTCTTTTTAATACTTGTTTCAAGCTCTTTAATCTCTTTATAAGTTAACTAATCTATTTTCTTCAGACCTCTGCAATAGTTCTTTAAAATCACAACAGTTGGTTAGCAAGCTGACTTTTTTATGTGCTCTAAACAAATAATTGTGAACTTTTAATATGTTGAGTGCTTTCATTTTGATAACTGGATCTCCATTTGATATTTTTATTTGTATAACTCATTTGCAGTCTGAAAATTTTTTTAGTGCCAGTCCCTGACATATCATGGAAAGTTAATTTTCTTTGCATTTTAAAATATCTGGATCATGAAGAAAAAGTGATGAAAATAAATTAAAACTGAATTACCTTTTCTAAAGTTTTTTTTTTTTTAGAAGCAGTGTCATTCTATTTTGTGTTTATGTATTTTATATGATTTCTATTACTGTTGGAATAGTGGGATTCATTGAAATCTCTATAATGTGTATGGTAGAAAATATCTTGTGAACTTAAAATTCTACCAGTTATATTTATAGAAGAATAAAAATGGAATATGTTTTTTAGGCTTTATAGAACTTCAGCATTAATGGCCAGTGTACACTTGAGCTTCATTATCCATGAAAATGCACACAGAATTAGTATATGTCTATCTAAAAGTTAAAGAACAATTAAAAGGTCTTTGTTGTTTGTGTTTACATAAAGATAGAATTGAGGAGTAAGTTTTAGATTTTATTTAAAATGAAGTAGGATTCTTAAAATTATATTAATCATTTCTCTGAAATGTTAAATATGGGAATAAAGAAAAAAGTGTATGTCCTCTGGTAGTGGTAGTATCAGAATCAAAGATTTTTTTTTTTTCCTTACTTAAAAAAAGTAGTTCATTAAAGAAAAAAAAACTATTCAAACAGTACCAAAGAGTAGATTGTGAAAGTAGATTTCTTTTTCACTCTAGCTTGTCTTATTTTCTCATTACAGTTAGAAATGTCTTTGTGTCCTTGTAATTTTCTGTGCACATAGGAAGAAGTATAGCTCCCTTATTTTAACACTGATTGGAGTTTGCTACTTATACTATTCTTAATTCTGCTTTTTCAAAGATTTTTTGATATAGAACCAAATGGATAAGGATTAAAGATTTCATCCTCTTGGTCCAATAAAGTATTAGCATTGCCTTAAATAATGTCTTTTTCACCTAGTATTATTGAATAGTAAGTTAGTAAGCTCAAAAGACATCTTTACAGAGCCACAGATTACAGTCTCATGCATATTTATATAAAGATGTTAACTGCTTGATATAAAACTGAAGGTCAAAAATTTTCCTTTAAACTTACATGTATTTTAGGGAAAGAAGGAGACTCAAACCTTTCCTGTGTTTCTAGGTAGCCCTTTTGCTCTGCTTTTTTAGGACTGAGCTGTAGTGTGATAGAAACAGTGCTCTTACTTCTTTACATCTTCCCTATTATTGTATATCATTTTTCAACTTATACCACCTTTGGTAGTATATGTGTAGATGCTGGCCAAGATGAATTCAAATCTGTAACACTGATTTGCTATCAGGCTGCATGAGCATGGCACATTGGAAATGAGACCAGTGACCGAAATTTTTATTCTGGTTCTACAAATTGATGAAGAACGCCTTCAACTTTTATTTTTTGTTTTTATTGTTAAAACATGGAAGATATATTTGTCTAATCTTTGACAAATTCTTTGAACTTTCTGGACCTTAATTCACTTTACACAGAAGTTGGTATTATATGGATTAACAATGCAGTTTTTATGATTTGTTAGAATTGATTCATTGTGATAGTAAAGGTGTTTTCTGATGTCTCCATTTTAATAGGCAGGGCTTTTGATCAATTGGGAAATATTAATGGACAGAAATAAAGTAGATGATAGTTCTCTAATTTGCTTACTCTTCAGTAAGCTGGTTTTCACAACTTAATCTTTACCCATTAGTAAGTGGCATATACTGCAACTGATCACCTTCTTCCTGTTTGCCTTTTTTTTTTGATAAAAAATACAGCAGTTACTGTGAAGGTCGACAAATATAATTTTTTGGTTTGTTTTCAGAGCTACTTGAACAAGTTGAAATAACTGTCCTTGCAGTTATTTGTAGAAATATCTTCAGAAATAATATGAAGTGTAGGGATAATAGGCTATTTTATTCTTTATTTATTTACTTTCTCCAGAGAAGTTCTGGAGAATATATCTACAGAAATAGAAACTTTCTTCATTCAGATAACCGTAAAGGTGGTACCAGGGTACTTTGTAACATTGTTGATGAAATTATTTATAGTGTCAAATGGTATTTGTGCTATTGTAAAGAGTGTTGTTGTTCCTCTAAATACTGGACTAATCAGTCCGTGATAAAGTCCAGCATATTTCTGCTTTTCTTACCAGCTCAGCTTTGACTCCTGTGACCCTCTACTCCCTTACCTTGTTCATATCACCGTGCATGGGCACCTCCAATAGCCTTCTGTAGTTTCTGAAGCTGTTAGCACATAGATTCCCAACTGAGGTTAATGTCACTAGATAGATATATTACCTAAAATACAAAGAAACTAACATACTTACAAACTCAGAGTGAAACCTCCTACTCTGTGCCTTAGAGCATATTTCAGTGTATTAGCATGGAGCCTATGCTGTGGGCAGATTTTTTTTTTTAAGATTTTATTTATTTGACAGAGAGAAACACAGCAAGAGAGGGAACACAAGCAGAGGGAATGGTAGCGGGAGAAGCAGGGTTTCTGCTGAGCAAGGAGCCCGATGCGGGTCTCGATCCCAGGCCCCTGGGATCTGACCTGGGCCGAAGGCAGACGCTTAACGACTGAGCCACCCAGGCACCCCCAGATTTTTTTTTTTAAGTTTTATTTTTTCAGTGTTCGAAGATTCATTGTTCATGCGCCACACCCAGTGCTCCATGCAATATGTGATTTTTTTTTTTTTAAGATGTTATCAATTTTTTGGACAGAGTGAGAGAGAGAGAGCAGGGGTTGGTGTTGCGGAGAGAGAATCAGGTTCCCTGCTGAGCAGGACCCTGGGCAGATTTGTCAGCAAGAAGTTATTTGGGACTTTCATAGCAAACCCTAAAAATAAGTACTTTGTTTTTGTAATTAGGCCTATATCACATTGAAGTGACCTTAAGAATTTTTAGATCTGTAGGAGAGTCTGGAGACTTGAATGAAAAAGGATTTCTGCCATTCTTTGTTGATGACTTCTCAATACTGTTCATTTATTTGAACTCATTTATTTTACTCTTCCGTAGTATTTATTTATCAGCATACCAGCACTTTCATTGTAATGTGCTTGATCTTAATAGAATCTTAACAGAAATGAATTAAAATCTGGGATTGTCTCTAGTACTCCCTATGCCTTAACCCAGTTTAACTGATGCACTTAGAACTTGGGAGCTGAATTAAATAACACCTATTCAGTTTCAGAATTGTATTAATCTTGCTCTGATGAATGCAGCAACAGTAAAAGGGTACAAAAATACAAATGAATGATTTAGCAAAAATAACAAGTGAGGAAAAAAACTGAGAAAATTAAAAATTAGAAAAAATTTATTCTGTTATTTTGATTTAACAGCTGATCTTTTCTGTTTTTCAGCATTCTATCACTTCTAGTGACTGTTAGACCTTATATTAAAATTAAGGTGCTGAATTGAAATGGTTTCACATTTATTCAAACACTATAATTCATCTGTACCACCCATGTACTGCATCAGGGTTTGGGCCTGCCAATTCCAAGAGGCATTTCTTGACTGCTTACTGTATTTCAGGTACTGTGTCTCATGATGAATAAAACTTCCTGGCCTGAGCTCAGAGGCTAATGTAGTGATAAATACACAGAGGAGTGAGATTTCAGAGGTGTCTTAATAAGCCTAGGATTTTTCTTTATAAAGATGATGGTGGTTGTGGTGGTTGTTTTGAGGGGAAAAAAACTCAACCAAGTACAGTAAAAGTTACAATGTGTGGCTATGGTTTAAAATTAGTCTTTTATGTGTTCCTGGCATTCTTATTTAAAACAATCAGAAATGTTATATCCAACAATAGTTGAAGAAAATAATTACACAGTAGAGATCATTCTTACTCATTTGGTATATCTAGTGCCTTACATATTACCTGGCACATAGTAGGGGCTCTGTAAATGTGTTTGATAGATGAATGGATGAGTGAATAAAATCCATCCATCCTTTTGAAATTAAAACTTTTTGTGTATATAAACTAATTGTGTATATAAAATTTTGGTCTTTTAAAAAATACCCATATTTATCAAGAAAGTAAAAATGACATTTTTCAATTCCTCTAGTTTTTATCTTAAACAAAACAGTGATATTCTATATAAAACGGAGGATTATTAAGTGATTATAAATTTCCTGAATGGGTCTTCAGTAGTTCTTTAGTTTTTGGTAATTTTAAAATCTTTGTAATATAAATGTGCACTGTATATCTGAGCATTGTACAGTGCTAACTGAAATGCTTTGAAATATTTGGTAACATTCAGCATCAACAGTAGAAACTCTATTAAATAATTTCTAGCTTTGCTTTTGTTGACCAGTTTTGATTCTCTCTTATCCAGATTCCATTTTGAGATAATTAATTTGGAGATGGTGACTTAAAACTTTCTCCATTTTCTTTATTTGAGAGAGCATGAGAATGGGGACGGGTAAAGGGTGAGGGAGAACAGGCTCCCCACTGAACAGGGAAAGTGATGCTGGGCTCAATCCCAGGATCCCGAAATCATGACCTTAACTGAAGGCAGATGCTTGACCAACTGAGCCACCCGGTTGCCCCCAAATTACCTCCATTTTCAATGAAAGAGAATCATTGGTACAGTAGATTGTTCCTCTTTCTTGGAGGCTTGTTAGAAAGTTGATATTGGAATTAAGAGTACATCCTTTCCATTAGGAGTACACAGTATCTTTTGCAAACAAATTAAGAATCTGCTGTTCAGAGAGGTGTGCAATAAGAAAATATGAGACTTATGTTTTGGTGCAATAATGCTTAATTGGGATCTCTTGTACCTTTTTGAGATGACAAAAGTACTTTATAGAGCAGTTCTATTAGAATAGACTCATTTCTCTTTCCCAAGACATTAATACAATGAGTAAGGATTTGGTAGATGGAGAGTAGGTAGGGAAGATAATTTAGTATGGGAGAGGCAGCCTGAGTAACAATTAGTGATTGTGGGCAGGGGTGAGTGTGTTTTGACTTTAGTACACAAGTTGGAAATAGTGGTGGGTTGCATTGGGGATGTCTGCTATCCTCACATATGGACTGAAAAACTTAAAAGTGGATGGAGTTAAGGTTGAGACCACTCATGGAGACAACTGACATCAGTAATGTGGCATTTTTAGAGTTTGGTCTAGCCCTAATCACATTTTACAGATGAGGGAACACACTGATATCGTAAGTGACTTGGCAAAGGCCGTATTGGTAGTGAGGGGCAGAATAGGACTTGTTGGTAATGATTCTTTTTATGTTTTATTTATATGGAATAGCATATGGCTTATTAAATAGTTTTCTCAAAATTTATTTAGCGATGACCTATTTAGTTGGGAGAGCTGATATCATGGTTGTGATAGATGCTGCTGATGCGAGGGAGATATCAAATAACCTTAAATGTGTCTATCAAATCATGCATAATGCCCATAGCAGACTAAAGTGCTGAGCTAATAGCAGGAGGCAAAAACTCAGTAAGTCGGTTGGACACTGAATTGGATGTTGTGAGGAAATGATCTCTTTAAAAAAAGAGAAAGAAAAGAGACCCCTCTTCACACAGAACAACCTAGGCCATGATCTAGGCTAAGTAGTGTATTTGAGCTCTTGTACATTTTGGCCGTGTTTCTTTCTCCAAATTAGCTAGATTTATATGCCTATTAGCAGATCTACTGAAAATTAAACTTGCCAGTGACATAACTGGATTTTGTCACTCATAATTCACTTTATGAATTAGAAAGTACCTGAACTGGTTTTGAAGACTGAGAAAGCATCTTTAGGCTACAGATAAAAGTGAACTTTGTGATAATGTTATAAAATACAATTGTTGGCATGTGCCAAGTGCTCAAATATTTGTTGAAAAAAGTTCTAGATTAAAAAACACTTGTGAAAATAGTGTTTCTGATCCTCTCACTGTTTTGATAGTAATTAATACTTGTGATAGAGGCAGGGTGATAATCTATTTTTAAAATAGATTACATGTTTGGAGGCACCTGGGTGGCTTAGTTGGTTGAGCGTCCGACTCCTGATTTCACCTTAGGTTATGATCTCAGGGTTGTGGGATTGAGACCCCGCATCGGGCTCCACATTGAGCAGAGGAGCCTGCTTGGGATTCTCTCTCCTTCTCTTAAAAATAAATAAATCACCTTTGGCACAAATTAAAATTCTATTTACATATCCATTTATGGCTGTTTTTTAAAAATTCATCCCTTTCAAGATGATCCATTGAAAAAGTGGGCAATCCTTATATGAATGTTTGTTTTAATAAATTAAAGATCAATAATCTGCTAATGAACTCACATTTGGATTACAATATTTTAATTGTATGTTTGAGGATTCACTTGCTTCTACTATTTTTCAAAAGAAATAGGGTTATATGATCTGAACAGCACTAAATTTTTCTACCTATTTTTTCCTTCGCTGTTATAAAACAAAGTTGCATCTTGATGAGCATAATTTTTTTAGGACACTTGAAGCTTGAATGAAAATGGTTTTAAGTAATCCCCTCCCTCCCAGGAGAAGGAGGTGACTTCTTAAACTCCCAGGTGGAAGAATTTTCAGTCAGGCATTAGCATTCTACTAGTATTCTTGAAATTGAAGTAACTACTTGTCTTTGGCTTCTTTCACAAAGAAGAAAATGATTTTTTTTCAGAGACATTTAGGAAGAGAAGAAAGGAGGCAGATGTGGCTTTTGAGTTTTCAATCTTTCAGTCCATCCACTAGATGTCTCTCTTTTCTCCCCTCATCTGTAAATGAATATATTCCAATTAAATTTGCTGCTTTCAAAAGCAGGTTGGACCTGAGTTATGGAAATAACACATTTCATGTTCCTGTTTAAAATATGCCATTTTCAGCAACATACCCATGATTTGAGTAAAAACAGAGATGTTCCTTAGGTTGTGACAGTAAGTCACTGGAATTTATTCAATTAGCAGTATCAGTTTGGAATCTTTTATATGCTAAACACTTTTCAAGGTGTGTGGGGATATAATAGGCAAAACAGACGTGTTTTTGCCTCCTGGAACTTGAAAGAATATTCAGGCCATAGCAAAATATATTAAAACTTCAATATGACAACTATCACCATCTATATTCTGGTGTTGAGGAAAGCCAGAAAAGGTATTGGGTAACATTTTAAGCTTTTTTTCATGCTTAAAGTTTAGTTTTTAACAGTACTTCCTAGGGGTGCCTGGGTGGCTCAGTTGTCAAGTCCTTTGGCTTAGGTCATGATCCCAGGGTCCTGGGATCGAGCCCTGCATTGGGCTCCCTGCACAGGAGGCCTACTTCTCCCTCTCCCACTCCCCCTGCTTGTGTTCCCTCTCTGGTTGTCTCTGTCAAAAAAATAAATAAAATCCTAAAAAAAAATAGTACTTACTAGTGTTCTCCACCTTTCTTTAAGGTTAGACTTTGTACAATTTCTCTTTAGTGATATGGATCATTGAAAAGATGCAGAGTTTGATTGCAGAGCCAGAAAAGAAATGGAAGATACATTTCCTTCTCTTACTGTGAAGGTACATGGATACGATAATTGCCTTTAATTCATCATGCAGATATCAGGCAACCATCAGCTTAATGTCCCACATTTTCCTATTAATATATTTAGTGTAAATGAAGATTCTCTTCTGGAAACAAAATTCAAAAACTATTACTGTTTTGCAGCATGTGATGTAGAACTCCATGAGTTGTTTGTTTTACATATATTGAACTGAACCTTGGGTGATAGCATGGATTTAGCCAGTTGCTCTGTTTTAGCATAGAACTAACCAGAGGCAGCCTGGTCCTGAGATATTTGAACTTTGGAATGGGAGAGGATTGTGGTGTTGGTTCCAGAATATATTAACTCAGGATATATTAACTCAGGATGCTCCCTCCTCTGTTATATAACCTAATAATTTATTGTTAAGTGATTTCCCATAGAAAATCTCAACTTTTTGTTTTCTAACTGATGAATGTCTTAACATTTGTAACAAAAACAAAATGTATGGTGTTCTGAGACCTAATAATTGTGTCCTCTAGGTTGCTTGTGTTCTTGGCTAGATAATTGCCCATTCCCAAGAAGCTTTCCTGCTTGGGCCCATTAAGGTCTCACAAATGAGTAACATAACAATAGCAGAAGGAAGTGATTAAAGGTTAAGTGGATGTGGGACTTTTTAGCTTAAGTAGTACATAAACTGGTTATACTTTATCAAACAAGCATTTTACTCTTCTCTGTGTGCTATTATGTTCTTCTAGGGCATCCTCATAAACCTCAAAATGAACTGGACACAAGCCAAAGCTAACTCTCAAAGAATCTCCCCCTACCCCTGTCCCATGGCTATTTTGAGTTTGGGAGATGGTGATTCAGATTGAGATCAAATCTCCCTGAAGCTAAATACAAATGTTTTGAAAAATGGAATAAATATCCCATGTATTATTTTCACAGTGCATAAGTATTTTAGGTAGCCTTAAGCTACTTTGCAGTGGGGGAACTTGAAGATTACACCAGGCAGGAGAGCAGGAGGCCCCTGGCTCTAAAACACAGCTATAGTAATAACACGTGTCATATTGCTCCTAATCTCAAAAGAGGGCTCCACACGTTGAATGAAAACAAAGCAGTCTTTCTTAGGGAGAGGCGTTGCTGACATTTGTCATCATTGCTGCCTCTGAACCTGTGTCTTATGCACCCTGGGATGAATGCCCATTCTCCCTGTTGTGGCTGATCATCAGGACGTGGAAGAACTCTTGGTAAGGAATGTTCTTTAAGTGGTTTTCATTTAGTAATCTCAGTGTTGACATGGACTCTTGCTTATAATTTGGTGCAAAGCAGAACTACATTATGAGATGGAAATTGTGGCCTTCACCAAATCCTCATAAGTTTACCCTAGAATTATTAAATGCATAGAAAGATTCTAGTGTCATTTCTTTAGGTCTTGTGAACAACAGGTTTTTGTACTGGTTGCTCTCTGGTTTTTACCCACTAGGCCAATTTACAAACAATTTGAACTGTGTTAACATTTCATGATGAGAGGAAGTAGAAAGTGTTCCTATAACACAAAAGCCCTTTACTTAAGGGCTACTTTGGGGTTAAGAACAGTTTTCCACTCCAAATGGTTTCATTATGTTCTCTATAATGAGTGTGATTGTTTAGTGATGACATATTTGAACTGAGATGATTGAACAGACATTACTTGAACAAATAAAAACTTGACAGGCTATGCCTTTTTAGGCAATTACGTATGGCTAGGGCAGGATAACATAGAAAAAGCTGATTACTGTCACCATTCATAAAAAAGACCAAAATTTGAACGATGCAGAGATTTGAAAGTACACTGTTCATGTAGCAGAAGGCTAATCCTTGTGCCTAGTTGCTTATTTCTTTTGCAGGCTCCCTTTGTAGGTGCAACTTTGCTGAATGGATTCCTGTTGAAATCCTATTAAAAGTTTCTTTCAGCTGAGGAAGAATGGCCTGCCTTCTGTTTTGCAAGTGGAAGGTTTTTTTTGTTGCTAGAAGAGCTTCCTAACCTGCTGCTACTTGATGTCCCCTGATCTTAGTTTTGCTTGGGACTGATGTGCCCTCACTGATGAAGTTGAAATACTGCTATTTCTTGGTAATCAAGTTAAATCCAGAAAATATTTTTGAGCACCCACCACATTGGAGAAAACTCCTAGACCTTGTTGGGGACACAACACTTTTGTATTTGTAGTCTAGCTTGGAGACCACTCTGAATGTTACTAACCCAAGTGCAGGGCAATGTGTGTTTTGAGTTGTCATGGAGTGAGAAAGTAAAAATTAGCTCAGGCTAAGAAAATATAAATCTGCCTTGCCCTGCATCAGACACAGATAAAGCCAACTGCAGTTACCAGGAAAACATAATTTTCCCAAGGACATGCTGCAGCTGTACCCTGTCACAACAACTCTCTTCCAGTGTACTGCTTTCTCACTCAGAGGAACTTTGTTCTCTTAAATCAGACTAGCAGAAATTTTGCTCTTTGAAATGACACCAGTAAAATAAAACATCCCACTTTTACATAATTCACTTTGATCCAGAGAAGTTGCCTCGGTTTACAAACAAGGTACAGAGCTTCAGATAAGGGGTTTGGGGACATAGCACTCCACATCTAAACTTTAGTTTCCAAGGTTGTAGAACCCTTAGTCCACTTTCCAGTCCAGATCTGATGTCTAGCTCTCTACATTCAGCCGTGCTTTGCTCTGAGCCTATCACAATGCTAATATATCTAATTTTTTGTTTAATGCCCTACCTCAGATCTTACAATTTCCACCTTTCCTCCATGTTCTGTGTCCTTCATAGTAATGGGTCAATAAACTTGACTTTGTCAGACTATTGATTTGCTCTTGAGGTGTTAGGCTGATGGGCTAGGACAGAAGTGCATGAAAAGTGCAAAGCACAGTAGGATTCAGAAACTGATTTAACAGAGTGTTCAGGAACACTTCAAGAAGGCAGTTGCTTTAACGATTTATTAGGTGTCACTCTTTAACAGTTTATTTGGTATTACAGATTTGAGACCATGTAAACTTTCTTCTTTTTGACAATTCCAATTTTTTTTTCCATTTTGACAATTCTCAATCTAGCATCAAATATATGTGTTCGTGTAATATATTTACATAAGATGTACATTACATATAGTCTGGTGTGTTGTTTTCACTTTTATGATTTTATACGTAGATACTTTACTTCCACAAAAGTAGCATGTTTTCTTGGAGGGTGGTCTGGCTGCTTAAAATTTCACCTGAATTTTTTTCAGAGTCTTGGCTGGTGTTTTACCTATAGTAGATGTTCAATAAATACTTTCCACGTTTAATCAAGGAAGTTTTGTGTCTTAGCTGTTTCTTTGATACTTTCCCTACGTTTAAAAGGAATAGATTGTGGTATCTTCTTCATCACAATTCCACCTCTACCTTAGAACGTACAAATTACCCTCAGGCAATGAGGCGCTCAGCAGTTGAAGCTTTTTATAGCTCCATTTGTCTGCAGTCACCTAAATGTCAATGGATAGATGTGTTTGTCATAATGTGTGGTAAGTGCAAATAAGCCCCCTGTTGGCAGTACCATTAGAGATGAAATAGATGCACAGGAACTCAAAGAGATGATCAGCTGTCAGGTTCCACTTGGAGGAAATAACAATGTAATTTGCATTTGAAAACATGCAGAAGTAAATGTACAATTCCTCACTTCAGCCTTATTTGTTTTTCAGACTTCTGTGTATTTGCTTTTGTTCATCCACCACTTCAGTTGAAGAAGGGTGAACTAATGCATCATTTAAAAATAGCTCAGGAAAACCACTGAAGACATTAATAGATTTGAATGTAGCAGCATTGAAAGCACAGTCTCAATTACTCAAGTGCCTTCTTCACTCTAGGCCTTGCTCTTTATGTGGGGGCCTGGTGGAGAAACGGAAATCTCTGCCTCTCAGAGCCTGGAAAGGGGTATGTGTCCTTCATCTACCAATAACAATATCTGTACCCCTAGCAATTTCCCTCATCTTTCTGCCGTTGCCTTATCAGTGGAGAGCCTCTGCCCTCAGGGTGTCTCCTCCTGTGCTTGACAGATGATGTTGCTGTTTCAAGCTTCACATCCAGTCGTAATCAAATCCAGCAGCAGAAGAGACCTTTCTTCCTGGGTGGTCGTTTAATTTTTTAAGAGAGGAAAATTTCCTGCAAGCTTCTCAGAAGAGGGCTCTCCTTATGTCTCAATGATCAGAGTTGCCACGTATGTCTGTCCTAAGTGGGATGGATTTCAATGACTGGCTTAGTGGGAGACAAGCAGAGGAATGTGACTTACTGAAACAAATCTGGCAGTTTGGAAGGAGTGTGTGTGCCTGCATGCTTGGTGGTTAGGTACACATCCAACCGTGTCTGCTGCTCTCAGCAGAGCGGGGATTTGAACCCATTCCATCTAATATGAAAGCCTGGGTTTGTCTTACTCTCCAGGCTCACATGTGGATGTGTGTTTCCTGTACGTGACTCTTAAGAGAAACGTGACTGGAACAAATCCCAATTTTTGAGAGGTTTGCACTTGTAATTATATTTGGGTTACATAAGTATTAAGAAGTGTTCACGTGGTGTGTGGAGCAACTGTGGTCTTGAATGTCACCCCCCCACCCCCCCAGAAACAGGACAGCAGCACTTAAAACAATTCCTTTGGTGTTCGTGTTTTATAGTGTCCGTCTTGCTCTGTCCTGAGTGAGAAGTGCTGGCTACTGAGTTTGGGAAGGTAGACAGATTAAGGAGGCCCTTGAATTTCAGGCTAAGGGGTATAGCCCTTTTTTTTTTCCCTGCTCCAAGGAATGTGGAGTCATTGAAGATTTTAGCCAGAGGAAGACATGACCCTGACTGCGATTTAGAGAGACTAATCTGTCAGATGGATAAGAAGAATTGAGAAAAATATTAGAGGTTTTTACATTTGCAGGAGTCTGACTTTCAGTCCAAGTCTGGTGTGCCAGAAATGCCTATTTCTTCATTTTCTTTACGTTTAGTTTTCAGTTTCATTCTGCTGGGGCTGATAGGAAATTCAGTATCAGCCATTCTTCGGCACTTCTGGCTTTCCAAGAATGCTCTGGAATCTGCAAACATCGCTACACGCTCGGTAGGCCTGGAAAGGATCCTTGACCTCTATTCCATCATGGTCGCACCAGCCTCCGTGAAGGCTGGTGGCCTCCTATGGCTTAGAGTGTGCGAAGCTTTGTGAGTTCTGGGACCCTTGTTGCCCAAGGTCCGGGTTCTCTAAAGACACCAAATGGCAGTCTCCTCTGAGTGGTGTTTCCTTGCCCATCACTGTCCCCCAATCTCTGACCTCTTTTTAAACTTTGAATTCAGTGAAATTCACAGACATCTGTGTACAGTTGGAAGCATTTGAATAAATCAGATATCCATATGACCACATCCCATTGAAGGTACAGGACACTCTCTCACCCCAGAAAGGTCCTTCACGCCCCTTGCAAGCAATCCTCTCCTCACCCTGAGGCAGCTATTCTTCTCGGTTCTTTCCCCACAGATTAGTGGGCCTGTTCCAGAATTTCATATAAATAGAATCCTACTCCAGCTGCTTTTCCCCTCAGTATTTTATCTGTGAGACTCATCATATTGTTGTGTTTGACAACAGTCATTTTTTGTTGCCTAGTATTTTTTTTTGTTGTTGTGGAAATAGTATTTCACTTTTCTTCCTCCCTCCCTCTTTCCTTCCCCTCTCTCCCCTCCTCTCCCCTCCCCTTCCTCTTTTCCTTCCCTTCCCCTTTTCCTTCCTCTTCTCCTTCTCTCTTTCTCTTCCCATAAAAGCATCTCCTTCTCCTTATTGATTTCAAAGGAATTAAGTATGTTTTCTCCAATAGCCAGAAAGGACTTGACTAGAGGCAAGGATGCACAAAGCATGCAGTGTCTCCATGGGATAGAGGAGAGAAAGGCAACATGGAAGCACAAACTGATATCTCAACAAATTAGCATTTCAGGAAGAGGTGATAAGGGCCTGATTTAGAGTGGAACATAGAAACAAGGTAGAGAAAGCTGGGGCAGCACCCATGGAGTTTGGTACCTCATCAGTCCCTGAAGGACAAGGCTGAGCAGTTTAGCCTGGGTGTTGACCGACATGATCAGGTTGGGAGTAAGGATGAGTGTTGGTGCCAATGGCAGTACTAAAAGTAGACCAGGTCTAGGATGGAAAATGATGAGTTAGTTTGGTACCTGTTGATTTTGAGGGGGGCATGGAAGGTAACACTGGAAGTGCCCACTGGGTAGGTGAAAGTAGAGATCTCCAGCTCAGTACTGTCTTTAGAACCAAGGGTGAGGTCAAGAGTTAAACACAAGGAGGTGAATGTCAAAATCATGGAAAAGGAAAGTTAGATAAATAGGGACAGAGCTTTGAAGAATGCTGTGCAGAGGGCTCAAGGAAGAAGTCAAAGGGGGAAGGATGGGTGACAGCATTAGGATGAGAATAGCAGGGTGTGAAGTATCTTGAGAACTAGGAGAGCAAAGGATAGGGAAGTAGCTGGCACAAATGCCAAAGCTGCTGAGAGCTGACCATGGTGAATCAGAATGACAGGTCCTTAAATGTCCCAACTGGAAAGTCACTGCTGGCTTTTGAGGGGTCAATTATAGAAGAGAAATGGGAGTTGAAGCAGGTTGCAAGGAGCTGTGGAGTAAGAGAGGGTACTGAGACAGAGTCAATAAATGTAAATAGCTTTTTTTTCTCCCCAAGGATATGCACTTACAGGAACAAAAGAAGGACGCTGGGGTGGCAGTAGGATGGGAGGAAAGGCTGGAAGACAGGTCACAAGGTTTGCTTCCTTAGGAAGCACTGAGCATGTCCATGGCTTGGGGGCAAAGGAGGCAGAATGTTTCTGACTCAGTTTCCCAGAAGAGGTGTGAGAGACAGTGGGATGGAAAGTACCAGGGGTGAGTATATTGTAGAGGAGTCAGTCTTCTCCTAAAGCAGTAGAGGACGAGAAAATGGCGGAGCCCTTCTGGGTGAGGATGGAGCATTCCAGCTGTAGTCGCTTGTTCTCAGCATGACGTGCTCCTTAAGAGATTTTCTGTTCTATTTACTCTGAATATGTGAAGTTTATAAAATGGCCCCCTTTAGCGTTCAGGAGGTTGGATTTCAAAGCAGTGTGTATAGAGGAGGCATCTTTCAACTGCTCAGGCTGGATGGTAGAGATCACTCTCCCAGGAGACAGTCTGTAATGTCTATCATATTATGGCAGATGGCAGCAATCCCTAGGTTAGGAACCCAACTATGATGTGTTAGCACGAGACACTGGCCACGTGTCCTTTGATCAGATTAATCAGGGATGGAACTGCTGCATAAACAGGTGAGATTAGCATCAACTGGGAGGCTGGCAAATCGAACCTGGGACACACTTGACTTTGAATTCAGAAGCACTGCTTATTTGCATTCATTTTCAGAATTATATCTGCAGCACAAAAGAGGCTCCCAGAAGATTGGACAGGCTTCACAATGGATGTGATGCTTATGAGCATGTGGCTTGCTCAGTCTAGGATGATTCTGTAACTCCTTGAGTGCATGCCACTGTATAGCAAAACAGGTGCTGTGGCTTTTTACTTGGGATCCCGTTTGTGTTCTGGATGGTTGAAGTTGCTACAGATCTCATTGCCTCTTTTTTTTTTTTAATTTAATTAACATATAATGTATTATTTGCTTCAGGGGTACAGGTCTGTGAATCATCAGTCTTACACAATTCATAGCGCTCACCATAGCACATACCCTCCCCAATGTCCATAACCCACCCACCCTATCCCTCCCCTCTTCCTCCCTCCCCCCAGCAATCCTCAGTTTGTTTCCTGAGATTCAGAGTCTCTTACAGTTTGTCTCCCTCCCTGGTCCCATCTTGTTTCATTTTTTTCCCTCCCTACCCACCACGACTCCCCGCCCTGCCTCTCAAATTGCTTCTATCAGAGAGATCATAAGATAATTGTCTTTCTCTGATTGACTTATTTCGCTTAGCATAATACCTTCTGGTTCCATCCATGTCCTTGCAAATGGCAAGATTTCATTTTTTTTGATGGCTATGTAGTATTCTATTGTATATATATACATATATATATATGTATATATATACACCACCTCTTCTTGATCCACTCATCTGTTGATGGACATCTAGGTTCTTTCCATAGTTTGGCTATTGTGGACATTGCTGCTATAAACATTTGGGTGCACGTGCCCCTTCAGATCCCTACATTTGTATCTTTAGGGTAAATACCCAGTAGTGCAATTGCTGGGTCGTAGTGTAGCTCTATTTTCAACTTTTTGAGGAACCTCCATACTATTTTCTAAAGTGGCTGCACCAGCTTGCATTCCCACCAACAGTGTAGGAGAGTTCCCCTTTCTCCACATCCTTGCCAACATCCGTTGTTTCCTAACTTGTTAATTTTAACCATTCTGACTGGTGTGAGGTGGTATCTCACCGTGGTTGTGATTTATATTTCTCTGATGCCGAGCGATGTTGAGCACTTTTTCATGTGTCTGTTGGCCATTTGGATGTCTTCTTTGCAGAAATATCTGTTCATGTCTTCTGCCCATTTCTTGATTGGATTATTCTTTGGGTGTTGAATTTGATAAGTTCTTTATAGATTTTGGATACTACTGGCTACCTCTTAAAAAGGATATTATATTTTTTGAAACTTCTAGCAAGTGTTCTCAGTATGGCTGCTGTAAAAGACCCAAATATACACAGGTTGAAGCATATATTTGTTGACCTTCTAGGTGGAAGCCACTGGTCCAAGGCTGCTGCACTCATTCACATTGTGGTGGCTTCATCTGGTATCACAGATTTATCACTGATCCCTTGAGAAATAAAGGGCACCTCCCATCTCCCTTCTCACACCTGTGGATCTTAACACTTTTTGTCAGTTCCTTCTCTTACTGTGGCCTAACCTCAAACTACTTATGGTTGGTGCTATAAGTGGCAACATATAAAAGAATAAACAGGACATTATCTTTCTGGAAAATTCCTGTATTCAAGGACACTGGTTTTTCTAAATGTTTAGAAATCAATTCCTAAATTGCATCAGTGCGCACCGAGTGAGGGTAGTTCAGGAAGTGGAGGCCACAACTGCTTTCCAGCTCCCACCTTTGTTCTCCCTGCCCACCACCATCGTGGGCTTCTTGCATGTTAACTCACTCTGCGTGGAGTTGGATTCGGCACAGCACTGAGCCCCCATAAGATGTGTTCCAGGCCTCTGGGAACACATACTCTATGACAGATGGTGGCAAATTAAACTGGCAATTGAAAAAGCCAGAGCATTTCCAGGACCTCTGTTAGAGGAGCTGTTCCAGAGGAGGAGAGGCAGGGAAGACAAATTGCTGGGAAGGGGCCAGAACCATTTGGTGCTCGCCATCAGTTTGATCAATAAACACTTCCTGAACACCTAGATAGAAGAATCTGTTCCAGAGTCCACAGGACAGAGACCAACATTCTGTCCTATGTTTAGGAAGATGGACAGCGCAAGGAGAGGTGCATGGACAATTCTAGGCTGGCGGGAGTCTGAACAGAGGCTTGTGTAAGGGTAAGCTGAAAATTATAGCCACCGCACAATAATATGGTAATGTGTGTTGATGGCTAGGTCCTGGATGATATGCAGAGGGTGGCAGAAACAAAATTCTGGGGCTGGAAGGGACACTGGCCATCCCCTCAATTCAAAGATAAGGGAACTGAAGTCCCTCTCCACAAGATGAAGTGGTTTGTTCAAGGTCAAGGTCATTTGGTTGTTGGGAACTCCATGATTAATAGTACTACAACTAGTAGTACTAATGATAGTATTAATGATAGTACTCACAGTGCTATTAATAGCCAAGATTATAGAGCACTTATATGTGCCAGCCACTAACCTAAGTGCTTTAAGTACATTAACTAATCTAATACAGCAGGTTATGTTCTTTTCACCCCTGAAATGGTATTTTCACACATGAGGAAACTGAGGCAGAAGTTCAGCCAGTAAGTGGTAGAACTGAGAACCACATGCCACAGTTGGGCTCCAGAGCTCGTGCTCTTTATTTCCCAGTTCCTCATGACCCCTCAGGCCTCTGACTCCTGGTTCACTGCTCCTTGTTCTTAGACTGGGCATGTCAGTGAGCTGAGGTGACACTGAATGAGGGAGTGACATGACAAAAGTGATATTTAAGGTTACTGGTATGGCTTTAGTAGTGAGAATACACCAGAGAAGAAATGGAGAAGGGAGAGAAAGTAGAGGAGTGTCTAAATACACTTGTGATGAATGTTTGGACCACGGCAGGAATAGAGAATATTACATTGGACAGGAATGGTTGGTTAGCAGTCATTCACTCTGTAGTATGAATCAGTCTGTCCTGTTGCTTATCCTTCCAGAAATCAGAACCCTGACTGTAGAAGGAAGGAATGGAGAAAGGGTACAGTAAAAGAAAAGGGCAAAGGAACAAGAGTTGGAATGGAACAGATATTGATGACTTCCCAGTATTCCTCGCAGAGGTCCTGATCTTTTGGGGATGGTTTGTTCTACTTTAGGTAAATGTCCATTGCTCATGGAGTGAGGTCAAGAAGGAAGAGAATGAAAACAAATGAAACAAAACAAAAGAGAACAAGAAAGATGCCATCTCTTAGTGGGAAGGAGACCTTAGCACGTGGGTAAAGATTACATTAAGAGCCCAGTGTGTTATCACAGATGGGGATCTCCCTCAGGGAAAGACTTATCTCACCATTCCTAGTGGTCAGCAGACAGCCTTCAGCTGAAGAGAGCCTCCTTGTCCAAGGTCCTGGCTTTTCCCACATGACTCACATCCAGTGACTGGCTGATGAAAGGATATAAAGGCCAGGCCAGACAGAGTCTCAGCAGAAGGGGCCACGGTAAGCCGTCCTCACAAAGAGTCACTGACTATGTGAACATATTCATGGAATGAGGTGTGACTAGACTTCTCAAGATAAAACCCTCATCGATAAATTTCTGTGATAAAGAGAAGCAAGAACTCTACTTTGAGAGGAAGAGAGCAATGAATAGCTGTTTGAATTTATGGTACACTGGACCGAGGAGGCCAGAAAACAGAGAAGACTTCTGGATGCTTCGGATTGGTTCTAAGAATAACCATCTGCACGTGGAGTCCAGCATTTAAGGGGCTCAGCCCATATTCGAATGCAGGACTCTCCTCTCAACCTGGAGTAACATTTCCATTGGCCTGCTGCTGCACAGGCTGCCCTCACACGCTCATTTTCAAACTCAGGACGTGAGCAGTTTCCCAACTATCCACCAGATGGTACCTTCCTACCAGAAATTAGGTTTCAGGTTGTGGAACTCCACATCGTTTTTCCACCCCACAGACCAGCTGCAGAATCAGACGCCTGTCCCAGGTTACTGTTAAAGGAAAGCAAGCTGATGAGAACACCTCTCCGAGTGGGAGCTCAGGAGGGCCAGGTGGGGGCGGCTACAAAGTTTTCATTTTCAGGAATATGGGACTGAAGCCAAAAGGTCCTTTTTGTGATGGGGAGAGCCACGTGCAGAGGTGTGGAATCAAGTCACAGAGAAGTCTCCCAGGGAGGGCAGGACTGTGAGGTTAGCTCCCAAGAGACCTGGTCCTAAAAGTCCTTGGTGACGCCTTGGTGCTCTTCCTCTGGGGTCTGCTCAGTGCTGCTGAGTGCTCTGAAATGTAGCCAGTTGTCCCATCAAAGAAAGCCTCTGTTGGAGAGTCTTGCTCATCGTTGAACAGTTTGGATTCTGAGGCCTGAGCACCAGTCTCCCTGGGTTGCTTATTATCCTTGGAATGGGAAGGTAACTGATCTTTACTGCAGGGTGACCACCATTTGGTACTTTCTTGCTTCTGTCCCAGGGTTTTGGTCATCCTGGCCACCTGGGACATACACACCAGGGACAAGGCTAGACCTTCACGCACACACACACACATTTGGGGCAGTGCAATAATATTGTCAAATTATGAATCATTTTGTCGCTGTTGTTTTCCTACCAGAGTCCCAAGTTTCCTCTTGCCAGCGAGACTTATGTCAGGGAAGGCAGCATTCTGGAGGAAAGGGGTCTTCTCTCGGTTTCTGAGTTTCAGAAGTTTAGGCCTTAGCGGATAGATTTGGGAGAAAAAGTGGTAAATAAATTAGGTTGGGGAGAGAAGAGAGAGTGGCTGGGGTGATAAGAGATTGGGCCTCTGAGCAGGGAGGCACGTGGGCTCTCATTTGCCTTCTGCCAGCTCCCCCGTCAAGGATGGGAGTGTGTGCTCTCAGGGTGAGGGTCCTGAGCCCCCTTGGCTGGGAGGGAGCATAGGAGGCGTGTTCAGATCTCAGAAAGGAGAGGGTTGTATTCTCGCCCCAGGGCAGAGGGCCAGAAGGCTCCGGGTGCCTCAGAGAGGTGCAGAGCCAGCAGGGGAAATCTGTGGCACTTCTCAGAGAGTGGACCTTGGCACAGTGCCCCTCCAGACTCGTATCTGCCTGGGGCTTCACCACACCGCCGGATTTGGAAACAGGGGCTTTGCAGATATCATCAAGTTAAGATGAGGTCGTACTGGATCAGGGTGGGCCCTAATCCAATGCTGTAGTGTCCTTATAAGAAAAGGGAAACGTGGACCCAGAGCTGCACACACAGAGGGAAGGTGCCCCGTGAGGGTGATGGCGCAGCCAAGGAACGCCTGGAACTACCAGCTGCCACCACCAGGAGTGACAAAGAGGCAATGAAGGATCCTGTCCCAGAGCCTTTGGAAGGAACCTGTTGCTGTTGACACCTCGATTTCAGGCTTCCAGCCTCCACAACTGTGGGAGGATAAGTATCTGCTATTTTAACCCACCCAGGCTGTAGTGCTTTGTTCTGGCAGCCCTGAGCAACGACCCTGACGGGAACGAGGACGATGGAGAGGCACTTAGTGTGGCCCCAGCTGGTGAGCCGGGAGTGGAGAGGCCAGCACAGACACCAGCACTGAGTACCGGGCAGGCCCACCACGGCACGGGACACCTCCAGGGGGAGCCCGGACTCTGGGCAGTGACATCTCCGACATCAGGAAGAATGAGGCCTCACACAGAAAGTGCAGAAGAAACGTAGTGATTACTATTAAACTTGTCTTATTGCTTGGGTTTGTGGGCTAAGATTTGCTGCTCTCGGAGCTGAGGCTTAGTGTCAACCAGTGAGTCAACCACGGCCACTGAGTGGTCTGCTGTGGCAGGGGAATTCAGGCCCGCTTCTGCCGGCTTGCCAAGCCCTCCTGTCCTTCATTATTATTTCTAGTTTTCCCTGCTACATGCCTGACACTATGGCCAAATGGCACTGGGCCCTGTGCTCCAAGTACAACCCTGTACTTCCTACTCCAGCCCTTTGATCAGGCTGTATCTTTGTATCAAGCAAAGATCAAGTATTTTTGCTTTTTCCTTTTTCATAATCCTACCTATAATGCCGGGCCAGGCACAGAAGGGCTTTCCAAGTCTCCCAAACACATTGTTATCTCCTTTTCAACTCCGGCAATTGTTTTGGAGTATTTTTGATGGCAGCCCTGACTGTGTCTCATAGTCCTTTGTATACCCCATAACACTAGCAGGGGGAATAGTCACAGTGTAGACCATATGTCTTGATTTGTGACCAAAGCAAGCCCTTTATGAGCTAGGACATGGCCTCTTGCCTGGGCTGCACCGGTCCAATGGACAGAAGGCTCTGTCATGTGGATCGAAATATCATAAGCACTCATAGGTGTGACGATTTTCCAAAAAGATGAGAGAGGAATAAACATTTGGGGCCACTCTGTCTGAGGAACTGGTCCCCATGCGTTGGGGGCGGCTCTT
>CM053605.1:83628536-83646599 GCA_028646535.1 Procyon lotor | reverse complement strand
TTTTCTGTGAGCCCAGGAAAATGTTAGTAGAGATTGGCCTCCCAGTACAAACTGGTTTATTTATTTTTTTAAATTTTATTAAGATTTTACTTTTTTATTTGACAGAGAGAGAGGGAAATCACAAGTAGTCAGAGAGGCAGGCAGAGACAGAAGGGGAAGCAGGCTCCCTGCTAAGCAGAGAGCCCAATGTGGGGCTTGGTACAGGGCTCTTGTGGGGCTCGATCCCAGGACCGTGAGATCATGATCTGAGCGGAGGGCAGAGACTTTAATCCACTGAGCCACCCAGGAATGTGGCCCTAGCTGGTTTATAATAGGAATCCTGTCCACCCTGATTCTGAAGGCCCCACAGTTTAAAGTTCATGACACTACGTTGCCCCCTGCTGGCCAAAAAGTTGCTGTTGCAGCTAAAGGGCTCTCAAAATACACTTTGGGGCCTCCTCCCCACAGTTACTTATATGTTTATTTAACACCCACCATGTGCCAAGAGGGGGTTATGTGGGGTGAGGACACATGAAAATGAGAGATCCAGGCCCTTTCTATAATACTGATATACCAAACAAAAGTTGGCAACAATGTTTGCCTCTGGGAGTTGAAATGTTGATTCCCACTACCATCCCCCCCGCCTGCCAGAGGCTGCATCATGGAATGCAGTCAGTCTCTCATCGTCAGATCAGGCCTGTGATTGGGTCCTGGTGGCCACCTAGAGTTTTATCTCCAGCCCTGCCCTGAAGCCAGGGCCTGGGTGCACTGATGAAGCTGGAAGGTGGCCAGGTCCCCCACAGGGCATTTCTGCTCTCAGCTAGTTCTTCAGTAGTCTCACTCCTACTTACTTGGCCATGCCTGGGGCAGGCAAGCCTATGCTTTCCATGGAGTCCTTCCATGCTTACTCCAAACCCACAATGACCTCTATGATCTCAAGACTCCTCTCTACCATCATTTCCTCTTATTTTATTTTTCAAGTAGACAAGAAAGTCTCTGATGGTTGAGGCTCTGTTTTAAGTTTTCTCTCCATCTCCTCTTCTCCAAGGATGTCCTGGGAGTTCTCAGTTTTCTCCTTTATTATGCAGAGAAGCTCCTTATTTTCTTTCAGATATTAGGGCTACACTTAAGCCTCATCAAAATATTTTTGTATCAAAAATGGGAAATTGTTAAGTCACTTTAGGCTAAGTTATTTGGCTGTGACAGACAGTCCCCAGGTCTCTGCAGCTTAAAATAACAAAAGTTTATTTCTTAATGCTACATGGCCCATGTGGATCACTTGGAGATAGAGTTGCCAGAATTAGCAAGGAATACCCTCAAATAATTGGTAATTTTTTTTTTTTGCAGTAAGTATGTCCCCCAAAATGCATACTAACAATTATTATAATATTCTGAACTTCAATTTAACTGGAGATCCTGTAATTTATCTGGCAATGCTATTTGGGGGCTCCACTTCATGTCCCCATTCTGGACCCAGGCTAATGGTACCTCTTCTGTCTAAACATCACAGAAAGAAAGGGGATGTGGCCATTTGTACACTGGCTTTTGAAGTTTTCTTATGGAATATATGGTATTTCCAATCACTTTTTTTTTTTTTTGACCAAAGTGGGTCATTTGGTCATTCCTAAACTCAAAGGGGTGAGGAGATGCAATCCTGCCATTTACTCAAAAGGATAGAACACCAGGCTATTTGTGAAAGCCCAAATCCCTGCCCGAGTTACCTATTCTGGTAACAGCTGCTGAGAAAATACTGCTTTCTTCATCTTATTACGATAAATTATATCAAGTGTAATCTTTATCCTTGTGATTTCTATCTAATGGCTTACTATTGATTTCTAGTAAGCAGAGAAAGCTTTCTTTACCCATTTAAATACGTGGAGACAACGCTCCCTTTCAGCTTTTCTTCTCTGCATTAGACACCTCCCCATACCTCCTGTACTTTCCTCCGATGATGTAGTTTCCAACCCTTTACCGTCTGGTCACTGTCTGCTTGGTTGTATCTGTAAAGTGAATGTGATAGGGGAGAAAATGAAACAAAACAAAAAAAAAGGCAATTCCTTGTAGGGATAGCCAAAGATGACATTTGGTGGAATGTTGTTTGGGTTCCCTGTACGGCCTACAGAAGATGCACAGGTTTTCAGCACTCAGCAGCAACAGAATCACCCGGAGAAACAAATCGGTGAGGTACAGGCTTCTCAGTCAGAGGTTCTCGTCCCGTTGGCCTGGCCTGGGCCTGGGCATCTGTACTTTGTAGCAGTTTTGTTCCACTTAACTGCAGCTCCATAACAGACCAACCCCAAATGGAGGAGCTTAAGGCAAAAGTAGTCATTTTATTATTATCTTTCCTGGTCCGTGGGGCTGACTAGAATCAAACATATAAGACACCAACTAACATTTTAAGAGAATTGTATGGGCAAAATGCCACCAGCTTGGAGTAAAAGAGAGCACACCCATTTTATTCTTAAAACAAAATTTTCCCTCTCTCCCCCAACATCTTATAGGTTGGGAGTAGGCCAAGAGCTCTGCTTAACCCCCAAGGAAACCATATTCCTTTTTAGGTATAGCAAAGGAGAATAATGAGAAAGGAAGGACCTGTCAGTGGGTAGAGCCATGGACTATGGAGAACAGTGGACTGCAGAGTTTCTCTGGGGGGAAAAGAATGAGTGGGAGCTAACTGAAGAATGTGTCCCGCCCTTAGGACAAGGGACTGCTTGTAATGTCTGCTTGGAGAGACTGGAGTGACTGTTAATGACTCCCACACTTCCACTTCCAAATGGGAGTGTTTACTATGTCCCTGCCCCTAATTGCATCCTGAATTTATCTGTGGGAGCAATTGACTTACTTAATTTTTGGAGTGTCCCCACCTAAAGGAGGCACATCCAAACTTGCTAGAGACGTGCCTGTGCCTTGTGCGTGGATCCTTCACTTTGAGCTCAGGACAGCACCTGGAGGGGAATTGGAGGTCGTCTCCCTTGGGGGGGAGGGTAAATGTCCACTCACGAGCGCAGAGAAAGGAACAGCATGTATGGTGTACTGTGTACAGATGTGGGGGATTACGTTCCTATTGACCAAACATTGTGGTGGCACCCTTCTCTGTAGAGCCTCTCTCTGTGGTCGGAGGGCTCCACATCCTGATCCTTTGGTGTTCAGTGTGACCACTTGGTTTGCTTTGATTAATGACATGTATGTTTCAGAGGTGACAGGAGCCACTTCTGAGCAGGAGGATAAAGAACCCTGGTGTTCACCTTTCCCTCTGCTGTGACCACTGATGATGTTCCAGATAGATGCTGCTTTGGTCCTGGAGTAAAAGATGATGCAGAACAAAGCCACAGCCAACCCGCAATGAATGCAGCATATGAAAAATTAAACTTCCGTTGTTGTAAGACCCTGGATGCTAATACTAATGAGGTGGACTTGGGCACCCTGACAGCTCTGAGCAGCCTTGGTCCCTCTTGCATGATGGCTACCAACTGCAGAAAGATATAGCCTATTGGCTGCCCAATTTTACTGTCTTCTCTGTGGAAGATTGATTCCCTTCACTTTTCAGCTTGCCTGCCATCCACAGTAGGTGATAGAGAGCATCCTGGAAAGTGTCAGCCTCCAGAGAACCTCTTGTTGACAGTATTCATCTCCGTGGAGCAGAGGCTTTGGGAAGAACTTTGGTATTCTAGTTTCTGGGCTAGTTAAAGCTGGCTTGATACAGCTAGATACTTTAAGATGGTGGCAAGTCAGAGGGCCCTTCTGTCCTTACCTGCTGGGGTTTTCTGTTACTCTGGTGAGGTCTCACTCTTGGCATTCTCATTACATGATGACATGGGTGGTGACAATGGGAAGGCTGAGAAGACGAAAGAGGTGGAATCCATAACTGGGTCAATGCAGCAGAACTGAGGCTTAAGTATTGAACTGAATTAAAGATACCTGTCCCCTGAAATCTGGATCAGCCTCAGTCATTCAGTAGAACCAGTAGACCAATATAATGTGGCTGAAGCAACAGTGCGTGCCTTCCAAAGATAGGTCAGAAGAAGCCATGCAGCTCCTGCCTTGGTCTCTTAGAATGGTACCTCAAGATTCCAACTTGCTGTGTGGGACGTTGGCTCCCCTGAGACCGCCATGATGGAATAGTTGCATTCAGCTGCTCCAGTTGACATCCAGCTGAGCACAGACCTCCAGCCAGTCCTGCCAAGGCTTCCAAAATGTGAGTGAAACTGTCTTGGACTCTTGAGTCTAGCCAACTCACCATTGAAATACCACAGACTGACCTAAGTTACTACCAGTTCAGTGTGGAACTGAAATGTCCTCCAGCTAAATCTGGCCTGAATTCCAGACCCACAAATCATGAGATATAATAAAATGATGTATTCTTAAGACAAGAAAATAGTAAGAGAGATGCCTTTGTACTTCCTACTCATGCCTAGGTGCCTGGTTTTCCTTTTTTCTTAACATGGATCCTTCATGTTGTGGGACTGGATGCTCTATCAGATTTCATGAGTTGGGGGTATGATTAGCCTGGGATCTCTACCTTCCACAGAGATGATCCAGATAAACTCTTCATTCAAACAGGGTTTGGGTTACCCTGAGGGTCCAACTGTGTCCTCAGCGTAAGTCCAACAGGTAATCTAGTGTTTAGTGAGCACCTCCATGTGGAGAGAACTATGCTGGATGATAATGTATGAAGGTAAAACAGCTCACTGTGGTTTAACACTCACATGCTTAATTAATTTTATTTCTTACAGTTACCTTGTGAGGCAGGCATTATTTTATTACACGAACAAGTAAGTTGAGGTCGGGCTGCCAAAACAGTAAGTGTTCAAACACTTACTGTTTGAACTTAACAGTTCAAACTGTTATCAATTGTTTGAACACCTAGCAGGCTTATGCACCAAACAGGCTACGACGGATGTTAAAGCCTTACAAGACAGATGCAAAGCTTCATTTTATAAATAAGAAGATTGAGGATCAGGAAGAGGGCATGGTGTCGCTGCTGTGTTCTATCACTAGCTGAATTCTCTGTCCAGTACAGCTCCATCCTCGCCCAATAGGGTTTCTAGAGTGTAGGCCAAAACCATATTAAGTGAGTGTCTTTCGAACTGTTGCTTCAGGGAGGGAGGTGGAGGAGATGATGTCGGCACTGTCCTTTCTTGTATGTTTCCAGAGAATGCAAGCCTTTGGTTATCTTGTTCCAAGATACCCTGTTCAGCTCCTAGCTGAGAAGTGGAGGCTATAACTTGGTCACTGAACAGTTTGTGGGCTGAAAGCACTGAACTGGTTGTATGGACTTTTCTTTGGAGAAAGCATCCATCCCTGTGGTCTGGGATAAGTCACAGAGATAGTTCCATTTTTGCTTCAGAGTATGGAAAAACTGAGAAACAGTAAGTGGGGGGCCATTGATGAATCGGAAGTTACTCAAGAGACCATTCCTGGCTTGTCCTGAATCTTTTGGTCTGCCGAATGGCAAGATCCAAGCCAGTACCCATCAGCCACAGTGGGAACTGTGAAGAGGCTCATGCAGAACACGAAATATTTACAAACGGAAAAGAGACCCTGTGAGATTCTGGAGAAGTCCAGATGGAATGAGTAACTCTAAGTTGAAGTTTCTCTGGAGGTTAAATATTTATGAAGCACTTTGTACCCACCAAGTGAATTTCAATAATTTATCATCCAAACTCACAATATTACAGTAACATGTTAAGTATCTGTATTATGGCTAGTGACCCAAACTTGAACTATTGCCTGAAAGACAGGAGATATTTTCATGCACTTGGAACTTGTTTTTAATGCCATTGTGAAGCAAGATCAGGAATCTTTGAACTAAATACCTGAGTCTTGATCCAGACCCATCATTACCATGCAAGTCTATAATTCTCTCCTGTGGTGCTCTGTGCTGGCTCTCCTGTTGTCAGGCAGCAGCGAAAGGTGAATTCTTTTATATGAATCCCTGACAACTCTTCCCTCTTTATTCCACAGCGTTGTGATTTGCCTTTGTGCAGCCCTTTGTGTTCTGAGATGACCAGATGACATATTGGGATGGTGATTTTGAATATGCATATGGTTGAGAAGATCACACAATTAATTTTCATCCAGAATTCAAGGTGAAAACTGCCTTGGATTGTGGCAGTTGAAGCTGTTTGAAAAATGGGGGACTGATTATGTTTTTTTTCTGAAATCTCCAAGAAGTCTCTCGGAAGGCATAGCTATATTTTAGTTCTCATCTGACTGTTCATATGACCCCAGTCATGAAAGGACTTCTTTACTTAATCTACCTTATCTCTCTAATTGTTTAAAACCCTAGTCTACTTCTTAGCTAGAATTATTGACCATAGGATCTAAAAGGATTTTTTTAAAAGATTTTATTTATTTATTTGACAGAGAGAGAGAGAGAGAGATCACAAGTAGGCAGAGAGGCAGGCAGAGAGAGAGAGGGGAAGCAGGCTCCCTGCTGAGCAGAGAGCCCAATGCAGGGCTCGATCCCAGGACCCTAAGATCATGACCTGAGCCAAAGGCAGAAGCTTTAACCCACTGAGCCACTGAGCCACCCAGGCGCCCTGGATCTAAAAGGATTTTTATAGATCATTTGGTCCAATCCTCTCATTTTACTGATAAGGAAACCAAGAGTCTAAGAGGAAGACTAGAATCCAAGCATTCCACATCTTCCTTCCATACCATGTTTCAGAATCCTGTGGTGTTTGATGTTGTTAAATGTGTTCCCATAGCTATACTGAATGCTTTTCACCTTAGATTTTTCTGCATCCCTCAGCATGCCTTTCATGGGGCTCATCCACAGCTAATCAGCAGTTGACTGTTAATGGCCATCTGCAGTGCTGTGCTTAGGAGGACTCAGTCAGACCTGCTCACTGCTGGCCCTCTCTCACTGATCAAGTTTCTTCCCAAATTGACCTCTACAGAGAGGACTTTAACCACCCTGGATGAAGTGACATCCCTCCACCATCCTCTCAGCCATACTCTATCAGCTTTCTTTGCTTAGCTGTATTTCTAACGCCTCTCATTATCTGAAATGATCAATCTTTCTTGTGCATTGCCTCTTCTTTTGCTTGAATGTGAGCTCCAGGAGGGCAAGGACTTTGTTTCTCTCATCCCCTATAATGTCTCTGCACATTTTAGGGTGCAGATGTGTAGATTTGTGGAATTGATGGTCAAACACTGTAATTGATTAGTGGTGTCTGTCATGGTCAATGGGTAGGTAAGTCATGATATTAGTGCCAAGCTTTTGTCATCATAGGGTTGGGTCATTGGACAAACCAATCCTGGAGGAAAAACTGGTTTCCTCCTGACATGCAACTTGATTCAGCTTGACAAGTCATTGGGTATTCTGGAAATAGGAATTTCCTTTAACCACCAATTAAGAACTTAAAGGCAGAAAGGTACATTTTCTACTGTTAGCATCTTTCCTCAAAAGTATTACAGTGTCTTATTCATCACAGAACTTCTATGATATTATGCAGTTCTTCCCACAGCAAATATTTGTTCGTTGACCACTTGTGTTTTCTCAGTGTCATTTTAAAGGGATTTTTAACTTTCCTATTAATCTGGAATAGTTGCACCATAGTACACAGTATACAGTGCACATTGGTGTGATCCATTAAGATTCAAGTGTGCAATGCCATGAGCTAAGTTCAGGTAAATAGCCAAATTAAACTGTTTTAAAGTAAGGTAAGCAGTATCCATTATCTTAGCCCTGAATATTGGCTGTTCTCATCCATCCTTTCTTGGAAGTCAATATTTGAAATAGGCTAGGGTAAAGCGGGAGAGGCTTGAGAAAAATTTAAAAAATCAAAGAGGGATTTAGTGCTTAAATAGAAAGTTACAAATTCATTTCGATTTCTTTTTATCTCTTTTTAAAGAATTGTGGTATATACGGGAACATTTGTAGCAGGTATAGGTTTTTAGGTTTTTTGAAAATTGGCTCATTTTTAACCAAGTCGATCCTGTTATTTCATGTCAAAAGCAAGATAGGTTTCAGTGCCCTGGTAAATCTGATCTGATTTAATATTCTCTAGGACTCTGGAGCTGTATACCATCTCTACTCTCCTAAATTTGATGGTGTCAATATGACCTGACATTTAATTATTTGCATAGCCTATTTAAAATTAAAATAGCAACAGGCACTGAGTTCTTTTCAAGTTTTAATACACTCTCCCTTTAAAAATATATTTTTCATAAATTACTCTGCTGTCTGGCAGGCCGTCACATTCTTCAGTTCCTGTAATAAAAGGGAAATGGTGCTATGTGGGTGTGAAATGTGAAACGTGGAGGAGAACACCATGGTTAAACAAGAGCAGACACTGATCAAGTCCATTAATCAAAGTGCCTTTTAAATCTCTGCGAGTTGAGAATTGTAGCATCCAGGGATTTGATTAAAGAGGAAATATAAAATGGCAGAAGAGGTCCAGTAGCTGCCTGGGCAGGTCACATCTCAGATCCCGTGATTAAAAGGATGTTGCTTCCAGTGGGATTTGTTTTCCCAGGGTCTTTTTTTGGGGGAGTTTATTTGCTAAGGAGGGGTGGGTTTATTTGCTAAGGAAATGTGGGTTTATTTGCTAAGAAAAGCTCCAATGTTTCCTTCTCTTGGGTATTGGAAAATCACCAAATCCATATTACAGAAGCTTGCAAATCTCTTCAGGCCAGTATTCTATGTCTTTCCATCTTTGGATTACTCCAACTTTCCTGATTTCCATGTATCACAGAGAGGCCCCCTACCTTTTTTATTCCCCCAATTCCAATGCCCCATATTCGTGACCACAAGGATTCCCAAGCACTTTTGAAGCATATTTTAACCCTAGAGATAATGTCTATTGTCAATGGTGCCACCTGATCATTTTTTTTATTTGTTCTTCATCTTGTTAATCAGCCCATTCCAAAATATTGAACATTTATATTTAAGTTAAAAAATGTAAGTGTGAAGAAAGGTAAGAAAACTCCAGAGCTCTTCTGTAAGTGCTTATATCATGGAGGAGTTAGAGGTTCACAAAATATAGTGAGGTCTGGCTACCTCAGAGGCTATACAAGGTACAACAGGGGCACGTAGAAAGGACCTCTGAAATCTCTGGGGGTGGTGTCAGGAGCGCTCCCAGGGAAGTTCTCCTGTGGGAGAGGAGCTGGAAGGCTAAGAATGGGAGACCCAGCAAGAGTGGATGCATGTGCCAGGACTGGAGGCATCAGAGGAAAAGTGGCTTGCTGAGGAATAGAAAATTTGTCGAGAGTGAGTGGGAATGAGGTGTGGAGGTATGGGCAGGCAGACAGGAGCCAGGTCATAAAGGATCCCTGTTCCAGGGGATAATGGGAAGCCATCCCAGGGGTTTCAGTGGGTGAAATGTGTTAGATTGACATGTTGGAAAGACCATTCCTGGGGCAACATGGACAATAGTTGAGAGTCAGAAGAGATTTGAGTGAGGGAGGAAACTAGGAGCTAAGCTTTAATCTGGAAGAGAAATGGCTGGAGCAAGAGGGAAGAGGAATGGGAAAAGGAAATTGGGGACATGTTCTAGAAAGCTTCAGGACCAGTGTGAGTTAGGACACATTTGGTGAGAAGATAGACTTCAGCTCAGTCCAAGACTGCTTTAACTTTGCTCACAAAACCTCAAGTAAGCAGATGGTATGCCATTTGTGACATATTCTTACTTGTCTTGCTTCTAAATGGGTCCTTATTTTGGATATTTTGACAGTCCACTTCTGTGAGATGTCCACCAGGTCAGGGAGGCCAAGGGCCATGGGTTTCGTGGCCTGGCCACATCAGTACCTAAAGCCTCTGAGAGTTCCACACAAGGCAAGTCACACCTGTCACACTAAGTTCTGAGATTCTGAATTGAGGAATTTCCCCTTTTTTTCTGCAAGTGCTTCAGAGCCTGAATACCTCTTACGTACTTTGTGTCTTTCTATGGGCAGAGCCGCCAATGCTTCGGATACAAAATGAGTGCCTAGCCATTATGGGTGAAAGGAAGAGTCTAGGCCATCTGCTGTTGGTGAGTCTTCCAGCACAGGTAAATGGGTGGATGGGCATGCTATACATATCCCACAGTGGTGAATGTGTGGAAGAAGCAGGATTGGAAGAGGATGAACACTTCAGGGCATGTGAGTTTGAACTGTTTTTGGGACTCAGGGGAGATTAGGTCTGGGATTGGAGCTTGAATCTTTTGAGACATATTTGAGTTTTAAAAAAAGGGGATGGAAACCATCAATGTGTGTGAATGATGAAGAATGTGTAAGACATCAGGACAGAGCCCTGGAAAACATTTGTGTGTAATTAAGAACATAGGAGTATCATGGATTGAGTATGGTACCCCACTCTTCCCCCATTCATATGTTGAAGGCCTAAACCCCAAAGTGATGATATTTGAAGATGGAACCTTTAGGAGGTAATTTGTGTTAAATAAGTCATACGGATGGGGCCTTCAAGATGGTATCAGTGGCCTTACACCTAGAGGAAGAGAGAGATAGCTTTCTCTGCTCGCATGCACAGACAGAGAAAAGACCATGTGAAGAGAGTGGTAGGTACCCTCTGCAAGGAGACAGAGAGCTTTTTCACCAGGAACTGAATCAGCCAGCACCCTGAGTTTGAACTTTTAGCTTCCGGAACCTTGAGGAATAAAGGCCAGCTGTTTAAGCCATCTGATCTGTGGTATTTTGTTATGGCAGGCCAGGGTGACTGAGACAGGAGCTCCTGGGAAAAAAGTGAAGACTGATGGGTTGGAAGAGGGAGAGCATCAGACAGGGAGAAGAAAGAGCTGGGAAATCTCTGACCTGGAGGTGTCTGGTGGACTCTGTCTGGCTTTTTTGGACTTAATGGTTGGTATCGTCTGGGTGTGTGGTATATGGCACTTTTGGGTAGAATAAACCTATTAAGAAACACTATAAAGAGTGTTTCTTATTGTGCCCATTCTGATCATCAACAAAATTTGTATTTTAATTTTACAGCTTTTTTTTTCATATTGCAGTGGTAACAACTACTTATTATAAGAAAAAAAGAATTTAGATTAGGATAAAAAAACACAAAAGAAACTTGTATAAAATTATTATCTAGAGAAAATTCTTTTAACTCTCATTTTAGTGTATGCCCTTCCTTTCCCCCTTACTCTGTCTTTCTTAAATTTATATTATATAATATTATATGAATACAATGGGATCATATTGCTTCATTCAACCTAATGAATTCATTCTATGCCAGTAAATATTTATCCATGGAATAATTTTGTAAATGGCTATAATCAATCTCCTATTGTTGGATATTTATTTATTTATTTATTTATTTATTTATTTATTTATTAATTATTTTAAATGGGCTCCATGCCCAACAGGGGGCTTGAACTCACAACTTCAAAATCAAGAGTCACATGTTCCACCCAGTGAGCCATCCATGTCCTATTGTTGGACATTCAATAGGACATGTCCTATTGTTGGACATTCAGATTGCTATTATAAATAATACTGTAATGACTATTCTTATAGCTGAAAACTAATGCACATTCTTAATTATTTCTTTTGGTTGACTTCCTTAAAGTAGAATTGTAGGGCCAAGAGTTATTTAAATTTTTAAGAAATCACGGCACAGTCCGTCTGTTTGGTTACTGTATGTAAGAAATACTGAGAGAATGTCTTTAATTCAGAATTCATTGACAGTGACTAATCTATCACCATTTTATTATATAGTTAACTTTGCATATTTATATAACCTGAAAACTAAAAGACTTATAGCAAATTCTGGTAGCAACATTTAATTCTTTAACACTGAGAAAGTGACGAGAACCTCTGACCAGTGGGACCAAGAGAACATTCCTTCTTTTAGACTATTTTGGATTTATCCAAATTTATCGCACTTATCTTTGTGCGATATACAATTAGCAGGAAATTTACTTGTGTACTTGTCACAATATTTACTTGTGTACTTGTCCAAAGTTCCGATTTAAGGTTCTGACTTAAAGGTTAGACTTAAATGTCTGTATGACATTTCTAGTTAAAAGTTGACTGACTTTCTAGTTAAAAGTTCTGTGTTCTCTGAGATGCTAAGTAGTCCTAGGAACCATGGTGGCTGAGGAGAATTTAAGTCTGTTCTGTTGGGAAGAGTTACTTCTAGGTGGTAGTCTGAGCTGAAAACAGATCCTCCCCTGAGCTGTATGGAAGTGATTTCTCATGGAGGCCTTAGCTTTTGACTGTAGAGTCACGTCACTCCCTCATGCAGTGAACACTTATCAGTGGTGCCAAGGCACCATTTAATGAACTTGTGAGCAAATCAGACAATACCTCTGTCCATGTGGGCTTCCGTTCTTGTGGAGAATTCAGACAGACAGTAAATAAACAATAAGACAATCTCACATAATTTTAAATGTCATGATGGCCGCAGAAGAGATTGGTACAATAAGAGTAGGTAGGGTAATGGTGGTGGGAATGCATCTTTGGATTGGGTGAGGAGGAGATGTTTGAGCTGAGAATTGAATAGTGAGGAGCCAGCCTCAGGAAGATCTGAGGGAAGAGTGCTTAGTGGAGAGCCTAAGTGTAAAACTCTCCCCTCAGGGACCAAGTCCATAAGTAGGAGCCACAGAAAGAAGGCAAGCGTGTCTGGGGCAGAGTGAGTGCACAGTGGGTGGTCACAAATGAGGTGAGGGGCAGGTAAGGAGAGGTGATGTGGAGCCTTGTGTGTTATGGTAAGGAAGCCAGATGCTTTTTTTTTTTTTTTAATTTTTTATTATTTATTTGACAGTGAGAAACACAGTGAGAGAGGGAACACAAGCAGAGGGAATGGAAGCGGGAGAAGCAGGCTTCCTGCCGAGCAGAGAGCCCGATGTGGGGCTCGATCCCACGAACATGGGATCATGACCTGAGCCGAAGGCAGACGCTTAACAACTGAGCCACCCAGTCACCCCAGCCAGATGCTTTCAAAGTGTGTGGAGAAGCTCTCATATTTTTTTTTTAAAAGATTTTATTTATTTATTTGACAGAGAGAGAGAGAGAGAGAGATCACAAGTAGGCAGAGAGGCAGGCAGAGAGAGAGGGGGAAGCAGGCTCTCTGCTGAGCAGAAAGCCTGATGGAGGGCTTGATCCCAGGACCCTGAGATGATGACCTGAGCCAAAGGCAGAGGCTTTAACCCACTGAGCCACCCAGGCACCCTGGTTTCATGTTTTAAGCAGGAGAGTGGCATGTCTATATTATATTTACAAAGATTGTGGGAAATGGATTGCAAGGTAGCAGAGAGATCTCTTGTCCTAGAGTAAATAAGGAGTTTCTGGAAAGAAGGAACACCAAACTGTATTCAGTTCTTCTACGAGGCTGAAATGAGACAGGAAAACATCCTCGAGTAGCAAGATGGAGGCCATTAAGGACTTAGATAAGAGACTCTTCATTGCATAGGTCAGGATAGAAAACTGATCAGAATGAGCTGAAGAGAAAAAGGTGCGGTGGGGGTGGCGGGGACTGGGAGGGAGAAGCCCCGGGCTTGGGAGTGGCCACAAAGAAGTGAGGCATGGGGATGCAAAGGGGATCAAGGGAGACTCTACATACCGGGTGGGGTAACCTCCACCTTGTTGCCTTTCCCAGCAACCAGAAAGCTGGGAGCCATAAGCATGAAGGCCAGGATGTGGGAAAACTTCTGTCTGGAGAAACTGGTGTGAGATAGACTAATGCCACATACTGACATCTAAGAACCACAGTAAAGGAGTCAGATACTCATTCCCTCACTGCTCAGTGAGCTCACCAGTTAGCATACTGCGCTCAAACACTCTTAGCGTCCAGTCATGTTTTAGTGCCTCGCTTTTAGACGTGAACAGAAAGCCAACGAAGAACATATACTCAGAAGAATCCTTTATGATGAAACACAGAGCATAAAACAAACAAACAGGAAAAAGAAAAGAAAAAGAACCCGGAGAAGTCAGACCATGCAGAGCTCAGACAAAAACTCCCAATACCTTCAGCGACCTAAGAGAAGATTTTACATTCATGAAAAACAGTAGGATACTACAGTGAAGGAATATTCAGAGAAAAAGATAGAAGGTTGGAAATGTAAAATGTGCTAAAAGAATTGGTGTAATCAAGTTAAGGAAATCCTTCAGAACATAAAACGTAATACAAATATGGGGGAAAAGCTAAAGAATTCGTATAACTCTGAAAAAATAAAACTGAAAGAAAAGGAAAATTTAGCTATTTGGCAAACTCAAGATTTTAAACTGTAATAAGATAAAGTTTTGAGTGCTAGATAGTAAATGAAAAAGAGACATTTATTGACATAAATAGTTATAATTAGATGGAAGAATGCATTTGTTTTTAAAACTATATTCCTGCAAAACAAAGTCCAGAAGATATACATCAAAACAAGTATATCCCTGGATTGTGAGATAATGGGTTATATTAGTTAGGATAGGCTGAACCATTGTAACAAATAGACCCCAAAAGTCAATGGCTCAAACTTTTAAAAACAGCTTTTTTTTTTAAGATTTTATTTATTTATTTGACACAGAGAGAGAGATCACAAGTAGAGAGGTAGGCAGAGAGAGAGGAGGAAGCAGGCTCCCTGCTGAGCAGAGAGCCCGATGTGGGGCTCGATCCCAGGACCATGAGAACATGACCTGAGCTGAAGGCAGAGGCTTTAACCCACTGAGCCACCAGGCACCCTAAAAACAGCTTTATTGAGATATAATTCACACACCATCCAGTTATTTTATTTAAAAGGTACAATTCAAGGTTTTTTAGTATATTCACAGATACAGCTACCACCGTGGTGAGTTTTAGAGCATTTCATCACCTCAAATAGAAGCCCCATATCTTTTAGCTCACTATCACCCCTTTATTCCTACGTTGCTAACCTCCCAACCATAAGCAACCACTGATCTACTTGCTGTCTCTGTAGATGTCCCTGTTCTTGACATTTAGTGTGAACTGAATCATAGAATATGTAGGCTTTTGTGACTGACTTTTTCAATCAGCGTAATGTTTTCAAGGTTGGTCCGTGTTGTGGCATGTATCAGTACTTCATTCCTTTTTTTTTTCTTTTATTTATTTATTTTAGTTTTTTAATTTTTTTTTTTAAAGATTTTATTTTTATGTATTTGACAGAGAGAGAGATCACAAGTAGGCAGACAGGCAGGCAGAGAGAGAGGGGGAAGCAGGCTCCCTGCCGAGCAGAGAGCCCGATGCGGGGCTCGATCCCAGGACCCCAAGATCATGACCTGAGCCAAAGGTAGAGGCTTTAACCCACTGAGCCACCCAGGTGCCCCAGTACTTCATTCCTTTTGATGGAATTTACTGTATCTTGTTCATCCATTCCTCAGTCAATGGACATTGATGTTGTTTCCACCCTTGCTTGTTACAAGGCTGTTATAAACATTCAAGTACAATTTTTTGTGTGGAATATATTTTAAATTACTTTGGGTGTATATACTAAGAAGGAGAAATGGTTGGTCATATTGGTCACTCTGCATTTAATTGTTCAAGGAATTGCCAGATTGTTTTCTAGAGGGGCTGCATCATTTTAAATTCCCATCGGTTGTGTATGAACATTTCAATTTTCCATATCTTCACCAATTTTTTCATCTTTTTTCTCATGTTGCTTATCTTTATTGCCATATGTAAGGCTCCTTTGCCAAATACCAGATCGTGAATAAAGATTTACCTCTATGTTCCCTCCTGAGAGTTTTATAGTTTTAGTTCTTACATTAAAGTCTCTGATTCATTTTGTACTTATCTTTGTATATGGTGTGAAAAAAAGTTTCAGTTCCATTCTTTTGCAGGTGACTATTTAGTTGTTCCAGTGCTATTTGTTGAAAAGACTATTCTTTCTCTTTTGAATGTTCTTAGCACTCTTGTGGAAAACAGTTGACCATGAATGTATGGGTTTATTTCTGGACTCCCAATTCTATTCCATTGATTTACATCATTTACATTAATCTTGTGCTGATACCAACCTATCTTGATTACCATTGCTTTGTGGTAAGTTTCAAAATTGGTAAGTATAATCCCCCTATTTTTCCTTTTTCTGAATTTTATTAGCTATTCTGGGTTCCTTGCAATTTCATATGAATTTAGAAAAGACTTGTTAATTTCTGCAATGAAGTCCGCTAGGATTCTGATGGATACTGCTTTGAGTCTGTAGATTGGTTTGGGGATGATTGCCATCTTTTAAAATTTAACTTAATTATATTATTTTTATTATTTGTTGAAGTATAGCTGACACACAATGTTATATGGAATGATTGCCATCTTAAAATAATATTGGGCCTTTGATCCATAAACATGGCATGTTTTTTTAAATTACTTAATTCTTTAATTTCTTCCAATAATCTATTGTAGTTTTCAGCACATAAATTTTGCACTTTTTTTTGTTAATCTTATTCCTAAGTATTTTATTCTTTTTAATACTATTTTGAGTGCAATTGTTTCATAATTTCATCTTTGGATAATTTATTGCAAGTGTATTAAAATACAACTGATTTTTATATATTGATGTTGTACCTTACAACTTTGCCAAGCTCATTTTTTAGTTCTAATAGTTTTTTTTAGTTGACTCATTAGGATTTTCTATGTACAAGATCATGTCATCTGTGAATATAGTTTTACTTCTTCCTTTCCAATATGATTTCCTTTTATGTATTGTTCTTCATTAAGTGCTATTATTGACTGAATATTTGTATATCTCCCAAATTCATGTTTAAATCCTAACCTCTGATGTGGTGGTACTAGGAGGTAGGGTCTTTGGTAAGGTGATCAAGTTTTGAATGCAGACCCTTATAAAAGATACTCTATTGAGCTCCCTTGACCCTTCTGCCTTTTGAGGATACAGTGAGAAAACTGGTCATTGAACCAGGAAAATTATTCTCACAAGACAGAGAATCTGTTGATGCCTTGGTCTTGGATTTCCCAGCCTTCAGAACTATGAGAAAAAAAAATTTGTGGTTTAAGCTACTCAGTCTAATATTTTTCTTATAGCAGCTCAAATGGGCTAATTGCTCAAGTTAGAACATTTAGTCCAATGTTAGATAGAAGTGGCAGTAATGGGCATCTTTGTCTTGCTCCTGATCTTAGGGGAAAAGCCTTCAATTTTTTGCCAAGTAAGATGTTAGCTCTGGGGTTTTCATAGATGCTCTTTATCACATTGAGGAAATTCCTTCTGTTCTTAGTTTGTTGAGTGTTTTTATCCTGAAACAATGTTGGATTTTGTCAAATGCTTTTGTTGTGTCTATTGAGATGATCATGTAATTTTTGTTTTTGTGCTATTGATATAATGGCTTACATTTATTGATTTTCCTGTTCTACACCAACCTTGCATCTCTGAGGTAAATCCCACTTCATCATAGTATATAACTTCCTTTATACACTGCTGGATATTTTTTGCTAGCATTTTGTTGAAGGGTTTTACATCCATATTTATAAGAAATATTGGTCTGTAATTTTCTTTTCTTGTGATATCTTGGTTCTGTTACCAAGATAATACTGGCCTCACAAAATGAGTTGTAAGGTGTTCTCTCCATTTATTTTTTTGGATGAGTTTGTGAGAAATTGATGTTAATTCTAATTTAACTGATTGGTAGGATTCAGTTGTGAAGACATCAAGACCTGGGCTTTACTTTGTGGGTAGTTTTTTGATCAGGAATTTAGAATTGTTTTAGGTCTATTTAGATTATCTCCTTCTTAAGCCAGTTTATGTAGTTTGCATCTTTCTAGGAATGTGTCCATTTCATCTAGTCTAATTCTTCTTATTTCTGTGGGGTTGGTAATAATGCTCCCTCTTTCATGTCTGATTCTAGTATTTTGAGTCATGTCTTTTTTAGTGTACTTTACCTTTTGGCTCCAGAACTTCCATTTTTTTAATAATTTCTATTTTTAATTGATATTCTATATTTGATGCAAAATTGTTATTAAACCTTTCTTTACTTCTTAATCAGGCTTTATTACAGTTCTGTGAACATATTTATAATGGCTAGTTTGAAACCTTTTTTATGTTAAATCTTTTGTCTGTTCACTCTGACAGGCAGTTCCTGTTGCCTGTTACTGGTCATACTTTCCTATTTCTTTGCATTCCTTGTAATTTTTTAAAGAAAACTGACCTTTTAGACAACATATTACAGCAACTTTGGGTATTGGTCTAA
>CM053605.1:83611031-83628036 GCA_028646535.1 Procyon lotor | reverse complement strand
AAGTGGTTGATTTTCTGCTCCTAGAATTGCTGTTCTTATTCTCTTCTCTCTGCTGTTGTGTTTGCCGGCTTTTAGAGTGGTTTTCAGCCTCTTTCTGGATCCCAGTGCTCTCCGTGCCTCCTACACCTCCGCCATCTTGTCTTGGTCCCCCTGATTGCTCTAGTGTTTTAACAATGCTCTGGAGTGTATATTCCTCTGCATACTAATCCAATTAAATTGTAGTTTTTTGGTAGGAATGATTTTTGTGGTTAGTGTTTGATGTTTGTTCTGATCTCTAGAAAGCTCCTCCCAGCTCTGTTATTCCTCATTTCTCTCCTGTAGTAACCAGCCTACAGTATAGGCTGTATCTTCATTGATCCACGAATTTCCTTCCAATTGCCTTTCACTACAATCCTCATTATTCATGAGAGCATTCTTAGGCTCGAACTTTTACATGCTCTATTGCAAATGAAGTCAGTTCTTTTAGGAAGAGATTAGGAGCTATCTGTTTTATGACCTGTTCCTCCCCTAAGATTTTTGCTTAGGCAGGACTCTGAGGCTGAGAGTAAGGAAAATGGTGAGCTTCCTTACCCCCACTCTAGGAACTGAACGCTGATAGGGGGCAGCAGCCTAGCTTCCTCTCAGCTAGCCTTTTCTGGTGCGGAACCATTGATTCGTGAGTCAAAGAAAGGACCATCAGAGCCCTAGTATTCTCAGTGTGCCACACCCGAGGTAGAATAGGAATTGGGGGAAGAAGGGAATTTCCACTTATTAATCACACTTGCTCAAAACTTAGCTTTGGCAATAAGGTGCTGAGGATGGAATAAGATACACAGATACCCTGTTCCCAAGTAGGAGCCTTGGGCTCTTGACTGAAGCAGTCTGGGGTGGAGTGTCCAAATATTGAGCTGGAGGGAAGGAGAAGAGAGGAACAGTATTGGCTTAGATACCATAGACTCTCATCTTTCTTTCTGAATTTTCATAGATTTTCTTGAATAGGTACTTCTTCATTTGGTTTTTACCTTTAGGACCATTACCAAAGGCTTTGAATAACTATTTTTAAAAAAATAATTTCCACCAGTTTCATTGGGAAGTCAGTCAGTCATTTCTTAGTGCTGGAAATCAATTTCTTAATGGCTCAAACTTAATGGAGGTTTATTTTTAGTCTTGGAGTATTCTGGGGCTAGACTTCAATCTTAGCAGATGGTCTCTCTCCACAAAGTCCTTCTAGGACCAAGACTAAGATTGACTCTGCTATTTTCAAAAACCTGGCTTTCTAAGTTACTCTGGTCTTTGTAATTCAGTCTTCCAAGGAGAGGAAAGAGCACAGAAGGCTGTGCAGAGGGGTTGTGGCCCATGCCAATAAGTAGAACATAGCACTACCACTCATATTTCATTAGTGAGTAGACTAGGAGACTACATCACACTCACCAGTGGAATGTAAGTGTTCACTTGAACTGTAAAAGAGGCTGAGAAATACAGTTTTTACCATGTGCTTAGCGGTTTCCCATAAAAGTGCTTTTAATTTTCTCTTAGTTTATCTGTATTTTCTAATTTTCCACAATGATTTTATATTTAGTATAATATAAATATAAATTTAATTAAAAATAGAGAATAGTCAGTGAGAAAATAGAGATAGGGAGTATATAAACAATCCCTTCTGAGAAGTTTTGTAGTTGTCATTTATGGAGGGAGAAACTAGAGTAAGAGAAAGTAATTAAATGTGGAGATTTGAGCATATTCTTGTAAGCTAAGAATTAGCAAAGAGAAAGAAGACAATTGATAATGAATACTTGTGTTGGCCTTGCTTAAAGGCTACATAGAATCTCTTTTTCACTTGAGAGAGGAGGGGAAAGAAAAAAGAAAAAATTTTGAAAATGATTGCCCATGCTAATTCTACTCATTAGAGGGGAAGTTTCAGGATTTCAAAGCTTTCCCTGGAAGACATATAAGCAGAAAGAAACAGTGTTTATTGAGCCTGACAAAGTTAACAAATTGTGAACATTTCCAAAGCTAATTGTTTTTGTTTTTCTAAAAAATTGCTTTGATATGTTGAGAGTTTTAATGAGGGTCATTAAATACAGAAATACTTAGATTGCAAGGAACACCGGAACCACCCAGTGATGTGCTGATGTGTTGTACCTTAACTATATCATGCAAAATGAGACCATTATGCAATTGGGCTGTTTCACAAACTTTCATGGAACTTAATACAATATGAAGCAATCTTTTGAAAAATTTTATCAGCCATAGAAAAGAAGTACTACAGGAATATATAAAGGGAGAGGTTAATTCCCATTGAGAGAATTAGGATCAACTTCAGAGAGGAAGTGGCATTTGAGAAATTTCTGGATGGACAGTGAGATTTTTTTTTACAAAGTCCTTGGGGAAAAGGCATCATGAGTTGAAAATGACTATATGGCTGGAAAGCAGAGCACAGGAAAGAGGAGGAGCTAAAAATTGGCTTGATTGTGGCCTGTGAACCTGAAAAGAGACTCAGTAGAAGGTAAGTCCAGGGAGGGAGATGACAGCCAGCGTGAAGGATCATGAATGCCAGCCTGAGAACTTGTAATTTCTATTCTTGGTTCTGATCAGTGTGTAGAAAAAATTATCTATTAATAGCGTGGAGGGAAGAGTGAGAAGGGGAGAAATACTATCGGCAGATTAGAAGGAGGTGACTGGCATCATGTTTTCAGGAGATATTGACTAGAGCCAGCACAGAGAAATGTGGGGGAGATATTGAGACTCCCCTAGAGTGTGAAGAGGAACCTTTATAACTTCCAGAGGTAATAAATGGTGATCACAGGTGTGCAGGCTCTTTGACCCTTCCCCAGATGGGGAAGAGAGAAACTTTGAGGTAGATGCCATTTGAGGAGCCAACATATGGATTCTCTCTCTTTAGAACATTCTTGCTAACTCCCAAGGGAAACCAATTCTTCATGGTGTTAGAGATTCATCATGGATTTATGGGAGAAGACGTTGACAACGTTGTGGCCTAAATTGTTCTTCAAGTGCCAAATGTTCCCACCAACAAATCACTAAGGATTCTCTGAGATTTGCAGTTGTGCATTATTGATTTTGTACCTAGCCTTGGATGCACTGAGCTGAGTCTCCTCTGCGGCTGCATCTGTGCCCCATCTGATCACCTCCTTGCACCTGGAGAAGTTTCCATTCTTTAGTGGGATTAAGTAACCAAGGTCCCATAGGAAAATGATCTGCATGTCCCCCAGAGCAGCTGCCCAACCTGCTCCAGCTGACTGATGCTTGGTATTTTGCTCCAGGCACTTCTCTCTCTGACTCTTTCATTGGCATCCTCACTCTCCCAGTCATGTGGTCCTTCCTTCATTCATTGGCTCATCTAGCAAGACTTCGCTGGGCGCTTACAGGCTGGCAGCCTCACTGGGGGGAGGGGGGGCGGGCAGTGGTCACTCCACCAGTGAATCCCACAATGGCCTTGGTGGGGAAAACTGGGGATTGTAAAAGTCTATGAAGCATGCTCTGATGGGGGGTGGGACCCACAGGATATTGAAGGAACACACAGGAGATGTGTCTGGAGCAATTCTGGGAGGAAGTGGCCAGGCAAGAACTTCAGTCATCTTTGATGAGTTCCTCTCCTGCACTCAATGTCCGCATGTACAACACAATACAATATCTCTGCTAGGTCTGTTCTTTCCTTTCCATATCTTCCCATAAAGGAACATTTACAGATGCCAGGCAGACCTGGCACACCAGCTCTGTGGCCTGGAGCAAGTTATTAAATCCCTTGTGGTCTTAGTCTCTTCAACCAAGCAATGGGGACATCAACGCCTTCCCCATAAATCTATGATGAAGAACAAATAAGATAATATTTTAAAAATAGCCCCAGGCCTGGCACTTCAAAGATAATCATTCCAGTCTCTTTCCTCTGTCTGCAATTTCTCCCTTTGTTTAATATATTGTACTCTCAGCTGCTGAATTCATCGTCCCAAACTTTAATCTTACCTCCCTCTGGTTTGAAAGTTTTCAGATTCCCATAGCCTGTGGAATACAGTTTGTACCAGTAGGAAAGAGATGCGTACCCTAAGGGATGAATGAAAAAAGTGTAAGGAAGAACAGTTCAAGAGCACAGAGCAGGGACCCAGGGTATGTAGTCCGTTGAGCATCTGGACTATTCCTTGAGGAGGTGATCTTGAGCTGAGATAGGAAGGATGAATAGGAGTTTACTAGGCATAAGGAGGAATGGAGGGAAGAACATTCTAGATAAGGGCCCTCAAGGAGGAGGAGGAGAAGGATGAAGGGAAGAGGAGGAAGATGGGGAGGAGGAGGAGGCAGGGGGTGTATGGCTGGCGTGCACAGAGCAACAGGGAGGGATGAGAGGAACCAGGCCATCCAGGACAGAGCCTGGTAGGCCATGCACTTGCACAACAATTTCCATATTTGAAGCAATGGGAGCCGTGGGAAGATTTTTAAGCTATAACTTGTTTTCACATCAGTTGCTCTTGTTAGGAAGAGCCATCTCTGTATTCTTTATAGTAAACTCCATAGGTGCTTAAGGAATCCGACTAATGAAGTGAATGCAATTATAATTATAGAAACAGAGGGAAAAAATCACGGTAGTTCAAATTTCTGGTTGTTTGGGTGAGAGTGAACTGAGGCTTCACTGTACTTTAGCATGCACAGAGAGCCTGGGGACTGCTGCCAAGCTCGAGTTTGAGTTGATTCGGATCTCCAGGAACGCACAGATGAGACTGACAAACCCGAATTCCCTCAGAGGAAGAAAACTAGCACTACCCCAGAGAGCTCGACAAAGGGGAATTAAGCTCGCTTGAACTTGAGCCTGGGGACCAGAGAGCTTGATGGCAGCTTGGCAGATTCTTGAATCTCCATGGAAACAGGCAGATTCTTCTTGAAGGGAAGGGCAATATTGGTTGCTTCCTTTCTTCTGGACCCCTCCCGCATGCATGATTCATAAAGCACCTGCCTGTAGATTTGCTCCAGACAGGGGGCCTTTTTGCCCAATTTCTGACCCCTACACTCCTGTCCGACCCTCCTGCGGAGCTCTCAGGCACTTCTGTACCCCATCTGTCCAGCTGTCCCACACACAGTGGGGCTCAGTCACAGGAGGACCCAGAGTCATGTGTCTGGCTCATCCTCGTATCTCAGGGCCTAGGATGGTATCTTACACAAAGTGGAAGTTCAACACGTTTTTAGCAAAAAAAAAAAGCGTGGAGCGTAGAAGGGAATGATAACCAAGTTCCCAGGTGGTCCTCTTCCTTAGAATTGAGAAACAAAAATGCCTGACTCAGGCTTCTCGTATTTTAAGTGCATACAATTAATCAGAGATATTGTACTGATTCAGTAGACTTGGGATGCATCTGGATATTCTGCATTTCTAACAAGCTCCCAGGTGATGCTCATGCTGTGGTCCTTGGCTCACTCACCCAAGGCAATAAACGGAACAGCTGACTAAACAGCCAAATTTTGAGAAAGGGCAACCATTACTTACACTTTATAAATTGGTAGCCATCCCAGCTCACCTAAGAGATAAATGTACAGGCTTAAGTTCGCATGCATAAGGTTCGGTGTTGCTTTGGAATATTCATTTCATTTACACCTGTGGGCAGAGCCAGGCATACATACCAACCATATGTATTGACAGTCATCTCCACACCAAAGAGATCAGTGGGCAATTCAATAGCAACTCATAGCATGTAATTCCAAGTGATTTTGTAATTATTTCAGAAACATTGAATAGTTGTGGGTTTTTTGTTTGTTTTTGGTCCTATCTTCATTCATCTAACAAGAATTTGTGGAAGGTTAACCATGGATGGAGCCTCTCTTGGGCCACTGGAACACTCTTCATGTCCTCCTTGAGCTCCCAGTCTAGTGGGTGAGACAGAAAGAAAACAATGACAGTACAATATGATGAATTGTCCTTACCACTGCCAAACAACAGAAATATAACATGAGCAACAAATGTAATTTAAAATTTTCTAGAAGTCACTTAAAAAACAAGTGAAACAAACAAGTGTAATTCATTTTAACAGTACATTTACTGAGCCCAATATATCCAAAATAGTCTCATTTCAATATATAATCCATATAAAGATATATTCAGTATTTTACTATTTTATGTACTAAGTCACCGAAATCTGGTCTGCATTTTGGCCTTAAAGCACATCTCAGTTTGGACTAGCCACATTGCAGGACCCTCAAGCCACACTTGACAGTGCAGATCTCTACAGTGAGGAGGAAAGAAACTTCTCTGCTGTAGAACCTGAGGGGTGGGGCAGGAAAGGGGCTAATCAACTGTGCTGCAAGCTAAGGATGGCAAGTAGGTCTGGAAGGGCACAGAGGAGGTGTGGGAAGCTGGATCTGCCACCTGGTCCCAAGACACAGGTGTGACAGGTGGTCAGCTGCCCCAGAAATGATGGTGAAGGCAGGTGTGGTGTTTGGAAAGGGGGCTCAGGCAGAAACTCTGGAGCTCTGTGGGCCTGTGGTGCTCAGCTTCTCTCTGGCCGGTGGTTGGGTGTCAGACAGTGTCATGAATGTGGGTGTGATAATTTTGGTTTCCTCTTCTATCTGAGTGGATCTTGTTCTGAATGGTGCTGAGCCTGGGATGGATCTGAGCCTTGGGGTATCCTTTCACTGAAGGGTCACTATCTTCTGTGCTGGGGAATCTCACCCCTGAGGGGCAGGATTGGAATGGCTATGTCCTGCTGCCATAACTGAGGGTCATTAATTCTGAATCTGACTCAGGAATGAGATAGGCCAGGCACTGTCCTGGGCCCTTTATAGACGCATTCTACAAATGTGGACTCTGAGGGTTCTGGGAGGTTAAAGGCAATGGTCCAAGGTATAACAGGTGATAAGCGGTAGAACCAGGATGGAAACTGAGGTCTGTGTGACTCACTCAGCTTTCTCCACAGCACACTGCCTCAAACACGAATATCCCAGTACAATACACTCCCCTCGGGATTTGCATTTTTGACTTTATAATCAATCAGCAAGCACTTATTTAATACTGACTGGTAGGAGGGGCACCTGGGTGGCTCAGTGGGTTAAAGCCTCTGTCTTCGGCTCAGGTCATGACCTCAGGGTCCTGGGATCGAGCCACACATCGGGCTCTCTGCTCAGCAGGGAGCCTGCTTCCCCCCCTCTCTCTGCCTGCCTCTTTGCCTGCTTGTGATCTCTTTCTCTGTCGAATAAATAAAATAAATAAAATTAAAAAAAAAATACTGACTGATGGGAAAGAATGCTATGGCAAATGTGTAGGACATGATTCTTCCTCAGTTACTTATGCTCTAGGAAGGGCAACACACAAAGGCCTGTGACAGGTAAACAAACTGTGAAATAGAAAAAAAAAATCAAAATAATTTCAGGAGAAATTTGTGAGACTAGACATGTTCAGTTAGCATTTGAAATCATGAAAGCTTTAACTGTGGATAGAGGAATATTGTGCAGCAGTATGGAAGCGGGTGGGACTTTTGGGCTGGGGACAGGGTAACATTGCCAGACTTCCCGAGTCACGCTTATAATTTGCCTGAGATAAAAATCTTTTTATTGTTTCCTATCCTTTTCAGGCCACATAATTGGCCAAGGTGGCAGGCAGGTAAGGACGCTGATGTCCCTTGGCTTCTAGAAGGCATGTTCTCAGCTACTGATGCAAACATCAGGGCGTTGATATGTCCATCAGGTGACACCTGGTACAGTTGGGAAAAAAAAGAACCCGGAGATTAAAACCCCCAGCCTTCCATCCCAGTTAAAGGTCTGTGGCCACATTACCTGATGTTTCTGAACTTCACTCTCTTCTAGGGCTGTCTTGAGAATTTAAAGAAGTAACACATAAAGTGTCTATGAAGATTCTGGACTTCTTTTAATTTTTTTCGCCTTCCCTTATACCTAGTACTCTAACCCACCTTTGGGATCCTCACTCAATAAAAACAAGCAGAATTAATTTGAGCAGTTTTGCTACAATTATTCACAAGTAGATCCATATGACACACACTACATGTTGACCACTCAAGAGTCTTTCTTGGCCCCCTTTCTCCCAATAGGCTCTCACTCTAGAGGCTAGAGGGCAAATACTTGCTAGTAGAGTCCATGCAAGACAGTTCTGTCCCACTCATGATTGCATGGCGCCACACATTATTCAATAGAAAGTATATGGCCATCTGATATGTGCCAAACACTGTTCTGGTCACTGCGGGAGACTGAAAAAAATATGTATATATGTTAGATAAGACTTTGCAAAAATATAAACTTTGCAAAAAAAAAATAAAACTCAGAAAAGAATGGAGGAAGGGAAGTTGGAATTAGGAATAGGGTGATCAGGGAAGGTCTCACTGCAAAGTTGAAATGTGCACAAAGCCTGAAGGGAGTGAGGAGCCAGCCATATAGCGACAGAGGAGGAAAGCATGTCAAGTGGAGGGAACAGCAGATGCAAAGGGGAGGCCTGGCCTTCTTAAAATAGTGGGAGCCAGTGTGGCTGGAGTGGAATGAGGATTGTGTCATCAGGGAGGGGATCAGAGCAGAAATAAGATAGCCAGATCACATGGGCCTTCGAAGCCCCTCTGAGGAGTTGGAAGTTAACTCTTGAGTGTGCTGGGAAGTTATTGGGGCTTGGAGTAGAGGAGTGCCATTTTTGATTTTTACTTTAATGTGCTCACTCTGCTTGCTATATTGGATGGGTCAAGGGGAAGGAGGTGGGTGACAGACTGAAAGAAAATGGGGAGATATGATGGGTGACTTGACCAAGGGTCACAGTGGAAGTATGTGGACATCATCTGGAGGCTTCTGGAAAAGGTTTTGATCTCCTAATAAAAAAAGATCATACTGAACGGATTCTTCTTCCATTACTCTTCTTGATGAATGTGATGACCTGACTTGTAGCATCCATCTTTAGTCCAAAACATGCTGAGACATTGACCAGGGGCATTGTTGATTCCCCCCCACCAAGAGCAGTGATTGTTCATCTCTAGATTTCTTATACTGTAAATAAACAAACCTCTGTTGAGTGCATCTTCAGGAACACAGTGCCCCCAAAGATGCCTCCTTCTCCTGCATTTCTTCATCAGGAGCCCAGTGATCTGAAAGGCCAGGCTACAAACTTCTCCAAGGAAGCAAAGAGCCCCTGTGTGATTACAGGAGGAAGAGATTTGAAACCTTGTCTCCTAATCCCTCTTCATCCGAGCTAATTTTCAAATGGACAAAGTAATCAATTCAAGTGATAAATATATCTTATTCAAAGGGCTGAATGAGTGGCTGGAACAATTCCCCAAACTCTGGTTTCCATTGAATAATTGAAATTATGCTAGGGCATGGAAATTTTTCCATGAAAAATTATTTTCATGAAAATCTATTAAAGATACGTCTGCAAGAATCATTTGCAAAAGCCCAACTCAGCAATAAAAAATAAATTACATTTCTGTTCTTGCTGCCGTTCTCTTTGGGAAAGAGCATATTACTACCACTTTGTGGACAAATGAAACCAGTGCATCTTGGAATGAAGGACGCGACAAGCTCTAAACCACGAGGTTTTGTCGTTTCATCGTGTAGGTAAAGATTCTACACTGGAAAATGAAGAGGGAAAAATTTCCCTGACTTCCTGTTGCTCAGATAATAGATACACTGTTTTATTTCATCCATGGGGGTTTTTGGAATCAGAGTTTTCCATCTTTGACTTTGAGTGACAGACAACTTTACTCAGAGATTTTGGACCTCATTCAGGCCATTTGGACCAGCCCTATGGGGATCAAAGGGCTTACTAGAATCCCTTATTTCTATTTTCATCTCATCCTGAGCATGGGGTTCAGAGGAGACAGTCCCTTCAAAGGTAGGTTAGAAAGTTGACCAAGAGAATGTAATTTTTGAACTATAAATTGAAAGACCTTCTGAGTAATTTTTTTCCAGTATGATGCAGCTCTGCCCTTGGCTTCACGAGCTGGTCGGGGTGGTGTTTCTGTCACCCTCCTATACTCTATTGGTTCAGAGAGCTTGCCACCTCTTTAAATTAAGACCACGTAGCTTAAAGCCACAATCCTTTTGCCTGTTTCTGCTTTCTCATCTCATTACTTTTTGTTACAGCTCAGGGTGCTGGTCTGGGGTTCACCCAAGTGCCACGGGCAGGGCAGGATCCGTGATTTCCTCCCTCCAGATGGGCGCTGGCCCTCAAGGGTTGCCTGTTTATGCGAGACTGCACCAGCCTTATTTACCTCCAAGCAGATTCACACCAGGGGAAACTTGGAATGGGAAAGAGACACCACCTCTCCTCCCAGAGCCCAGGCCTCCTCCTAACTGAGAACTATCAGAGCTATGATTCCGTTACTTGAAAGGAGCCATTGCCTCTGGCCCCAAATTAAGAAGAAAAAAACAAAAACACAAAAAAACCCCACCAACTGCCCATATCCATTAGCTGTTGCCTTAGAGGCGGCTCAGGGGCAAGCTGAGGGGGTAAGCAGTGGTTGAAACAGAAAGATAGGATAATGAAACACGCTCTTTCCTCCAAGTGCAGAGCAAACTTCAACAATGGTACCAATGTTTGTCCTGTGAGCCAGTCAAGTACATTTGGGAAAGGAGGTGGAGAATGGTTATTCTTTCCTTTACAGGGTGAGAGCAAGTTTACCAGAGCTTAGAAAGAGAGCGTCTGAAAAAAAGTACTTTCTGTCTGTCAGACACTGGACCCAGCACTTGGTGTTTTAACTCACTTAATCTCCAAAACAGCCCAACGAGGAAGCTACTTTTATCGTCCTCATTTTACAGGCAAGGTGACAGGTGCTTAAAGTTAGATAACTTGCCTAGGGTTGTGGGTAGCAAACAATGTCAAGGCCGTTGCTCTTCACCTCTACAGACTACTTTAAGGGTGCTACGAGGGGGTGGCAGTGGCTGACCTGAAGGGGGCAGTAGCTTCCGTAGCTGTTGGTCTCTTTGTAGTGGGGTGCTGGCTGGCTGCACACAGCCGGGCCTGGCATCCATGGCCCTGGGGAAGTCCGTGGGCCTCACTGGTTTCTCCCACCTCAAAGGCAACCTGAATGCGACTTGAAAGGCCTCTGATAATTCCGCTGTATATTGTTTAGTTTCTGGGCATAGCGTAGAGGATGGAGGTAGAAGCGTGAGTCCAAAGCAATGCAGGAGGAGTGAGAGAACCCAATGGGGAGACTGAGGGAGCACCTGCTAAGGCTGCTGCTGTGAAATCCGGTGACCTGGGTGGTGGCATGCTGACTGGCAGGAGAAGTGGGCCAGACATGGTTTCTGGAGCCCAGGGAAGCGTTCCTTTCCCCTCCAGCCATGTGCCCCCATTCTTATCTTGATTTCTAAAATTCTATAATTAGACATTAACTTTAAGACTCCTTCTCTTATCTTAAAAATCAATGGTGGATTTGTTAAAAAGAGAAAAAGGCGAAGGAGATTGTATTGCTAGAAAGATCCAGGTTGTTGAAATCAGAATATCTGTAAGGAATTTGTTTTAATTATACCACACATATAAACATTTCAAAAACAACATTTTGTTTATTTTTATTTAAAGATTTTATTTATTTGTTTGACAGAGAGATAGAGAGCATGAGAGCACAGAGGGAAGGGCAGAGGGCAAGGGGGAAGCAGGCTCTCCTCTGAGCAGGGAGCCTGATCCCAGGACCCTGAGATCATGACCTGAACTGAAGACAGACGCTTAACCCACTGAACCACCTAGGTGCCCCCCAAAAACTCTATTTTATTTTGAATTACATATGGAAGTGACTGTGGAATGTCAAGATCTTTTTCCTGCCTTTCCAATTTTTAGTACATTAGATCTTAGTTTGAGCCTACTTAAAATATAAATACTCTTGGGAAGCTATAACTTTGTATTCCTTTTCTATTTCTGTGTAACAAACTATATATTTAGAAATTTAACACAACATCCATGTATTCGCTTTGTGATTTTGACTAGTCATTTCATTTCTGGGCCGCAAGTTTCTCCTTAGTCATGTGTTGCATGTAAAATGGGGCTGTTTTTAAAGAGTGTTGTCAGTTTAGACTTTCTGAAACGTGGTTCCAAAGTCACACAGGCTTTCTAGTTGTACAGATGCTTGGCATTGCTTACAAGGAGTGATGAAGGGTTGAGGATGGCTCATTAAAGTGGAACCCTAAAAAAAAAAAATGGAACCCTATCGAACATGTTCTGTCAACAGAGCTCCAAGGGTCACCATAGCATCTGAAGGGTAGCTTTGGAAAAGTAACTGATATCAGAGGATGGTCAGGACAAGGGTGGCCGGACTTGTGCTTCTCAAGATCATTCATTCAAACACTCTTACTTCCAAGCATCTGGACAACACTCTCTACCATGCTTGGGGCTTTCAGAAATCAAAGTAAAAAGCAAACAATAACAAGACTTATATTTAGGAGCAGACCAGGTGGGGAGGACATTACTGTTGCCCACCAATATTTCCTGCTTCCTTCCTTTGGCCAAACAATATGATTGTACTTCACCAGCCTCTGAAGATGAATAGTCCTTGGAATCTTTTTGGGCAATGAGATGTGAGTGGGAGAGGTATAGGTCCCTTCTAAGTGGAAATGCTTAAGAACTGGTATGTATTCTAATTAATGATGCTGCATATCATGTATTCAAAAGTTGCTAAGAGTAATCTGAGGAGTCCTCATCCTAAGAAAAAACAATGTATAACTATGTGTGGTGATGGGTGTTAACTGGACTTATTGTGATGATCATTTCACATTGTATCGAAGACAAGTATGCTCTACACCTGAAACCAATATAAAGTTATATGTTGATTAAATCTCAATTTAAGAAGAAAAAATAAAAATAATCCTTATACTCCAAACAGACAAATAAAATACCAGGAAATTAAAATAGAAAGAAATAGGGGCACCTGGGTGGCTCAGTCGTTAAGCGTCTGCCTTCGGCCTAGGTCAGATCCCAGGGTCCTGGGATCGAGCCCTGCATCGGGCTCCCTGCTCAGCAGGAGGCCTGCTTCTCCCGCTACCATTCCCTCTGCTTGTGTTCCCTCTCTCGCTGTGTTTCTCTCTGTCAAATAAATAAAATCTTTAAAATAGAAAGAAATAAAGAACTGTATGGCTTTCCACATTCTCTATTCCTTGTGGTGATCATACAAATTGGGGCGATGGATGTTACAACACCCAAGACAGGGACTAGAAGGTGCCAGAACTTGCATATACTGTGAAATAAACTATTGTGTTTTAAGCTTTTAAGATTTTGGGCTTGTTAGTTACTGTCGTGTCACCTAGCATAACCTAACTGATAGAGAAAGAAACAGGCCATAAAATTTGGTCAATGGTAGAAATTGTAGTCTAGAATCACTTTACTGACAGAGAAAGAGAAAAAAAGCACTGATCATCCAAATTCCTGGATGAACTATTTTGAGTTTTCTTTTTATGCTCCTTCCCAGGCTTGAGGGAGTTGGTGAAGTGTTAAAAAGCAGATAGCAGGGATCTCAAAGAGATGAAGAATTAGTCTGGATTCACAGATCGAACTGCCAACCTCCAGCTGACAGAGAGCTGGTTGGATTTGCAAGCTTGGTTTTCTAAGGAAATAACTCTTGAGGTATCATCTGGAGTCTTCTCCTAGCCCACTTGTTTCGGTTCTGATGGGCTGCATGTAAGAAAAAGCGTTGCAATTATCTTCAACTAAATAACTTGGGATCTTTTGAACTCTTGTTATGGTTGGGCTGATGCGTTTTGGCCATCTTCTCAAAAAAAGCTGTCCCTGCTGTTTCAGCCTTAGATTGATTTCCTGGAATGGTCTTCTGAGCTCACCCTTGGCTCTCTGTCTTTTTTTTCTTCTTCCAGAGGAGAATCCATTACAAGCCAAACATCAGTTCCTAAATCTGAAACTTAGGACCACACTTCATGGAGATCCAGCCTGCATTGTTCTTCTCAAAACCAGCCAAGGTCTCCTGGGCCCTCCCGGAGGATTACCATCAGCTCCACCACAGAGCCCAAGGCAAGGCTATCCTTCTTCTTTTTCACATCTGAGAATCATAAGAAAGTTCAAATCGTTTGTTAACTTAGTAAATGTTGACAGTTCTCACACCTATGTAAAAGCAGTATTAGGTACTTTGGGGAACACAAAGATGATTAAGAACTTCTGTGCTTTCTGAATATTCACTACTATTGTCAGCTCACGTTCTTCAATAAGGGAGAGCAAAACATGGTGTGTTAAAAGAGGTTCTGAGAGCACTCTTTTCCTGAATTATGAGTAGATGACAGATTAATTTGATTCTCAATACAACTTGAATGAATTAGAGAATATCTCAAGGGTCAGTTTGGGCAGGGTGCTATGTTCAAAGAGCAATATGGTGGCCAAAAGGGTGTAACAAATATTTCAGTTCTTGTTGAAATGGGAAAGAGGCTAGTGTGTTCTTAATACACGGCCACCATCTTTAAAATAGTTTTCCTTCCCTTGCTGTTTCTTTTGATATCCCTGAAAATCTTTCTCTTCTTCTCTCATTTCCCTTTCCCTAAAAACCATTGCCTGACAGTTGTAAACACAAATGTTCTCTCTACTTTCCCTTTTGCCTTTTCCAGAATCTCCAAGTGTAGGACAGCCCAGGAGCTGAGCTGGCTTGCAAGAATTCTCCCTCCTTAGATGCCAGAATGAGTAGTCACACACCCATTTTTGTCCCTGTTGCACAGTAATACTTTTGTCTCTGTTAAATATTGAGAATATTTACATTAAATATGAGTTGCCTGACCTTCGAACACTTCCACAGCATTTCTTCATTGCTATTTCAGGACTGAGCATGGTATAAGGTAAAGTATTCCTGTCTGGGAGGTCAGGAACTCTGCCCTCACTGGATTCATCACTTTGGAAAAGTCACTGAACACCAGGTTCATTTGGTTGCTTCACTGTAAACTAAGAGGGGTTGGATCATTTGGATCCCTGAGGCCTTTGATGCTACACTCAGTGGAATCCCAAGTAATTGCCTGGTAGGGTTGGCATGGAGTGGAGAAGGGCACTGGCACCATCTATATTGTCAGAATGAGAAAACATGGCTAGAGAAAACTCTCCCTATTCACATGATTTGCAGTGCAACTGCACAATGTGTGGCCCTATATTGAATCAGAAAACATGTCAAGGATGGTTCATCAGTCTATAACAAGGATAAAAATATTTCAACAGTTTAAAAAGAAAGTTAAAAAAAAATAAAAAAATAAAAAGAAAGTTCATTCATCCTATACTCCTTGATTGTCATAGTTTGTTCATTCATTCATTCATTCATTCATTCATTATTTATCTATTTATTTATTTATTAGTATGTTCAGTTAGCCAGCACATAGTACATCTAAGTTTTTGATGTAGTGTTCAATGATTCATTAGTTGTTATAGTTGTTATAGTTGATAACACCGAGTACCCATCCCAACACGTGCCCTCCTTAATACTTTAAAAAAAAAAATCTTCCTTATTTTCTTTTCCTTTTGTTAATCTGTAAGGCAGCAACTACAATCTGCGATTTGTGACATGGGCGTGGCTTTACTGTGGCCTCTGTCACTGGCGAGGCTGCAAGAACATGCAATGCTTGTGTGTCATCAAGGTACCGCTTCGTGTTGACTTTCCTGTTGCAGTATCACCGTGGGCTTTGTATTTGGTGACAGCTATACTGACATATCACTCATGTACTGTACAATTCATCCGTTTAGAGTATGTAATTCAGTGGTTTTCCGTATATTTGTAGAGTTGTGCAACTACCACTACAGTCCATTTTAGAACATTTCATTACCCTAAAGAGGAACCCTGAGCCCGTACCTGTCACTCCCCATCCCCCAATTCCTTAGCCTCTGGCTGCAGAACCACTGTCTTTATGGATTCCCACAGAGTAAACCACTAGTTGACTATCTCCGTGGATTTGCCTATTTTGGGCATTTCATGTAAATGGAGTCATATAATCCATGGTCCTTTGTGACTGGCTTCTTTTACTTACCTCAGTGTTTTCAGTGTTCATGCATGTTGTGGCAGGCATCGGTCCTTCATCCCTTTGAAGACCAAATCCTATTTCACCATATGAATATATACCACATTTTGGGTACCCATTCATCTGTTGATGGACTGTCACTTCCTTTCCTCCTTTATTTTTCTAACTTACTCCCCTCATTTTGCTAAGACATATCATGATTCCAAAAGTCAATGGAGGAGAAGCATGCAGCCATTTCCTTTACCACAATCTATTTATATGCATGTTGGACAGGCACCTCCAAACTGTGGATCCCTACATAGAAGCTTCTTGACACTTTGTTAAGGATGTCAGACTGCCAGGCCTGAATTTTGCTTTTACCACTTATTCTCAAGCAGCACTTAGCTTCACCTTTTTAAGCCTTGGTGTCCTTATTTTCAAAATAGGACTTATGCCAGCATCTCTCTATGGCAGAGACCACCCTTCATTCTCACTTCCAAAGTGATAAAGCTCCATTCTTTGGAGAGACATAGCTCCCCAGGATGGAGGTTGTACTTCCTAGATCCTCTTATTGTTAGATATGGCCATGTCTCTACTTCTGGCCAATGGTATAGCAAACAAAAGCATCATTTAACAGCTTCTAAGAGCATTCTTTCAAAGACATCTGGCACACACCCGTTTCCCCTTTTGATTTGATCCCTTCCTCCATCCTGTTCCCTGGTAGCTGATAATATAATTGTGGACCATAGGATCAAAGCCCAAACTACAAGATGGAATTTGGCACTTGAAATGGGAGGCTGCGGGACCAAGACAAGATGGCGGAGGTGTAGGAGGCACGGAGAGCACTGGGATCCAGAAAGAGGCTGAAAACCACTCTAAAAGCCGGCAAACACAACAGCAGAGAGAAGAGAATAAGAACAGCAATTCTAGGAGCAGAAAATCAAGCACTTGCAGAAAGGTAGGAGTGGAAAAAGTGAATTTAAAGAGACGAAAAGAGAGACCCTGGGGGGAGGGGCCGGCTCCCAGCAGCCGCAGAGCCGCGGAGCACAAAATCCGGAACTTCTAGTCCGCTCCGCTGAGGGACATCGCTCCGGAGGCTAACCCGGGGTTCGGCCCTCGCGGGAACAGTGTGGTTTCAGGACCC
>CM053605.1:83564777-83610531 GCA_028646535.1 Procyon lotor | reverse complement strand
ACTTCAGTCTTGCATTTGCTGAAAGGCATTTCCTCTAGTGCTAGTTTCCAGGATTGAGTCCTGTGGTCTTTGGCCTTCTTTCAAGGTCATAAAGAGCTCAGGTCAGAAATAAAGGAGAGAGGAGACTGGGCTTTGGTAAGTAGTGGCGTAGCATAGGGGCTTGGGGTGGAGCTCGAGGAACTCTGTATTCTTGGCCTTATTTAATGTTGGCCTAAATGCACAGAGATAGTAAAGGTATAAATATGGGCTGGAACTTCATTTTAGACACTTGAGTGGGAAGGTTGGTTTGGCTTAGGTCAGACTGCATCAAATGGGGTAAATGCCCCTTGGGATTGTTAGCTGCCCTCTTGGAGGACAGGGGATGCAGAGGAGCATGCCGCACTAGTAGGCTCTTCAAAAACAGAATAAAGGCATTGGTTTCACTTAGATGACACCCCAGAAAAAGACCAAACATTTGCTTAGTGCACTCAAATCACTAGCACTCAGGCAGAGAAAGAAGCAATAAATCCAGAAAATCTCTTGGAAACACTGGGTGGTGGGCTGATATTGTGGGGATTCCATCAGGCTGAGTGTGTGGATCTTGCTAAACGCTCTGAAGGGATAGACACTCGGTGTGTAGCTTTCCCCCACTGGATGCGTGTTCACTGACGATTTATATAAATCAGTTGAAAAGTATCTGGTAGTCCTAGGGGAACTAAAGTCAAAAAGTCCTAGGAAAATGATCATGGAATTTTATCTACTAGGTTATCAGGGATGGAATACGAGGATTCAAATACTATGCACCTAGTAGGCAGATATGTACCCCCAACTCAGAGTTCAGAAGTGGGGCACAGTGATTAGGTCTGTCTGGCTCCTTTCTTTGACGTAGTTGTTCTGTGGTGAGGGTGCCGAACCAGGGCAATTCCGCTGGGCTCAGCGCATGCGCCAGTCACAGCGCCTGAGACTGCACAGCAGGAAGTTGGGGCAGCAGATTGCGCAGGAGCAGGACAGGCTCTCCGAGGGTTGGGTAGCCTGCTTTGCCACCAGCCAGCCTCCAGTTCAAAGGCAGCAGGAGGACTTCGTGGCAGTCCCTTGTGGGGCTGAGAATTCACTTTCCTTGCTGAATTTGACCTTACCTTCAGTGAAGGTCTAGGGGGTACTGGTTGATGGATACAGATCTTTTTAGGCTTATATTGAGGCATTTGTTTTGATGTATTCGTTCAACTAGTTTTGTTTGATGATGGCATGGCAAAGCCTAATGGTTCTCTCTAGCTGAACTGGAGAATTAGCGAGTTTTTTTTTTTCTCCTTTTTTTTTTTTTAAATATGATGCCCAGGATCTGTCCCCCAAATTTCTGATTTGGTTGGTCTGGGGCAGGTGGTGGTGGTTTAAAAAAAAATGTGATTCAGGAATAAGGACACTGGTAAGGTGGAAAGCACATGCAGGAGCCAGGACAAAGGGGTTCTGGGGCTCTAAAGTTCAGGTTTGCCGCTCTTATATGAGGGACTATGGAAACATCGGGCTGCTCCTCTGTAAACAGAGGGGTGGGTTAGATAGAGAATGTCAGTGGACATCAGAATTCACTGGGGCACCTGGAAATGATGTAGAAGCTCTAGGAAGTCCCAAATTGCCATTGTTGGGGGGTGAGGGAAGGGCAGGGAGGCTGCATGGGTGATGTTGGGCCACTGGACAGGCAGGCTCAGAGGTCCCTGCAGGCTAGGAAATCTAGGACCTGTGATTGCAAAAAGTGGCACCTTGCTTGTGTGGGGACTTAGACATCTAGCAAGTCCTGGTACTCAGAGCACCAGAACATGTTTGACACAGGGTACGTGGAGAACATGGGGAGAGCAAGGGAAAGGGCATGGAGAGAGCTAGAAAATGATGTGGGTCTAAGATGAAAAACCATTAAAGTTGGTTAATAAGGATGCAGGAAAGCTGAGGGGTGATGTCTATACCATGTACAAGTCTGCACAAGATGGTTTATTGGAAGACCATGAGTTCCCCATTTCTGCAGAGAACTCTTAAGGATCTAAGTTGTAACAGCAGAGGAAGAGGCTCCCACTGAGAAGGGTAGGATAGTCTTCAGAAGTCTGTTTTTAACAGGCTTTCAAATGAGCTAACTGTTTTTTTCTCCCATGGCACCTTAGAAATAACACATTTTTAGGGGAGCCTGGGTGGCTCGGTCACTTAAGTGGCTGCCTTCGGCTTGGGTCATGATCCCAGGGTCCTGGGATCAAGTCCCACCTAGGGCTCCCTACTCAGCGGGAAGTCTGCTTCTCCCTCTCCCTTTGCCTGCTGCTGCCCCTGCTTGTGCTCTTTCTTTATCTCTCTGTGATTGATTGATTGATTGATTGATAAATAAATAATAAAAAACTTTTTTAAAAAGTAGAGGAAAAGGTCTGTTTTTCCTCCATATGTCAGGATGTTTCTACTGACCCATTATCAGAAGAACATGGTGAAACATTTGTTTTGACAATTTCTTAATTTTTTCAGGAACAGGGATGGCTAAGCTCTTCTTCCATTCTTTTATTTCCCCTGGTCTGGCTCTGCTACGGTTTTTGTGAGGCAGTGGATGAAGGCTGGAGGTGCCGTCTGTGGCTGGGAGAGAATTTCTTTCTGTAGGGATGGAAGCTCCATCTCTGGACTGCCTGGCTTCCAGTCACAACATCACAGACTAAACTGGGGCAGAGGGGAGGGGTTGTTGGCAAATCACTCTATCCTGTGGAGGTCTCAGTGTCCACATCTGGAGAAAATGAGGGAGCTATTTTAGGTGGTCCCTGAGGTCCCTTCTAGCTCTGATCAGTCCTCAGAAATAAATGAGCTAATTACTTGTAAGGGATGAAACCTAGAGACTGTGCTCTGTAATGGTATTAAACACGAGAGCACGGTGTTGTACTGGGGGACTTGGTGAGTTGCCCATCCTTTGGGTTTCTAGTGGGTTCAGGATTGTAGGGCCAGCATGTATGACTGTGCAGGTTGGGCCCTATGATGGGGCCCAGTCAAAGGCGTGGGGTTAGGTTGGAATCTAGGTCCAACTCCCCTAGCCGAGCTGGGCATTCTTTGGTGGCCGCTTTTCAAGGAGATGACATTTAAGCTTACTCTTAATAACACCATAGGTCTATCCCTGCATGAAATACAGGTAAAAGGATCCTTAATACTGGGCATGTCTGTCCAGGAATGTCATCTGTCCACAGCTGGGTCTCTGTTTCACTGCTGAGTTTCCCCGAACAAGAGACATTCACGCCTGTCTACACTTTGGAGACTCCTGCTCTCTTGGCTAAGCAAAAGTCCTGTGAAAAGGTATTTACAAAGGATGTGCATATGCCTGTGTGTGAATAGGGTATTGAAATCCACTAAAATGGGGAGCTATTCATCAAAAGCCAGTGCTGTTGGCATTCTTTACAACCAATTCCTTTTATGCCTATAGCCTTCTAAGCAGTGAAGGCCACTGATTCACGCTCAGGACCAGGAAAACACTGGTATGTAGGCCTGCTGTTTCAGATGCATTACATGATGGAAGAGCATTGGGTGTGGGCAGGGAGACAGATTCAGAGAGATTGGCACACACTTGTGAGTGTGGGCATGCGTGTCAGTGTGTGTATTTGTGGTGAGGGTGTCAGTTGGAATGAACTTAAAAATCCAGCCTAGACTCTGCACCTCCTGAGACTCTTTCCTAACCAAGACACACTGAATTTGTATCCTTCCTTTGCCTACTGTGTGAACCTTATAGCCCGTGTGATTTTGCTTTTATTCTGGGTCTCAGGCTATTCCTTGTAAGTTTGAAACAAGCCATCACACATGAGAACAGTTGGGTCACGGCACTGTCCTTCGGCTGTGAGTTCTGTATACTCCTTGACCAGGCATCTGCCCTCAACATCAGGTGCACTCATTCCTTCTCTCTTCCATGGCAGGGAGCCCATATCTGGGCACATGATAGGTAGACCATTATCGCTTTCCAGAATGATTTTGAATAAAAAAAAATGAGTCATTTCAGCTATAGTAACTCTAAGAACTGCCTGTCAGTGGCTACTTTTGTTTAGGGCATTCCTTATCACCAATAAAAACTTCCGAGTTCTGAGCTATGAAGACATAAATGGGCACTGGCTTTGGCATCCCAAGAAGCTGAGCCAACAGTCCTGGGGAGAGAAGACCACTCACACACAGAAGCATCCAATTAAACCCAGCATACAGCTCCAGGCTTAGTGCTGCAGACATAAAGATGAATGTAACTCATCTCTTGAGATCTTCAGTTTGATGGCAGGTAGATACTTTTAAAGAACTAAACATAAAGCAGAAGGGTAAGTGCTTCTCACGTATAAGGTTATGTATAAAGGTTTGTGAACACATAGGAAAGGACCAAGTCTGTTTGGGCTGCTTAAGGAAGTCCTCTCAGAATAGGGCCTTGTGAGTTGGACTTCACAGGATGACTACAAGTTTGCGAGGCAGAAAAGCAGCAGTAAAGGATTTCAGGCAAAGAGACTTAAAAGAAGACAGGCCTGTAGAGATGAATGGTGTTCGCAAAGTGGGGAGCTTAATGTAGCTGAAGCTGATGATCCGTGGCTGGGTAGAGTATAGAGGGCAAGAGAGGAAATCAGATAATATTCATTGAGTGTTTACCATGTATTAGGTATCAAACTAAACACTTTACATGTTGTTTAATCTTTAAAGCTTATGCTGTGGGTACTGTTGTACCCATTTTACTTTTGGATAAAATGAGGACTTAGGAAAGAAACGTTCCCAAGGTCACGTATTTCATAACTGGTGGAGCTGGGATCTGATTCCGGGCCTTGTGCCCTCACCACTCAGCTGTTAGCTCGGGAGTATTCTCAGAGTCCTGAGTGTTCTCGATGGTTAGGGTTAGGGAGACATGGCTTTGAGGAGAAGGCATCAGAATGGGGTAAACGAAGAGGAGGTAGGTAAGGGCGGGGTAAGAGGAGGCAGGGGGACCTCCCAGGCAAGGAAGAATGTTGTGATCCAAGACAGAGGTGCAGGAAGGAGTATGTTTCCCAGACACTGGCGTGGCCCATTGGTCTGGGCAGTGGCTCAGGTGTCCTTGGCACAGACCAAGTGAACATGTCATTGGAAGTCCCTGGAGCATCTCTGCTCTCAAGAAAGGTCCAGGAAGCTCTGTGTCTGTCTGTCTCTGGTCCTTCGCTTCAAACTGGCCTAGGCATGTGTTGGCATACAAAGGAAGACCATGGCCTGCAGGAAACCCAGAGGCCAGTCTTCCTGTCTGTTCTATGTGGTTTCAAAGACATGTCTTCTGGGTAAGGGCTGGAGCTCTTGGCAGTGGGATTTAATGAATCCAGCAGTGCCTGGCTCCCCATTATGAATCTCTGAGGAGTATTCGGCCTGCTGAGCAGTGGAAGATTCCAGCCGCGCACATTTAAATAAGAGAGGCATCAGGGCAGGGTAGCAGAGGCCAAAGGGAGATTGCTCCCCAGGTGAAATTGAATTTTCTTGGAGTTAAATTGAGATGCTGAGTTGTCTTTTTACAAACATATTCATGGATTTGGCTGTCACTTTCATTTAGCAAGCTTGTCATCTGAGCTCTGGAGATGGCCTTCCCTGCCTGGGAATGCAAAGCCTCGCCCCTCAGGAGCTGGGAGCCTGGGTGGCGTGGGGATTATGTAAGGAAGGACAAGCCCCAAAGAGGGTCTTGTCTCCAACTGCTGCTTCCTCTGCCGGCTTCTTCTCCTCTCCCCCATTCCCTGCCCACCAACCTGGCCAAGGATCTGCAAAATCAAAATTACAACATGACACAGGAGAATAAACATTCTGGTTGCACACACAAGGGGTGCATAGCCACGTGGACATAGGTGAATTACTGAACCCCTCCTTGCCTCTATTTCCTCCCTTATAAAATGAGCTTGAAAGCAGTATCGATCTTAGACCCATGGAGATGGCCTCCCGAACTGAAACATGGGGAGTGCTTAGTTCAATGCCCAGCCAGAATAAGTCTTTAATAAACGTAACTTAAGACACATATGATCAACAAGTCCTCTGCACCGGTGAGTAGGAAGGCACTTGTATTTCATGAGACCTGCCTGGCACCATTTCTGAAATTTCATCCTCATCCTGCAATATGGCAATACGTTCCTCAGCGTGAGGCATTGTCTTTTTGAGTCTCTGCTCGGAATGGAGCCGTGGGTAGTTCTAATAAGAAGGAGGTGGGCAGTGTGCGGTAGTGTACCGTGGTGGGGACAGGAGTTAGGTTGGGTGGGGGAGGTCCGCGCAGATGCGGAAATGAGACCAAGGTTATAATTTGGTGGAGAGAGAGGCCTGGGTAGTAGGGTCAGAGAGAGGTGGTTGCCAGGGCAGGCAGGTGGGAACAAAGGCTCTGGGGCTTCCCTTGTGGGTTTGACCCCAAGGTATTCTTGCCCTACAGGGTTTTCTGTAGGAGAATGCGTCGAAGGTTTGAACCGAAGGTAGAGTTGTAGGCCTTGAGGAAAGCTCCTCAGGGAAGACCCACAGGATGAGTGTAGGGATGGTCTGGGGAGTGGGTGTGGGAGAAGGTGGCAGCAAGTCTTCCTCTCCATCATTGTTAGGGGTAAGTGCTTCTTTCTCTCCTGGGCATGGCTGTTAATGGCAGTGGTGCACAGGAGATGACTTGAATGACGTTTAAGTGAAAAAGGCAGCTGGCAGAGTGGAGAACCCGGGACTTGTGTCCAGAGCCATGGCCAAGATAATCCACTGCCAGGGGCCTCTAGACTCTTGTGACCTTGGACAAGTGCCTTCTGCTCCCTGGGTGGGCCTTTGTTCTTTTATAACACAGGAGCCCAGCAAAGGGCCTCACACTGGTGACCAGGACAGCCTCTCTCTCAAGGGGCCAGGTGCTTCCTGCCTCATTCAGCCTCAGGCGGAAGCTCATCCTGGTGCCCCGGAGTCTGGTATCACAAGGCACACGAGTTTGTGACCCCAGACTGGTCTGACCAGGTGATCTGAGATTCCTCAGTGCTTGGCTAAGCCAATAGTCTATGCTGGACTACGAGCATCCTCAGCTCTTAATTTCTGGGTCCTTCATCTGGGGTCCTCAGAGCCAGAAGGGCTCATGAAACAGAATTTCAGTGGTTTGTGACTTTGGATAGAATAGAAAAATATCATATCTTTAATTTCATCAACTTCTAATGGAGACTTAGCACTCTCTTGTGTTCCATCACTTACGATCTAGGTAACACGCCACAGTCATAGTCCCAGTACTTGCCGGTCTGTCATCCATAGAAATAGTAGCTATTTCCAGTTACTCTTGCCATGCCCTTGTAGGGTCCCTCCCTCACAAATAAGGGCTGGACTGGTCATGTGCTTTCACCAATGTGAAATGTAGCAGAAATGACGTCATGTCAGTCTTGGACTTTGCCTAAAGAGAGCCTGACAGCTACTTTGTATGCTTTGAGAGAGCCCTAAGAAATCACATAAGACATCTGGCTACCCTGCGGAAGAGATCACTGGGAGGGGCTGTGTGGATAGGCCTTCTTGAGACCAGGAGGTCTCAACTCGACCCTCTAGCTGAGCTCAGCCTTCCAGCCTTTCCCCCAAGATGGAGAGATAGCTATCTGGCATATTCTAGCCTGTTCTAGCTTCCAGATGAACGTACCCCAGCCTCCATCATGTGAAAGAGAAGAACCACCTGGCCAAGCCCAGTCCATTCAGAGAATTGTGGGTTATGTTAATATGGTTTTCATTTTAAGTCACCAAGTTTTGGAATGGTCAGGCAGCATTGGAAGGGAAGCTGCAACAGAACCTTTTTAGTTTTACTGTATAGAACCTCAATTGAGTCCCAAAGGGCGCATAACCCATTTGCTCTCCCACGTTCACAAGTGTCTGACATCCTTCATGAGCCAGCAGGTGTGCCTACCACTCAAGATTTCCAAAATGAAGACATGATGACAAAGTTCACAGTGGACTACTGGTTGGCAGGTACTCTTGAAACCCAGCTCTCGTGCTGTTCAATGTGAGGAGTGCCTGGAACTCCTAAGACCGGGATACATAGCCCTTTCTGGAAGAAACATACTTTCTTCCTAGGTTCTACCCTGACTTTGACCAGGAAAGCCTCTTAGAGAAGACTTGAGTCCGACTTGGACCAAGGGCAAAATGGAGTGGTTGAGGCAAAAAGAAGATATTTTCAGTAGAAGACCTGTGAGCAAATTCCCAAATCTAGGCCATGCTTGTTCAGAGTTCAATAAATTCTTGGGAGTAGAGGATTTGTTTTGGCCGGTAGAGAGTCTCTGTGATGTTAGATCTTAGGGGTCTCAGGTGGTAGATGTTTGAGTGTTTCCTGTTGGTAGAGGAAGCAATGGAAGGTTGGAACAGTTGAAATTTAATAAAAAGTATTTGGTGGATACCCAATTTCGATTCTTAGAATCCAGACTATTTCCTCTCTCCTATCTGTCCTCTCTGATCAGCCAAAATAATCCTCTTGAGCCACGAAGTCATTCTTGGTATCTTGGAGCCCTGGCTTTCCTTCTGAAATCTCCGAATCTCCTTTGGGGGGTGAATACAGGCATGGGGCCAAAGGACAGAGGAGGCCACCACTTCTTTCCCAAGGCAGTGATTTGCTACCATCAGGGACAAAGTTCAGTGGGATCTTGCTCTGATCTGCCTGTGTAATTTTCTCTACCAATTCGTTATGAGAAAGCTATTGAAAGGCCGGGGGCAAAATGGATGAGAGCTTCCATGATGAGTACAAAAAAGAAGTAGAGAGTGTATGCACGCAAAAGTGATTTGGATCTTATTTCATATCTCAAGTATTATCCTGAGATATGATAATCTCTCATTATCATATCTCTGGGCTGTAGATTTTAGTAGGTGACAGTAATTACAAAATTTGCAAGATGCTAGTTGTTAGTTTTTGTTTAGAAATTCTGGCTTGTCTTTTTCTTGTCCTTTTGCTATTTCTGCATTCATTCATTCATTCTTCATTCATTCATCCTATGTTGAATGAACCCTTGTGTAAAATTTACTGGGTTGACCAGAAAGCCAATCTCTTGCTCATCTCTGAAGGAGTAAGAAACACAGAGTGGGCAGGGTGGCTTTAGGCTTTGCAGGAAAATGTCTGCGATTCCATTTCTAATTGCTTCCGGGCCCAGTCTGAGTGGAATTTGCCCTTTGAAAATGATGGTTGTCTATAATTTAGAGAACCTTGAGGGAGGTTCTCTCCTGCAGTCTAAAGTTATCCTTGAGGTTTGACATCAGCAAGAGGCAAATTTTATCTGGGGAAACAAGCCGCTCATCCGAAGGAGATAACAGCTGTGAGAAAAATTCCCCCAGTGCTGGTCCTGTTGACTTATGTTTCAAAGGAGAACAATTTCAACGTGGAGTTGCACTTTCCCTCGAGCTGCTGATGGAATAAAATGGCTGTAAGCTGCAAAAACTCTTTCAATATGGCATGTATTAAACCTTTCAGAGGTAGTGCTTTGATTTTTAATTTTACGCTCTTGGCAGGCAATCAGGGTCTTTAATAGTATGGAGGCCAGAGGGAGAATGTTTCAAAACAGTGAGGATCTTATCATAGTGTGCAATTAATGAATAATTATTAAAACCCAGAAATAGCTGGAAGAGAAGGCAAGAGGTGGCAGAGCAATTCTCTGGTTTCAGGCCTCTAATGAAATCTCCAGAGAGAAGAAATACGATATACAGTTCCATGCAATTGAATCTTTCCCTTTAACCCTCACTGGAAGATCAGCAATTTAAAGAGAAAACTAATGCCCATTCCTTAAAAAGAAGTAAAAGTCACTTGCCGACAAGGAGGCCCTTGCGTTTAAGTATAATCACCTGGTGAAAATAAAACTAAGGACCACAATGAAACCCCTCCTTGAGATCAGTCTCTGCAAATGGGCAGCAGTGTTGCGGGCCCCAGCGAGAGACTAGTTAAATGGTTGCACAGATTGACTCCCTGAGCCACACATGTCCTGCCTGTCACAAAGGGAACCCCTAAAAAAAAACAAGGAACCCCTGCGCTCATCTTCTGGGTACCGGGTCTCAAGGCCTCTAGCATTTCCAGCCCCAATTTTGGTAGGTCTGGGTCCCACTGTTACCTTTCTGAGGCAGCTCTAGAAGACCCTGTCATCTGTCAAAGGGCTGTTGACAGTTCACCTGCCGGCCTGCTGAGCGGTCGGTCGTGTCTCCGGCTGCCAGTCAGGCACTCGGGCCACCGCTGAGCAGGTACAAATGACCAATGCTCCTCTGAACGCCTCCACCCGGAAAACCCGCCCTGCGCGCAGGCAGCGGGACCATGGACAGCGCATTTATTCATTTCTGAGCCCCTCAGCTGCGCCTGCGCTGGGGCACCTACTGGAGCGCCAGACGGTGGGGGGTCAGCTCTCCTTTATGCTCCTGCAGCTGCCAAGCTGGGGCGGTGCCGGAGGGGAGCGGGCGGAGACGTTGGCCACTTGAGATGCCATTTTCCCCGCTCAGTACTGAGCACGGTGGTACAGACCTGGGTCTTCATGATCTCTGAGCAGTATTTCAGGAGGCCTGTCAGCATGCAGGGGCCAAAGAGGCCTTCACAGAAAATAAATAGATGGAGAGACAAATAAGCCAGCATAGGGGGTGGTGGTGTTTGGGGAGCAGAGACAGGATTTTTTTTTTTTTTTTCCACTGTGCCACATGGTACAAAGGTGGCTGGGAGGCTTTATTTGAAATTGTGCTGTGAACAGCCACAAAGCAGCAGAGAATGGATTTCAGGTAAGCAAGTTACAGGATCCTTACAGGCAGGATGTGCTGTACTCGGCCCAGGTGATCAGAATGGGGGTGTAAGGAGTGGGCCTGGCTCCTCTTTCCTCATGGTTCCCTGCATCCCTCCCCCAGTTTGTCGGGCCAAGCACTTTCTCTGGTCAGGATACGAAGAGCCACTCTTCTCTGAGCACTTACTGTGTGCCAAGCGCTGTGCTATGGGTTCATGGGTGTTGTTAGCTCATGGAAAGCTTTGAGAGCAGTGGTAGTCACCTGGTGGTTATAGATGGGAAAAAAGCTTCGAGAGGTGAAGTCACTTGTATGAAGTCCTACAGGTAGGGACCAAGGGGTACAACTGGATTGGGAACCTGGATCCAGTTTAACTGTTAAATCAGTATTCTTAATTACTATTTTAGATGACTTCTTGGGGGGGGGGCGGTGAGCATTGAATGTGAGCTGGCTCTGGGCTCCTTAGAGTGATTTTATTTGTCCCCCTCATCCCTGGTCAGAATCTCTGCAGCCCCCTCATAGCTGGGGCTCTGCTGCTCTCTCTGCTAATGTCCCCTCTGTTTTTGCTCTGCCAGGGGCGCCCTCTAAACAACTCTACTGGGTTCTGTTACTTGTGCTACAGCTTGGTCCCTTCCCTGTTCCTCTCTCATCTCTACCTGGTCCCTACTTGTTCATTCTTCAAGACTAATTTCAGACATCTCTTGCCTGGAAAGCCTTTCCTGGTTTTGCAAGACTATGAGTTGAATCTACTGTGACTCTGAATGCATTCATGTTATTGGCCTGGTTACCTGCCTCCTGCATTCACTGGACTATTGAATGAATGGAAGAACTTCACCCTTTTGGTCACAGTCCCTCCGTCAGGTCCAGAGACTCTAAATGCTTATGTGCTCCTTGTGGTTTATTCTTTTCTTTTGTTCCATGCTAACGGTCCAGAATGGCCTTGGCTTCCATACCAGAGCTGTCAAATCACCCAAATGTTCTAGACATAGTTATCATGCAGGGACATTCGGTATCAATTAAGAAAACATTAACTGCTAAAACAAACAACTCCAAAAGTCATCATGGCTAGATCGAAATTCATTTCTCCCTCATGGAAAACCCAAAGTGGTTGTTCCTGACTGTTAGTAGGTTCCCCAAGTGATGATCCTTCTTGTTTGGGAGTCTGCCATAGTCAACACATGGCTCCCCAAGTCATTGAGCCCAATTGAATGAGGATAACAGAAGGGGAAAGAGTGTGGAGTACTAAGGGAGGGAACCTTCCAGGGCCAGGATGGAGGGGGTGCAATGACCTCTGCTTTCATCTCATTGGCTGGATCACCTGGTGCTGCCTGACCTCCAGGGAGGCTGAGAAATGAAGCTCCTTGAGGGCCAGTTAGCAGTCTTCTGTCATCCTATTTACTTCACCAGAGAACAGTCTGCAAGATTTGAAGCACCCAACTTCCTATGTCCTAAGTCAGGGCCAAGTGTCTCTTATTAATTCCTTATGAGAGAACATGGTACAGGAAATTCTGTCCCTTACAGCTTATTCCACTGGTGGCTTCATCCTGTGATTTTTCTTTTCTGGCAACCTAAAGAGCCGCAGAAGGACTGGCTGCCAGATTTATTAGGCCTCTTTGACTTGGCTGTCAAAGATTTCCCACCATGCCAGGTGGTGAAGACAGATGGCCAAGTTGGCAGGTTGAGAGTAACTCAGGTAGAGTAACTCACTCTTTCCCTTTTGCTGTCTTCTAGAAGCAGTCTGTCATTTGGTTTAGCTCTTATTTCAAGTAGCAGAGCAAGTTCAAGTTTAGGTGAGAAATTAGTAGCCGCAGAACACTGAGGAGAGATGAAGTCATTTGCATGTGTCAGCTCAGGTCAGTGAAGCTTCTCCATCCATCTCTTTTGGTTGTTAGGACCAGTTTTCTTCTGGGAAATTGCTCTGTAGACCTAGTAGACTCATTTGCAAAACAGGAACTTTTCCCAAGACATGGCTGAGAGCACCCCTCCTCTAAGAAACTTGATCTGACAATGTCATTCTATCCTCAGAATGCCCCGACTCCCTGTGCCCTCAGCATGTGGGACCCAAATTATACAGTATCAGTTGTCAAATTGGACTTGATTTGTTTTAAAGTAATTTCCTTTGTGGGTATCTACATGTGGTCAACATCTTCTATTTCCTTCCCTCAGGGGCAATTAGTGAAGTGTGTAATTCGAGGCATTAGCTTTTACGATGCTGAATCAATTGAATGTCCTTATGACCAAAACAGGGCTTTTAATCTACATGCATACTTGTATTGCAGAATTATCAGCCTAAAGGCAAGCAGATACATAAGTTCAGTATGCATTTGCTTTTCCCAGAAGCTCATCCTACTCTTGGGTGCTCTGGTGCCTCTTGATATCCATCCAGTGTTGCAATGTCCTGCATTGACCTCCCCAGATCATCATGATAAACTACAGGAGCTCAGGCCAGAACATTATTTTTTCTTAAAGACACCAGACTCAAAACATCTTTTTCACATTCCTCAGCTGTCTTTCCTTACTAGAAATGAGTTTTCTCTCCATCTCAGGAATTTCTCAGGAGACCCATGCATCTCTTTCCTCCCTTGTTCATGCTCATTTGACTCCCAACGAATCTTGGTTGGTTTGTTATTGGCTGACACAAGAGGTGCATTTTTAATTATCTGACCCTGTGGTTTTAGTCAGATTCTGTTTAATTCAGTTTGTGCAAAGAAATCTTTGTTTGCTTCAGGGCTTGATGTACTTCTATGCTTCCTTCTAAAAACATCTTTCACTTGGATCAGCAGTCGTCCTGGAATTGAATTTTGTGTATGGTTTCAGGTTAAGCACAAGATTTATCTTTGCTATTTGAAGATCTAATAGATCAAACCTCATGTATTAAAAAGTCCATTCTTTATCCACTGCTCTGAAATGTTACTTTGTCATGAAATCAGGTGACCATATATGTGTAAGTATATTTCTGGATTTCTTTGTTTTCTTGGTCAGCTTCTCTATGCATGTACTGGAGTTTTAAGTATTAACACTTCATATCTGGTAGTGTAAGTCCTTTATCTTCCACATCAGGATTATCTTGCCTATTCTTAGCTTCTTGCATTTCTATATATATTTTAGAATTAGCTTGTAAATAGCTACAAAATACCTGATGGGATTTTAATTGATCTCAAATTGATTTGGAAAGAATTTATATCTTCATAGCATTGTTTCCCAATCCATGAGCATGGTATACAAACATTTTTATTCAGGCCTTCTTTAATTTCTTTCATTAATTTTTTAAAGTTTTCAGCATAGAGGTCTTACCAATATTCAAAAAAAAATATTTCTGGATGTCCAATTTTTTTGAAATGCTGCTGTACCATTTCAAAATTGACTTTGTATGCAGGGACTTGATAAAATTCATTTGCTAATCTGAATAGTTTCTCCATAGAAGCTTTTGGATTTTCTGTATATGGCCATGTAGTCTCTCAATAATGAGAATTTTATTTCTTCCTTTTCAGTCATTTTTATTTCTTGTTGCTTTGGCTATCTGCTCTAGCTTTGTCATGCTCCAAATAGACACTTGTGCAAAACTAACAAACATGTCTCTAAAACTATAAGTTCTCTATTGTACAAGAGTAACTAAAGCTGTTATATACTCCTGGAAAACCCTCCCTATTTTTATTTTGCTTGGGTAGAACTCATATACCCTTTGGATCTCAGCTCGAACTCTCTCTTCTCCAGGAAGACTTCATTGGTCCTTCTGAGACTGGGTATAGGGGTGGAAATTGCTCATCTTCTGAGGTGATAGAGCACAGCCTTTAAGAGACTAGGCTGAAATTGCCTATTTGAGATTGCTGCCTCTGCTGGAGTATACCCACTTCACGGGCAGAGACTCTACACTGTTTATTGCTATATCACTATCACTTAGCACACTGTGTGGCATATCATAAGCACTGCATATATGTTAGCTTATCCTTATCCTAATCCTTGTCTTCCTCCTCCTCCTGGATATTGAAGCATGGCCCTCATCAGTATCAGGGTCTATGGAAATTGTTGAGTTATCCTTCTTCTCCACCAGACCATGATGTCCTTAGGACAAAAATCTTTTATGCTTGTATCCTTGGTGTTTCACTTAGTGTCTACCTCTTTTTAGACACCTGAGATGTGAGAAAGTGAATGAGTGAATGAATGAATTGGTGAATGAGTGGCCCTCACTGTGTAAAACTGAGGTCCATACAGAATGACTTGGTAGCAATTTATGTTACTTGTACTGCATAAGCCTAAAGCCTGAGCTAACTAGTTCAGTGTGAATTTTCCTTATCCCAGAAGCCCCTCTTGGTGTAAATTCGCCTCACATTTCTCTCCTCCCATCCAGAATTGCAGTGCTAATGGTGGCTTTCTTAAATCCTCATTTTTTTTTAAAGATTTATTTATTTATTTGACATTATTTGAGAGAGCAATAGCACACACACAAAAGCAGGTGGAGAGCAGACAGAGGGAGAGGGGAGAAAGAGGATCCCCACTGAGCAGGGAGCCTGATGAGGGCCTCAATCCCAGGACCCTGGGATCATGACCTGAGCCAAAGACAGACGCTTAACTGACTGAGCTACCCAAGTGTCCCATAAATCCTCATCCTAAACAATAGGAACTCCATTTCAACACTCAGGAACATTTTCACGTTCCAAGAATCTATATTCTTGTCTTGGATTAGATAGAATCTATCTGCTTGTCTTAATTTTAAGAAACCTTTGGCATTCTTTGCTCCTCAGAATTAATGTTTGCTTTCTATTTTGGGACCTTTCCCTGGACCCATGCATCTCTTCCCCTCCTGGGTCTCCTCGTCTGCCCCTCTCTTGACCCTAGTCTTGTTGTTTTGCTGTTTAAAAATCTGAGAGGTGAATTCTTAAGTTTTCAGATGCACTGGATTTAATCGTATCGGCAGGGACCTGGAAGGAGCTTGGGAAAAAACCTCTTTTTCATGATCTGTCATCAGGAACTGTGATAACTCAACCATGAGCTCACAACCCAGAGACCTCACACATTTGAAAAACAGAATGAAGCTCGGCAGGGTGCTTTTCCAGAATACTTGATCTCCTACAGGGCAGTAGACTTTCCTTCCTTCAGTCTCACCTGGAGCCCTGCCCCTTCTTTGGTGTTACTTTAAACTTGCATGATGGAGCCGATTAATGGGAGACTAAACTCTTGCTCCAGGCTTGGTAGGCCACTAATGATAACCATACTCACCCACCACTCCTCTCCCCCCTAAATAAGCATGTCTGTCCAGGCAGGCCTTTGCTTGCTTCTCTCTGAAGCAGTCTCACTATTTAACTCAAGCCCAGCTTTTTTAGAAGTTCATTTAGAAGCCACTGTCTCATCCTGGATCAGGATTAGGGTAAGACAGCTGGGCACCTAGGAGAGTAAATTTAAGGAGACACTCACTCTCAACTGCCGACTCTGTACTTGAACTTACCTGAGAGTGAGCGCGCCTCCTAAAATTTTTAGCGCTCAGCCCCTTTCTTTCTTCACTGCATTTCTAGCCCTGGTTTGGCCCCAAAAGTTTTAAGCAAGTGTTCCTTCAATATAAATTAAGGAATTGTGGTGAGGCTGACAGGAATGCAGAAAACCTTCCCTGGAAGGTTTCCTGAGTCCTTTTGGCTCTGCCTCCCCCACTGCAGATGAGAGCTATTTGTTGAGTTTGGTATATGCGGGAATTCTGGGCAAAGTCCTGTCTGGGTGATGATTTACGATTTCCCCAACAACCCTGTGAGGTTGACGGTGGTACCCAGTTTTCTGGATGAGAAAATGACCTAGAAGAGGTGGTTCTTTTGCTTAAGAAGGAAGAAGAAGAAGAGTCAGAGTTTGGCCCAGGTTTGTTGGACACCGTAGCATTCGTGTTCGAGATGGCATCTGCAACCACACACGATAGAGCCATTGGGTTTTCCAGTGGCGAGGATTTGAGTATTGGGGGAGGCGAGGGGCCCAAGAAGGAGTGTAGCAAGGAGATTCTGGAGGTAATTCAAACCTGCAACTTGAGTTGTTCACAGCAGGCTTTAAGGATGGGCCATAGTGGGTGATGGTGAGCCAGGCTGAGCCTCCACAGATTCCTTTGGTAAGGGGGCAACTCCCATCTGTGTGTACCTCCCCTCGGCCTGGCAGCAGGCCTGCCCTCATTAGGGCTGGCTAAACATGAATATTTTTAACCTTGGCCTAAACCAAAAAAAGAGCAGTCCCCTGGGCTTTGCTCAATGAAATGTCACTTGACATTCTCTCAGGGCGTTGATCGTGTCCTTCCCTCCCGGATACCTTTTTCTTCATTTTCAACCAGCAAAATCCTACCTCTGCCTCAAGGCCCCTGGTGAGCATCACCTCTCCAAAACTCTCTTCAGCTTTTCACTTTCCTCTTCACCTTCTACGGAATGCAATGGTTCCCTCTTGTCACAGGTCGTCTTCTGGTTTTGTGGGCTCTCTTGTTGTAGAGTTGTCTCTGAATACAAGTCTGCCTCTGGTTCCTCCTGAGCTCTTGGAGAGAGGGCTTGCCTTACGCCTCTGTGCTGTGCTCCAGTGGTATTGTGCATAAACTTGGGGCTGCCTTTTACCATATTCCCGGAGAACATTCTGTGTGTCTCAATAAAGTGGTTTTAAGGAATGAAAGCACACTGAAGTATATAAAGTGGAAACTGAGACTCCTTTTTCCTCGGAATTCCATGGTGTCCACTGTGGGAACAGATGCCCCTTCTTCCAGAAATTTCCAAAAAGAGCTCAAATGCACACACACGTCTACTCATAGACAGAGATTTCTCTGATTTTTTCCAATAGCACAAGCCATGAATATGTTTTGTGGATTCTTTTTTTCTACTTAACGGTATAATGTGGTCTTGGTCCATTTCCATGCATACAGAATTGGGTTGACAGCTACATGTAGGTGGGACCATAATTATTAAGGATCCTCTATTGCTGGGTATTTGGGTTGTAATATTTTCTAGCAGTGAACGTCCTCGTAGTCAAATACTTGGACATTTAAGTAAATATTTTTCTGGCTTGGAGTCTTAGAGATGGAGTTCCTGGGGAAACTAGTATGTGCCTTTGGATTTTGGAGGATGCTACAAAGTTACAAAGTAGCTACAAAGCTACAAACACAGGCCCTTTGCTTCCAAGGGGGGTAAGCAGATTTTCTCTTTAAACAGTGAATGAGAGTGCCCTCTCCCTCCTTCATTACCTGAAGCTAACACTATATTACCATCTTTAAAACCTTTGTAAAAGGTTTTGTGCAAATGAGACTTAATGCTGCTTTGATTTACATTTCTTTCATATATTAATAAAGTTAATTATTTTTTATGTTTATTGCTGTTGGTATTGCTTAGTCACAGGCTTTGTCTATTTTTCTTTTGGACTATTCATCTGTCCCTATTGATTTTCTTTTCTTTTTTTTTTGTCCCTATTGATTTCTTTTTATTAATTAATTAATTTGTACTAACATATAATGTATTGTTTGCCCCAGGGTACATGTCTGTGAATCGTCAGGCTTACACATTTCACAGCACTTAACATAGCACATACCCTCCCCAATGTCCATAACCCAGCCACCCTATCCCAACCCCCACCCCATCCCCCCACCCCCGCCTCCCAGCCACCCTTAGTTCGTTTCATGAGTCTAGGAGTCTCTTATGGTTTGTCTACTTCCCCATCCCTTCCTGTTTCATTTCTCTCTCCTATACCCCCACAACCCCCCACCCTGCCTCTGAGATTCTTGATATCAGAGAGATCATATGAGAATTGTCTTTCTCTTCTCCGACTGACTTCTTTCGCTTAGCATAATACCCTCCAGTTCCATCCATGTCGTTGCAAATGGCAAGATTTCATTTCTCTTGATGGCTGCATAGTATTCCATTGTGTATTTATACCACATCTTCTTTATCCATTCATCTGTTGATGTCCCTATTGATTTGTAAGAACTCTTTTTATATTGGGTAAATGAGGCATTTGTTTGCTGTATGTTTGGGAGATATTTTCCCCAGTTTATCTTTGATTTGTTCTTTTAATATTTTTAATGAAAGTCTTAAAAAAAAAAAAAAAGTCCTTTTATGCTTCTTAAAGAGTCAGATTTTCTTTACTGTAAAAGAAGAGCTTAAGCTTTGAACTTCAATCAGGATTCAAACAGGCCACAGAGCTTTCTTTGTGGACTTGCACAAATCTTTTAACCTCTCTGAGCCTCAGGGTCCTACTGTGTAGGAGTAGGAGTAATGCTGGAAATCGATCAGGCACAGAGTAAGCATTGACCGAAATGAATGGAATTAGTGGAGAACCACCTCTAGACAGAGGAGTGCTCCAGCTCAGTGCTGCCTGCCTTCTCTCTACTCCCTTTTTCTCTGCTGCCCTGCTGTGGTTCTTCTCTAAAACTCTCCTCCTTGGTTTAGGGGGTTCCCCCCAGATAGGCCCCTCCTTTTCCCCACCCTGAGAAAAGCCAGGTGAGAAGATTCTGGCTGTCTCCTCCCTGATGAATAGCTCATGATTGCCTTCTTTTTCCACCTTCCCTAAGTTAAATGTCTGCTCCACCAGCCAGGCTGTCTGGCCACCTGGCAGAGGTCACCCCAGCATTCTTACACTGACATCACTGGAACATAGTGAACCTCATCATTTCAGCCTCAGTTCAATTTGCTAGATTTTCATTTAGTTTTCGAGTTGTACATCCCCTCTTTCATTCAGACTAGTAATTTCAGGGGCTGTATTATAATTCCGAGATGTTGCTTTAGAAGCATTACAAAACATTAAAGCACATTTAGCCTTGAATTGTCACTTAAGATTATTGCAGGAAATGAGGGCTTTCTGGATCATAAATGTGACAATAGATTGCGAACACAGCTTCTATTATGACTAAATGGGGACACAGAGTAAAGAAGTGCTAAGTACATAGCAACCGTGTGGGTGCCAAGGAACCCAGAGGAATCGAGGCCGCGGGGCTGGACGATAGGGGCTGGCCTGGGCTGGGGCCCCCGGGAGGGGCGGGGACCATCCTGGAGCAAGGGGCGCACAGGCCCTCCCTCCCTCCCTGAGAACCCTCCTGAGTGGGTTGTGGGGCTTCAGGGCACAGACCGGGCTTCCTCTTCACCTCCCACCGCACCCCCCCCCCCCAAGTCCTCCTCTAGCTTTATCTTCGACGTCGCCCCTGCCAAGACTAGCAGTGTCTTCAGTGGTCAGTTTCACTTAATGTCAGGCTGTGGCCCATGGCTGCTTGAGGTCCCCATGGAACCAGGGGTCTTCAGAAGGTGGGAGGGTGGCCAGGGGCACCAACAGACTCTGGAACCTACTACGTAGGGGCTTAGGGCACCCGGTCCTTTCGTGTGTCTTCGGTTTGGGGCAGACACCTACCTGTACCGGGTGCTGCTCCCTGGGAGTCTGCGGTTTTATAGACGGATCGCACTGCAGGGGGCACTGCAGGCGCGGCAGCTGTCCGTGGACTGGAGCGCCCCCTGCAGGTGGCGGCCGCAACCTCGGAGGGCAGGCCTAGGGTGTGGGCTCCCAACCCCTCCCGCCTGCAGGCAGCATCGGCCTTCGTCCCATGTCCCACGAGGTGCAGGCTGCAGGGGCTACCAAGTGCTTTTCCAGGGTGCCGGGTGCCTGATGTGGGTCCCGCTGCCCAGCACAGTTCCTTCTGGAGTTGAGGTCAACGTGGCCTGGCATGGGGTCACCGCCAGGCACACCCAGACCGTCTTGTGTGCAGGGCTCCTTGTGGCAGCATTGGGACACCTGTGTCCTCAGCAGCCAGCTAGCAGTGTGGGCACAACCTAGGCCCCAGGATGACCAAGGAAGTCAGGGGAAGATTTGACAGGTGTGAGCAGTGTCCCTGTCGCAGGCTTCTTATGCTCTCGGCTGGAGCGAGGTAGAGCAAGTCTCCACGCTATGGCACCGACACAGGTCCCAGTAGGAAGCGGGAACTAAATTCCTTGCCCTCATCCTCCAGGAACCCAACCCTTAGGGCAATTAGCAGCAGAGAGCTTCTTGTGGGCCCCAGACATCCGTTGCTTTAGGGTATGTCCTGGGTACCGCGTCACCTCTGTGCTGAGCCTGTCTTGGTGCAGACTCCACCAGCCTTCAGTCTCCATCCCCTGCCCAAGTGAGACCAGGAGCTCCAGAGAAGCCCTGTGCATCCGATGTCTTTCCTCATGGTTGGGGAGGGAAGGGGCAATCCCTCTTCCTGCTAGGACTTCCCTGTCATCACACCATGCCCCTCTCCCTCCCTAACCTCTGTGGGCGCAGTCCTGTGGCTTTGGATGGGCCGGGGGCCTGGCGGGGAGAGCAGTGCCTGGCACTGATGTGTCTTGGATGGATGCATGGTGGGAACACACCCGGTCATCTCAGCCCTTGTTTGGGTTTGATGGAGCTTTGCTCTTGTCACCTGCTGACTGTGTCCTTCTGTCTGCTTGAGGTCACACATCCCTTTAGGGCAGGGACAAGCTCTGCTCATCCTAGACTCTGCCATTTAAGTACAGCTGTTAGCTTGGAGAGGATATCGGGGGGTCTGGGGGCCTCCCTCTCCTGAGTCAGCCACAACCTTGCTCTGGGTCCTTCAAAACGCTTGGGCACTTGGTGCCCAGGGGTCAGTTGTCCAGCTGGAACTGCTCAAGATGCAGGGCGTAAGTAGAGTGCTGTCCCGGGCAGTCGCCATCCCCTCCAACACAGGCCCCCCCGACATGGGAGGTCCCCCGTTCCCCATACACTTGGTCCCAAGACACCAGCCTGGGACCTCAGATAAGTAAGCCATTTGTATGGGTGGTTTTTCCAGGATGCTCTGTGCCAGGGATTCTCAACACCATTTGGTCTCTGACACAGTCAGGCAAGGGACACCCTGGGGAGGGGAGAGGGCCTCCAACAGCCCACCCAAGCATCTCCTCCCACTGTCCCCATGCCCCTTTCTCTATGACAGTTTCCTGGGACTTTGGAGCTTCGAGATCATGCTGTCCCCAGGCTCACTGCAAACACTGCCCCATAGCTCCCATACCTCACCACTTCCCCCAAGGACAGGATCAGTTACTCTAGATCAGAAAGGAAAGATCTAGAAGGGGGATTCCTGCTTCTGTAGCAAGTCTCCCCCTCCAGGGTCTCTTGGAGCCAAGTTTGCATTATTTGCTTGTGCCAAGACCCTTGCCGTACCCCATCTCTTCTTTTTCTTTGTCACCACTGGTCCTGTTTAACTCATCAAACCACAGCCTTCATATTTTTGATAGTTCCACTCTCCCGAGAAATCTGGAAAAGCCTACTATGCATCTCTTCTGCTTCAGTGGTTTTCCTTTGGCCACAGCTGTTACCTGGCTGGCCCCGGCTCCGAGAGCGCCTCTCCGAGCTGCTGCTGGAAGATTTCCAAGTTTCTGCTTCATGTCCAGAGCTGGCCAGCTGAAAGCTAGTCCCCGAGCTCGAATGAATTCCCTCAGCTCATTACCGAAGTGTCTCTCAAAGAGAACATTAACAGAGAGAGGAGAGTGTCATTGGCTTGCCGCAGGTGTCCGTGACTTAGAGCTCACAGGTCCCTCTCTTGGTGTCCGGAGCCACCAGTGCCCAAGGTCTGAGCAGGACAGGGAGTGGGTCAGCAGCACATCCCGATCTGTGGTAAGTACTGCTTGGTTTTCCAGTTGATTCATCCAAAGGAGGCTGTTGTGTCATCCCTGCTGCCGGATCTTTGTGGGACAAGCAGCACCTGTGAGATCTCTTACCGCCTCTAGTCCTGGGCAAAGGCTCATCTATACTAATCCTTACCAAGTTGCCATTTTGAGGTGCCGATCAGGGTAGTTGGGGTGCAGGAGAAGGAGTGAGTGTGGTGGCGGCAGGAGGACACCCTGGTCCCAGTCTGTCTAGCTGGCATTTTTGGACAAGTCTATGTTGTCTGTCAAAGGGTCGAATGATGCCCAGTTTCTAAGGTTATTGTGACGATTGAGTTTATAAAGCCCCTGAGCTGGACCTTGGACAAGTCCGTCCATCCTGGCCTTCTAGTTCTCTCATCCTAAACAAGAAGGCTGCTTTTCCGTTTCCAGCCCCTTCTGTGAGTGCCAGTACTGGAGAAGCCCCATCGCAGAGCTCGGGCTGGAGGTGAAAGGGATATGCATTGAAAGGGCCATTCTCCCCACCTCTGTTCATGCTCACTGACCCCCTCGTCCCTGGTGGGGGAAAGGGAAGACTCCTGGTTGGGGAGTCTTCCCAGTCTTCCCTGGTTGGGGAGAGCTTTTGGGGAGATTGGCCCAGCCACTCAGAGGGGACGAGTGCCCATTGGGCAGATGAAGAGTTTCAGAGTTGCAGTGACGTGCCTGAGGTCACACAGATGGAAAAACCCAGAACCCTGGACTTTAGATTTCAGGCATTCCAGGAACTCGTGAAGGGAGACTTGAGGGAAGGTTGGAGAGGGGATGGTGGGAGAAGGGAGAGTACGGTGGGGCATGAGGATCATAAGCTTGTGTAGGTGCAGCTTTAAAAGGCAGGGACGAAGTTAAAGCTTAGGAAAGACCCTAAACCCTTCCTTCCCTACCTCCTGACCATCCTACCCTCCAAAGACAGGAAGGCAAAATGATTCAGTGCATATACCCTGGTGTGGAAATCAGAGTGGGAGAGCAGATTTAGCCCCGGATCTACCATTAACTAGCTGTGTGACTCTGGGCAAGCTTCCTAACTTGTCTGGACCTTTGCTCATGTCCTCACTCATTGTCATCCAGAAAGCTGGATGAGAGCACCTGTTGTCTCTCTGAGTAGAAATTTCTGTGACCATTCAAGCAAAAAATCCTGGAACTATGACTGTTGTGATGGCTCTGAGATGGGAAGCCGGCAAAATTACCTTAGGAAGGGGCTTGCTTCCTGTTTCTTCAGCCAGAGAAGGCTCTGGAATGATGGAAAAGCCAGGAGCAGCCTGCAGCTGCAGTCTCCTGCCCCTGATTCACCGTGTCCCTTCCACCCATGTAGCCCAAGCCTCTTTTACCTCCCACAGAAGTGCTTCTATCTTGGTATCCGGTGTATAAGAGGAGGCCACAAATAACCGGGGTGACTGTCCCAGGCAGCTCCAGGGGCCGTAACAAACTTACCACAGACTGGGGTGGCTTAAACAATAGAAATTTATTTTCCTTATTATCCTAGAAGCTAGAATTCCAAGATCCATTCCAGGATCCTGGCTAGAGCTCACCAAGGTCGGTTTCTCCAGAAGCCTCTCTCCTTGGCTTGCAGACGGCCACCATCTCACTGTGTCCTCACATGGACGTCTCTCTGTTTGTGTCTCACAAGGATACCTGGTCGTAGGGGTTGAGGACCCACTGTAATGGCCCATTTTAGCTTTATTACCTCTTAAAAGACACTGTCTCCAAAGGCAGTCCCATTTTGAGGTACGGTGTGTGTGTGCGTGTGTGTAGGACTTCAGCATAGGAATTTGTGAGAGGGACACAATTCAGCCTATAACAGTATCTGTGACATTTATGGTTCATGCTGGAGTACTTGAGAAAAATTTGAGTTTTCCACAGAAGTATAACATGTATACCGAAAGGTACATATATTGTAAGTTTACCACTTAAACATACTGACATAACCAGATTTAGAAATAGAGCATCACCAGTACCCTAAACCTCCCCTCGTCCCCTTGCCCTCATCCCCCACAGGTAACCATTATCCTGACTTCTAATACCATAGGTTAGCTTTTCCCATTTTTGTACTATTTATATACAAAATCCTGTATTATGTAATCTTCTGTATCACTTCTTCTTGACTCAACATTGTTTGTGAGACTCATCCATGTTGTAGGGAGTGTTTGTAATCTCCTCATCCTCCATGATGTCTGGTGTGTGACCATTCCACAGTTTATCCATACGTTCTACCATTGATGAGCTGTTGTGTAGTTTCCAGTTGGGGACCATCATAGACAAAGCGCTATGAACATTCTTGTCCATGTCTTCAGGTGTTGGTATATCATGCATTTCTCTTGGTGTATATCTAGGGGTAGAGTCCCTAGGGCATAGGGACTGTAGACATGCAACCTTGGGAGAGACTCTTAAGTAGATTTCCACAGTAGTTCCAACTTCTAGTCCTGTCAGCTGTGTGGGACTGTTACAGTTGTGCCGTAGCCTTGCCTATGCGTATTTTTTTTTTTTATTCTGTGTATTTTCACTTTAGCCATTCTGTTCACTGTGTGGTAATATCACACTGTTGTTTGAATTGGCACTTCTCTGATGATTCATAATGTGGAACACTTCTGCGTTTGTTTATTGGCCATTTGGATGGTTCTGTTTGTGAAGTGCCTATTAAGTCTTTTCCCTTTTTCCTACTGCATCTGCTTTTTGCTTGTTTTATGGGAATGCTTTATACATTCTCTCTGAGTCCCCTTCTGATTTGGGGACAATTGTGAGAGTATAAGCGGGGAGCTAATGATAACTAAGGTGCAACAAGGATTTAAAGTCAGGATCATCCTAGGCAAATTGGGCAAACTCCAGGGATCAACCTACTGTCGTTGAGTTTTAAAAAATTTTAGAAGGCCAGTAGAAAGGCACCAAGGGCTTCACGTAAGGGAAAAAAGTCATGCTTGTAGTACATGGTTTTTCAGGGCTCTCGATTCCCTCTTCTCCTACATCTTCCTGAAGATGCTCCCCTTTAGAATCCAGTATTGGAGTGAATTTTTATTCCCATGGGGTGCTGATTCAGCACTCCGTTTTCTCTCTGTCCATAGTCTGCTTTAGGGTCATTAAACTTATGACATTTTACGATCCTTTTAGTCCAGCCTCTGATTTTATTAATGAAGAAACAAATCTTGAGTGATTAAATGACAATCCCAAGGTCATACAGCTGGTTAGTTACAGAGCCGGGACTAGAACCCAAAGTTGCAGTGCTCTTTCTTCAAGGGCATTTTGATTAAGTCTCGATATTTAAATCAGCCCATAAATATCTATTTGTGCAAGGTCATTGCAAGGAATTGACATCTGTTGAAATATTAGGAGGTGAAGGGAGGGCAGAGACCCGGAAGTCAGAGATTCAGGCATTGTCAGGTTTACCATTCTCCCTCTCTTTCCTTGGCGATCAAATAGAGCTGTACTAGAACGTGCTATGATAAAAGTTCCAACTCTAGATTCTGATTCCAAAAATATCTTGCATGAGGGAAGAAAAAGGGATATTCAACAGAAAGTTTTTACAACAGGAAACAAGTATAGATTTCCTTTGAAAGGAAAGGATTAGGTTGCTTTAGTCAATAAAGAGAAAAGAGAGAAATCAGGCTTCAAGTAGATAAAGTCCCAGTGGTATGAGTGGTAGAGAGCAGCCACTGCTGTCTTTCCCTTTCCCTTTTCCTTCAAATGGGCAAAAGAAAATGTTTGTTTATAGGAGGGAAGGGTTTAGGTTATTACCTGAGAGACAGACTGATGTTACCTTAGGAGTTGAAGAATGTCCTCTGTAGTTCATGAAATTAAAGACATTTATATCATTGGGATTGTTATGGTTGGAAATAAGAGATAACCATATTTATCTCAAGTGGCTTAAGCAAAATGTGTGTGTGTGTGTGTGTGTGTGTGTGTGTGTGTAGTTTTGATTAACCTATGTAATTGAAAAGTCCATGGGTAGATCCTTATTTCAGGCCTGGCAGAATCCAGGCTCAAGTAATGTCAAAAACCAATGCCCCTCTCTCTCTTGCTGTATCTTCACTTTGCTTTGCCTTGATATTTATGTAGGGTAAAGCTCTTCCATGTTAGGGCAGTCACGCGGTATGTTTCTAGGCTTACACTGGTCTGGCTTAGCAACTCTGACAGAGTATTTCTTTCCTAGTAGTTCCAGCAAATGTCCTAAGACGGGCTCTGGTTGGCCTGATCTGGGTCCCCTGCTCATCACTGAACCAGCTACTGTAACTGTGATTGTCCACTCTTTCATTATCTTTCTACCTCTGGGGTTGGAGAGTAGAGTCCTCTCCCAACCCATACTTCAGGGATGGAGTCAGGGATAGTTGTTCCCCAAAGGACTGTCAGGGTTCTCTTACTGGAAGGAGGGAAGATTAATTCTGGGCAGACACAAAAACTGATACGTACTTTACCATCTGTAATGCTGTGATTCATAAGAAATATATGTGGTCTTTGGAATTTATCAAGGGAGGAGAGGAGGCAAGGGATCTTTTGTCATGTTTATGGGGTGACTTTTGGAAAGCACCTCTGGATGGGGGCTGGCTGCCAGCAGAGCCAACTTTGTGATTAGAGGGTTGGAACTTGAAGTCCAACCCTCACCTCTGGGAAGAGGGAAGGAGCAGGAGGCTGCTGCAGATCAAATCAATCACCACTCGTCAATAACTTAATCAATCATGCCTATGTAATGAAGCCTGCATAAACCCCCAAAAGGATGGGGTTCAGAGAACCTCCTGACTGGCGAACGTGTGAAAATGTAGGGAGAGGGGTGCCCCAGAGAAAGCATGGAGGCTCCATGTTTTTCTCCCCGCACCTTGCCCTCTGCATCTCTCCCATCTGGCTGTTTCTGAGTTACAACTCTTTATAATCCACCGGTAATCTAGTAAGTGAAATGTTTCTCTGAGTTTGGTTAACTGCCCTAGCAAATAAAGTGAACCCAAAGTGGGGATCGTTGGAACCTCAGATCTATAGCCAGTTGGTCAGAAGCACAGGTGACGGGGACTCCGGTGCCTAGAGATGCAAAGGTCCTAGATGTCAGAGTTGCAAGACAGAGCCTTGGCTCTGAGAAAGGAGCCAGGGGTCTGGCTTAGGTCCTGTTCCTTTGCCAACAGCTGGCCAGCCCAGTGACCTGGGATGAGTCTGTTGCTTGCTCTGGATTTCCCCGTCCTCGTCTTCAGCAGGGTGGGATTGGACCAATCTGTAAGGTGCTGCAAAGCCCAGTGCGAGCAGTCTGTGATGAGGTTCAGGAGGGGTGCGGGCTCCGGCTGTGCGGGCTCCGGCCTAGGCAGACACATCCTAAGGAGGCTCTGCAGTTACACTCGGGGCTTCCGACGGTGCCCATGCATCAGGCTGTGCCAGTGCCCCATACCCACCAGTCTTCCCCTGGTGCTTTTTTTCCCCACCTTTGATGCATCTCACGGTATGTGCTCTCCCCGCCACACACATCCAGACCTTGCTCCTGCCAGTGGACACTCTCAAGTAGGGCTTTGCCCTGGGATGCATTTACTTACTCTTAGAGGCGTTCCAGAGCCAATGCCCAGAGCCTCGGGCACCTCCTGCCCCCAGCCTGCCTTTCCTGGGCAGGGCTGGTGTGCCCGAGGGGCTGTGTGGTCTCCTGCATCTTCCGTCCTCCTCTCCCAGACTCAGCTCAGAATGCCCATAGACCTGTTGCCCCTTAAAGCCTAGAGACCCGCACATTCAAATGTGGCCCCAAGCAGGGCGCTGGCAAAAGAGAAGGACGAGTCTTGTTCATCACCCACCAGGGCGCCGGGAGCTGGTCTTCCTGGGGAACAGTGGGGCTGTCTCACTGCCTTTCTACCTGCTCTCTCCAGGTTCTAGAGCAATAGAAGCCAGTCTATTCTAAGTGTATCTTCTGGGGTTGCGAAAGGTGGCACCTGACTTTTCTCCGTTAACTCCAAAATCATTTTTCTAGGTACCATTACCACAAGCAATAAAGTGTGTGTGTGTGTGTGTGTGTGTGTGTGTGTGTGTGTGTGCACGCGCGCGCATGTAAAAATCAGTGCAGTGGGGTTCCAGTTTAGTCAGAAATTCAGGATAGGACCTTGGTACCTATTTTAATGGCATTAAAGTCTTCCCTACTTCTAATAGACACCTGTTGAGGGCTTACCGTGCTACGCGAGGCATGAGTCGATGGCTGGGACATGTGTGGCCTTTGTTCTCCACGTGATCACAGTAGGCCAGGCATGGAAATTTACCATGAAAATAGTGTGGTCGCAGTGTCAAGGAAGCAGGGACAAGGTCAGAGAGATTCCTTTTCTTTGAATGAACAGGGAGCCCTTCCCAGAGGAAGGAATACTTGGGCCGGTGGGAGTTTTCTGGAGCCCATCTTGGGCAAAGACCTGGTATGTCTTGGAAATTTGGAAAGGCCTGGGGCTCAGCAGGGGCGTGGTAAGAAGGCTCAGAGGTCAGGCCGTGGGAAAGTGGGGGGAGATGGGGATGTTAAGTGATGCTACGAGTCCTGTACGCTAGAGCACAGGCCACACGTCACCTGGGTGTTTCGTTAGGATGCAGATTGTGAGCAGCAGGTGTGTGCTGGGGCCTAAGCTTCTGGGTTCTTAGGAAGCCTTCAGGCCGTGCCATGGGACACAATCTCAGTGGCAGGAGTGGCTTGTGTGGAGAGTGTCTTGGGCAGGAGTGATTCTGCACGAGACCAGTTAAGGAGCTGGTCCAGACAAGAAAAAATGACAGGGATCTTACAGTAGGATGGGGAGAAGGGGACCGATTTTGGAGGTATAACTGACAGGCTTAGGAGTTTGAGTATAGGAATGAGAAGGAGGAAGCAGAATGGGGTGACTTGCATGTTTCCAGCTGGATAAACTCAATGAGTGGGACTCAAGTTGATGGAGGTCGGGAGCAGTGGAGGGAGGGCTGGTTTGGCTGGCCGGCTGGCCATTAAGTCAGTTTGCACGTGTCCCATTGTAGGTGCAGACGAGATCTCCAGGCCACGGTGTTGAGTAGACATTCGGCTGCGGGGATCTGGCTATGGATGTCTCCTGAGGCTGACAATATTGGCCTGGGATTGCATGTCGCTAGAGATGGTATTTCAGAGCAGAGGCACGGAGGAGATGCACGGGGAGAGGGAGTGAGAGGCTAGAAAGGTAGAAGAGAGCTGGGGAGAGGGCGGGGCCTGGAGGTGCTCTGCCATTTGGTTGGGGGGGGAGGAGACAAGTGAGAACAGGTGAGGACTGGCTTTAAACATGAAAGCAGGATGTTGTTACTGTTGGGCTGCCCTGGATTTAGAGTGTGTAACAATGTGCATCTTCGGCAGAAACTGTTACATCCGATGGGAGAGCTCACACCTCATGCTTGCAAATCTGCAAGGCTATTTCCTTGAAGTTTTTCTGGCCCTATGAAAAGAAAAAAATCTACCAGGAGGGATTTATTCTTATCCTGCCATGCAACAGTAATTTCATTTTCAAATCATTAACAGGAAGGCATCCTTATCTGATCATTCTTGATACAAAACCCTATCTTAGAAGCCTGATACCATCTCCTCAACTTTCCCAAGAGCTTTACTGATTTCGGTTGAGAACCCTCAGCTCCAAATAAAACATGGTATGAGCCCGGCTCCTTCCTGAATATCTTTTGGTATCTCTCCCATCAGCTGATTCCTTTTATTTATTTATTTATTTTACCTCCTGTCCTGACATTTTGCTGTAGATTGTAACCAGAATTTCATTGTAACCAGAATTTCATTGCTAACTTACATGATAGGAGCAGATAATGGCGAACTGAACTTATTTTCTAACTTAATTTGAAACCAAATTTTAGATTGCATTTATGAGGAGGGCAGGAGCCAGCCTACGATGGGCGAGAGTTGTCTTTGACTCTGAATTTAAATAAATTTTTATAGGAAAGGATGGTTCTCGAGAACTCTTGGTGTGCCCAGGAGTGGGGGTGGGGTCGAGGTGCCTGCTTTCTGTAACTTAAACACAATCAAAAGCCTACTGTATCTAGTGTAGCCTGCTAGACTCCTATTCAAAGCTGGGTGGTTTCTTGGAATTCCATCAAGCTTTTCTCTTCAGAACAGGAAACTTCATTGTGCTCACCTTAAAGGCAAAAAGGCCCTCTCAGGATGGTACCTTCCTTGCCTTACCAGAGAGGTGTGCCGGGGGGAGGTGTTTACTCTTTGACAGCTAAGATTCTGAGACACCCATAGAAACAAATCCACTTCTGAACTTGGGGCCCTGTGAATGGAAAGACCTTCATTTGAAATTGGGACTGGGAAAGCATTTGATCTCTGATCTCCCCTACCCCCCACCCCCAGCCCCCCGAGGGGCTCTGCAGCGGAGCGAGACCTGTAGTGGCCTTGTTGTCCAGAGCATCAACCCTGGACCGGGCTGCCTGTGTCTAACTTCTGGCTTGTCCTGGCCAGCTCTGTGAGTCTGAAATCTAACCTTTCCATACCTCAGCTTTCTTATCTTTGTAATCGCCATGAAGTTAAGTCGTGGCTGTCTTGAGGTGCTGATTGTAAGGTTTAAATAAGCGAGGGTCGGTTAGGTGTTCAGAAGAGTGTATGAAATAGACATGCATCACGTTTCCCAGAGCTGGTATCCTCTCCACGCTGGAGCGGCTGATGGGATCATGTGGTAGCAGTATGAGCGGCCATTCGAGCCCCACTGCAGAGCTCCTTATCTTATCTACACGTGTGCATATGTCCTTGAGCCTGTCTCAGTTACTCCATGAGGTGATACTATTATTTTAGCCATCTCAGGGCTGAAATTTAGACCCAGGTCAGCCTGACAACAAATCCCAGCGCTCACCCTTTCCGCTGTGCTGCAACGTAGCCTGAGGTCACGTGGCCATGGGGCATTGGGTGTGTGTGTGGGGGGGATGTGTGCTGGACGGTGGGAGTAGAGGATGGAGGAGAGGAGCAAAGATTCCTAGCCTGTGACCAGATGATCAGACCGTCATGGAGACTCCCTGCCCCTTGTCATTCTTCCCGGAGAGGAATTGTAGGGGCACAGCGAGCTGCAGAGGGGCTCAGGGCGCCTGTCTTCCTGAGATTTGCCTTCCTTCTTGCAATCTTGCCTTCTGTCACTTGTTGATTTTATTACAGACTCTCTTCTTGAAACCCGAAGTACCCCTATCTGTATATTGGGGGAGGGATAAAGAGTGCAGAGCCTTAGAGCAGAGTGGCAGAAGTTCTAAACCCAGGGAGTGAAAAGAATTCCGACCTGGAAAGGAGTCCACCTAAGTCCTATCTGCTAATGGTGAGCAAGATAACCCTGCTAAAGTCATGGAATCGTGGGCTTTGTGAGTTGAGGATTAGAAGTCATCTGATAGCTGGTGGTCCTGGTCAGCCTTCCCCTGCATCTCTGACCTCTGGGAGCTCTGTTGGTGGCAGTGAGGATGTATGGCGATGGAGGAGGGGATGGAGGTGATAATGATGGTGGCGGGGGAAGTGGTGGCAGAGAGGGTGATGGGGTGGGGGTGATGCTGATCATATGATGGTAGAGGAGGTGATGAAGGTGCTGACATTGGAAACGATAATAGTCATGATGGAGGAGGAGGTGGTAGAGGAGGTTATGGGGAGGGTGGTGGTGGTGGCGGGAGGGGGGAGGGCGGTGGCGGGGAGGGCGTGGGGTAACAGGTGACGGATGTGGGGTGATGAGGAAGGTACTGAGGGTCATAACTACAAAGAGCCCTTGGCTGGCAACAGGCACCATATTGAGCACTTTATCACTACGTGTCATCATCCCAGCAGCTCTCGTTTGGTCCATTTGGTAGATAAGCTTGGATGGGGAAAGCTGAATGTCTCTTGGTGGGTGGAGCTGCCTGGGTCAGACGGAGGCAAAGCCCGAGGGGCCAGGAAATATGCCATTGGAACATCTGTGATGGGCAGCGGGCAGGAGGGGAGGTAAGCCAGCCTTTCTCATGTTTTCTGACCACCTTCTTGGCCTCTGTGGCCAAGTTGTGCCCAATGGAAACTGAGGATTCTCCCTGTGGGACTGCATTCTGTGGGGGCCACCCACCAGGTAACCTAGAAATAGTCTCCGCCCCTCACTTCCATCACCAAATGCTTTTCTGAGTGTCTCCTCTTCATCTCTAAGTCACCACTTTGGCTGCTGACCTCAACGCTTAGGCTTTGAGCCTTGGCCTGCAGCGTCTCGGACAAAGACGTGTGGCATCTTCCATCAGGCCATCTTGGAGAGAAACAGGATAAGAAACATGTTTTTAGTGTAGATAATCCAGGGACTGGCCAGGGGCAGGACACTAAAAGTGGTGTCCCCCGGAGGTACTCGTCAGAATCAAGACTTTTCAACCTCCGTCTAGGCCTCTCTTTTGGGCTCAGGGATTCTTGTCTTGCTTGAATGAAAGGGTGATTCTTTCTGGAAATTCCTGCTGGCCCATTCCCTTCCCCCCAGAATGAGGGATGGAAATCATGCAAGCGCTAGCCTCCGTGTCAGGACGGTTAGTGTGGAACCCTCTGGTTAGGGAAAGCTAGCTTCAGATTGACTCTGTATACGTCAGAAGAATTCAAGGTTGAAAGACTTTTTAAATTTATTTGACAGCATGAGTGCGCACAAGCAGGGGGAGCAGCAGGCAGAGGAGAGGGAGAAGCAGGCTCCCTGCTGAGCAGAGAGCCCGCCATGGAGCTCGATCCCAGGACCCCGGGATCATGACCTGAGCTGAAGGCAGACACTTGACTGAGCCACCCAGGCGCCCTAGATTGATTCAAGTTTTAAATGCCCTCTTGCTCAGCCCTCTCCTGGAACCTCCAGCACCCTCGCCACCTCCCACAAATGTTGACAGAGCAATCAGTACGTAATGGTTTTCTGCGTGTGTCGAGGATACAGCAGTGAATGTGGAGCATCTTGTTCCCATGGAGTTTATGGTCTAGTTGATGCTGCGGTGTTAGGATGACAGGGACAGGAGTAAAAGGTGCCAGTGAACTTGTGGTAAGAAACTTGATACATAGCCTTTGTGGAGTCAGGAAGGCTTCCTGGAGGCAGTGACAGCAGAAATTTGTTGAATAAGAGCTGGACAAAGCATGGGCAGTCAGGAGGAGACGGGTAGGACAAAGGGACTGAAGAGAAGGAAGAACAGAAGGGAGAAAAATGTAGTTGGGGTCCTGGCATGTGCAGAGTCTTGCGAGTCTAGGAAGGACCGACTGAGGGGCGCTCACTCCACCTGGGCCTGGCCCGCCTCAGTCATAGGCACTCGTAGCATCAGTTCTCTCAGGGTCTCTGTCTTGCTGCACAGCGGGGGCACAAGCAGGGACCTCGGAAAGAGAGCCAGGGGGAGATCTGCAGACACAGCCACTTGTCTCCACGTTCCCAGGATGCCCGTGGTGCCTCTGCTGAGTGCTTGGCTGAGTGTGGCTTTACCCAAGGTCCGTGTGGTTTCCCCAGGATCCGAGGGGAGCTCAGGACTGGTGCAGACACCACCAGACTGGGACGCCCTGTGTTTGGACTCCTGGGCTGTGCGAATTTTGGGCTCCTCACCCTGCTTCTCTGGGGATTCTCCTGGTTTACCAGTAGACTTGGCTCTTCTGACTTTTTCAGTGATGAAGTTCAGAGGCTTTGGTTCTCTACCATTTGCAAGTACCTAAATTCCTTCAAAACTGCAGGCTTTCAGCCATAAAAACTGATGAGTGTTTGTATGTGGCATGACCCGGGGTGAGGAGTGCAGGGGGATGAGTTGGTCCCCCGGAGTGGGCCATCCCACAGTCGGCAGCTTCCGCCAGCAGGCTTAGAGGACATCATGGCCCTCATTACCACCACCCCCTCCTGTGCTGGGTGTTTCCAGGGAGGAAGTGTTTCTTGCTGAGGAACAGCTTTGGGCTTTTGTAGCCACACCATGCATCGGACCTAACTATCCGTGGATTTAGGACACACTTTTGCATAGAAAGCCACACCGCTGCATACAGTTGAGATCCACATGGAAAAATACTTAGTGGATTGCCGTTGATCCTTGAGCATGTACTCCTAAAGGAACAGAGGCACTAAAGTATAACGCTGACCCTAAATGCCACTGGCTTTGAGTGCATGTGACTGTCCTACAGCTCGTAGACAGAAGGGCTTGTTTTAGAAATACATATTTGCAATTGTAGCGATTTATAGGTGGTCATCTTGTCCTGAAGCTTGTAGAGCAGAATGAGATGGATGTAATGCTTAGCATATTGCAGGCCATTTTGGAATCTGGGTCTCTGGCCTCAACATGGTGGATGGAGCCACAGGCCGGGCAGAGTCCTTTCATAGGTTCCATCAAATAGCTGTAGCAAAGACGGGACATCAACCATCCATCTTTGTGGACAGAAGCGGCCATGTGTGGCCTTTACATCATCTTAAAGTTGTGGCCTGTGCCCTGCTCTGCAAACAAATTCTCCCCCGCTCTTCTGTCTTCTCCTAAACATTTCTAAATAGGAAAGAGGGCAAGAAGGCAGATGGATTTATACCAGGGTCACTAAGCCCACAGGTCATCTGGAAAGTGACCTGAAGTATCCTCACCCCAGCAGGGTGAAAGAATGCGGGTCGTGGAGCGGGATCTCGGCTGGGGTGTGTCCGGGGCTCGGCCAACACCCGGGCCCCTCACATCCCATCTGTGTTGCTTCCAAAGCCTCTCTGCTTTCCTTGGGCAAACCTAGCAGTGCATGTTGACCACCCTCTTAGGAAGCCACCTGCTAGTATAGGAGGCTTGCCGGCTCCTGTTAGAGTCACTCAAAGGCAGCCAGGGAAGTCTTGGAGCAGGGTGTGTGTGTGGGCAGCCTAAGCTAGGGCTGTCGGCAACCTGGTTAGGGTGACCTTGGAAAGAGATGGAGGGGAGAAAGGAGAAAGGCCAGGGAGAGAAGAAATGGAGGAGACAGGACCCAGGCGAGGGTGGTGCTCAGGAAGGAGGGAGGGCTTCTCCGTTGCTGTCAGCTCTGTCTGCACGCATTCAGGAAAATGGGTTGCTTCAAAATGTGACCAGTGTGACAGTGAAAGGGCCACAAATGCCCAATGAGGCAGGCTCCCTCTCAACTCGTGCTTGTCTTAGACTCGTTCTTGGATTTGAGTAAGCATCAGCATCACTGGGTGGCTTGTCAATTCCAGACTGCTGGGCCCGGCTCCCAGGGTCTCTGACTCAGTAGGTCTGCTTGGGGTCTAAGATCGGTATTTCTAACAAGTTCCCAAGGGGTGCTGATGCTGCTGTTCCAGGAACCCTGTTTAAAGAACCACTGTCCCAGAGCTGAGAGACCAGACCAAGGTGAGGGCTGATCTGGGCTCCTTGAATAGGACAAAGTCAGGGAGAGCAAGGTCTCAACTAGCCGGCAGAAGCAGACTGGCAAATGCAAAGATACAAATTGAGAAAGTGCTAAAACCTTTTATTGCATGTATTTGTCTTTTCCTGGCTTTTCATTCAACTAACCATATGCTTACTTTCCACTGACAATTGCTATTTAAATGTTGCTTGACAAGCAGCCATTCCTCACCCTACTATATGCTGGTTAATTTATTGTCCACAAAACCTGCTGCTCTAAAGGGCCTCCTTTCCTGCTGTCACCGCCTACCCCTTAGTTCTGGCCCCAGCTGGCAGCGCTCAGAGTGAGCTGCTATGGGATGCCCCATCCCCTCTTGATGCTGTGTCTTTGCCTGGGTACCCTTGTCAAGGCTAACCCTCGCTCTCCTTTAATTTTCTGGGCATTCACCTCCAATGGGAGAGTCAACCGGCTCTGGGCTGCCCTAGAACTGTGGCCAGATGGCTTTCATGGCCCTTTGCTAGTAGTCCCTGGGCAGTGGCTGCCTTAACCTCCTCAGCTTTTTTTCACTAGTGCCTAGAACAGGGTCTGACATAGACTTCAGCCAGTCAGGAGATGGGTTCTGAGCGAGGAAAGTCCAGAGAACCTAAATTGGTTGGGGGGAGTGGTAGGGGAGATACCTAACTCCTACTCACTGAGGTTGGGTTAGAATGAACTTGACTCTCTGGGCAGAAAGAGGAGAGAAAGATCTATGCTAAGCACAGAAAACCAAAGTCATTCTCAACATCCCCCTGTATTCCCAAGTTTTCAGTGATTCAGTAAAATGGGATCCCCCATACCAGGTGGAAAAGCAAATCCTTAGGATTCCTTTAAATCACATAAACTACTTTTGCCAGAGAAAGATGGAATTTCCGCATCTTTCCAGCTTAGCACAGAGTAAGTATTCATTTCTAGCAGGTACGTAGGTAAGGTGGACAGACTGACGGATAGATCGAGTCCTTACCAGCTGGGTCACCAGGATATGATGTGGATTCATATCTTGTTCTCGAAACATGCTCCAGTTCCCTGTGGCTGCATTGCACCTTCCTTGTGGGGAAATCATGTGCCGCAGGGCTTTCTTGTGTGCCTATTTTTTGAGGAGCCCGGTTATCAAACTGAATCTAGGCAGTGTGAAGAACAGATGTACAGCCTTTAGCTGGGATTTTAGACTGACCCACCTCGCCTTGCATTCCCTTCCATGCTGTGGAATGATCAGCCTTTTGAGTCTAAAACTGGAGCATAAAAAACTACACTCAAATGGAACGATGGACTTGCTTGTCCATCTCAGGTAGAATCCCATGTTCGGAGCAGGAGGGCGAGGAAGGCAGAGGGAGTGCTGCCATCTTGCCCTTGGAGGTCTTGGGTGAGTCACTTGCCATCAGTTCCACCATTTCCAAGGGGTTCTGAGCCTACTCTCCAAAGGGAGACCTGCTGTGCCATTCTCTGAGGACTCTAAGATGAAATCTGGGGAGCACATGAAGAGCTACCTGCACTTGAAAGGCTAGAGGGGAGAAAAGAGCCCAGAGTGAGCAGCACGAACATCCTCGTGTCCCAGGGGGCATAGCTTCACGTCTTCCACAGATAAAACCAGGCAGGCTGACTCAGACGCTGTTGAAATATCAGGCTTTCTAGTGAGATGTTGTTGGACATCGGTATTACTTCTGTTTTTTAAACAACATTACTCTGCTGGGAATAAATCGGTGTCATCGTCTAATGGCGCCTGTCATTTTGGTGTAGTGATCAAGGAGGAAAATGGAAGTACTTCATGTGGAAAAACAGCTAAGCTCTGAAGGTATTTCTTAACCCAGAGCACAAGGCTGTCTGGAATATAATACAAATCTATCGATAACGCAGTTAAAACAATTTACCTTCTTAACATGACTGGGTTCAGTTCACTGATCTTCATTCAAGTTCGTAATGAAGTTACTTATCTGCGGGCTACACATTACACAATACAGTCCAAAGCATTATAGATTTTTCCAAATCCAAGTCCAAACTGATGGCAGCCAAACATAAATTTAGTCAAATCTTTAATATTAATAAAAATTAATTAAAAAATAATTAATATTAATATACTCTATTAAGGCCTGAATAAGATTTTAAAGCTTTGTCTTACCTAGAGGAGGTAGGACGAGAGCTGGACCAGTTGCAAACAGCCCAATAAAAAGTTACCGTTGGACATGACAGTTCTTCTCAGTGCAATCTAAAATTATTTTTTTCAAGTGTAAAAGTGTGCAATTACTTGTCATTGTGAAGTGACAAATTTTACAAGGGGGCTGCTTTGTTTCCCCCCCGGAGGCTGACCTCTTACGTGGCCCACGGAGGCACACTTCCCATCTGACTGTGGTGGGGGCTTGTATGCCTAATGCTCCATGTTCCTTGAACAGAATTATATTTCAAAGCACAAGGGCAAAGATAGCAGCCACTTTTCCCCACCTCTGCTTGCGGTGGGAGAAGTATATTCCAACATCCCTGCCAGATTGGCATAATCTGTTACTCCCCGAGGCTGAGGCAAGAGTTAGAATGAGAAATACCAAATACTGATTTGTGCTTTGAGGATTATTTAGGCTGTAGCTAACTGGCAGTCCCCTCCTATGGAAGGCTGAGAATGCATACTCCACTATGTGATCAGGGTCAACTCGCTGCATCCGAATCTTTTTATTTTTTTCATTATGTTCAGTTAGCCAACAGAGAGCACATCATTAGCTTGTGATGTTCAACGATTCATTAGTTGCATGTACGACTATACCAGCCCCCCCTCCCCCTCTGTAACCCTCTGTTTCCTGGAGTCCAGAGTCTCTCATGGTTTGTCTCCCTCTCCGATTTCATTCTGCTCAGTTTTCCTTCCTCCCCCCTGTGGGCTTTTGCATTCGTCCTTATACTCCACATATGAGTGAAACCATAAGACAATCACATCCGAATCTTAGGATTCCTTGGTGTGACAGGACTCACCAGGTATGTAGCTGGGAAGGGTACTTTGTGGTACTAGCGCCACAGACACTAGCCAGGTACGGCTGGTAACCAACTGGGAGGTGTTGTAAGAAGAAAAGCCACACTGGGTCTCAAAGTATGAAAAAGGAAATATTAAAACTGTTTTCGGTTGATTGCATATTGACACTGCACGTGAAGTACCTGTTGTAAAATCAGTTTGGAAACATTAAAACAGTGTTTCTACTTTTTTGAATGTGACTAAATCTGCCGAGGTGGCTTATATTTCTAGTGTTATATCCATGTCACAGGGTGGAATTACAGCTCATGTTTACTTGTGTTTCCTGTATTTTTCAAGCAGGATAAAATGAGAAACACGTGTCTTTCAGAAAAAAGAAGTGTATAAAGGGTTTTGGAGTCTAGCAAGCACATGTCCGAGTTGCAGGACGAGGGCAACTAACCCGAGACTCAACTTCCTCCTCTGTAAAATGAACATAGTAGCAGCTTTGATCTCAGCAGGCTATTGTGAGAAGTGACAGATGTAAAGGAAAGAAGCATAGAGCCTAACATAGCGAAGCCTCAATACTTTGTTATTCTTGGTTATATGTCAAGATTTTTCTGATGCCTTTTTTTTTTTTTTTGTCTTAAGATTCTATCTATCAGGGAGAGTGAACAGCAGGAGCAGGGGGAGGAGCAGAGAGAGAAGCAGACTCCCCTCTGAGCAGGGAGCCCCAAGTGGGGCTCGATCGCAGGACCCTGACATCATGACCTGAGCTGCGTGCAGACACTTAACCCACTGAGCCACCCAGGTGCCCCTCTGATGTCTCATGTCTATTTAATACCTGTGGATTTCTAACTCTGCTCCTTGTCTCTCTTGTTCTCCAAGTTCCTATTTGCCATCCTGCCTTGCTGCTATATACTCAGAAAACCAAGATTTCCCCTTATCACTGGAGAATCTTGGGTCTGGTTTCCTGTTTTTGGCAACTTGTTCAGAATGAGGCACCTCCCACTTACTGACTTCAGCTCACTTGGATTTCAGAGCAAAAATTTTCCCCTGGCTAAAACTGGAAATCAGGCCACAGCTCTTGGACTGCTCATGTCCCTTGCCTCATCCCTAAGATACTTGGTCTTGCTTTTGACTGCCTCTTTTGCTGAGGTCAATCAAGCACAACTGATACCAGCAAAGGGGGCGAAGGTAACAAGAAAGGTCATGCAACCAGGAGCTCAGAACAGGGTGAAGGCCAGGATAGAACAACAACTTGGTAACTTGCCCCTCAAACCTGGCCCTTGTTCTTACCGCTTTTCTTCCAGGGCCGTGAAAAGCTGTGCTATGTTCAACCCAAGTAAGTACAAGTGGGTTCTGGTCCCCTTCCTACATTCCTCACAGGTGGAGCAGAACACATCTGAAACCAGGGGCTCGATTTCCTTGCTCTGGGAACCAGGTCCTCAGATGAAGCTCGTTGTACCCGTCTGAAATGCAGTGGCAGAGACTAGGAAAGGACTTAGGCTTCAATGAAGACATGTAGCTTCCCTAGGTATGAGACACTTCCTAGGTCTTTCAGGTAATGAGGTGAACCTTTCAGTCAGAACTGCTTCCGATAAGAACAAGTAGAAATCTCTTACGGACCCACTTGAAACAGTACCCACGGCTGGAAGGTGTCTGCGCTTCTCGAAGCAGTGAGAAAAAGGCTCCCGACTTCCTGTGCAAGTATTTTTTTGTTGAAACAGAGAAATGTTGATTTTTCTTTCCATCCACCAGCTTTAACTAGGTGATTCAGATGATACTCTTAAATTTTTTTTTTTTTTTTTTTGGCCTTTTCATCAGATCAATGCTCCCTTGCTCATTTTATTTTTAGATTCACTCAGTCTTCTCAGGGAAGCAAACGGGTTTGTGTTTTAAGCTTGGGATGAGGTCTGACAAGAGAAACCCTTGGAAAGTATCAGGGGAGCAGAGCTTCCAGGGCCTTCGTTGTCGACAGCTGGGGTTTGTTGAGACAACTGGGTTACTGCCATGGCAGAGAACATACCGAGGGCCACTCAGCCACCAGGTGAGGAAGACCTGCTCAGGGGAGTGTGTGTGAGGGGGCCAACCCGAGAGGCACGAACACGGCCGGTTTTCCGGGAGCATTCCTGAACGAAATGTTTACCATGGATCAGAGGCAGTCAGGGATTATTGCCAACCATCGCTTCCCTGTGGTTTCCTAGAAAATACAAAGGTTCCCAAACGTGAATGAATCTTCCGTACTGTGATAAGCAGATTTGGGAGAGGGAGGAAGCATTTATAAAAATGTAGTACACAGCTTTCCAATACCGGCCCTCCACACAGGAACTTACATTCTGGTGTCTGGGCTCCGGAGCGAAGAGAACAAATGGTTTGAAGGTTCCTGATCATCCCTTTTTTTTTGGGATGTGGTTTTTTTGTTCACTAGATAAACGTTCCTTTTCTCTCTCAGAGGTCATAGAAACAGAGATGAGTGTGTAAGTTGATGGAAATTGAGGGGAACGCAAACCTGTCCATTCAGTCAGCTTGTGATCTGCTTACGGGGCAGAGCTGTGTCCTTCTAGGGCCTGATCCTTCTGGAGGTTGCTGTAGCTCAGTGCTGGCTAAACTTGAAAGATGTTTTATATTTTCCATTATTTGGGGTTAATTGTCTTTTCCCCCTATGAGGATGGAAGAGATGATACAACTAATTATATTTGAAAATGAATAGCAGTGCTGTTGCAGAAATGAGGATTAGAATTACAGGTGTGCACACCTTGTAAGTACATGTACAAGAAACATTCTCAGTGACAGGCTCGTCCCGATTATGTGTCCCTTGAACCTGAATGCAGGTGACTAGATCTGCTTCTTTCTGACAAGGGACTCCATTTGTCTTGAAAATATCACTGGGTCTTTATGTGGCCATTCTTTAAAGTACAAATATTGTTTCACCTGATTTTACAGAGTGTATACATCAATTTCCTTGAAAAGACAAAACTAGATTACCAGACTACCTACTTCGCTTTCTGCATACCCAACAATGAAAAAAATTTTTTTAAAATAGCTATCAACAGGTACAAACAGTTGTCTAAAGCATTTAATGGTCTTTAACACAGTCCACGCCCCCTGGGCCTTGAAACACTGTTGAATTACCTTTTTGCAAGAGAAGCTGTCGAGCACAACACTGAAAAATCGGTACCATTTCCTCACCGGTAAGCGCGGAACTGGGGAGCTCCGTATTTTGGTCCTTGCAGTATTGTTCTCATGCTGTTTGTTTCTGTCTCGCCTGCTCAGGGCTGATTGTCGTGACCTTGGCCGTCTGCTGGATGCCTAACCAGGTGCGGAGGATCATGGCCGCGGCCAAACCCAAGCACGCCTGGACCAAGACCTACTTCCGGGCGTACATGATCCTCCTCCCCTTCTCCGACACCTTCTTCTACCTGAGCTCCGTCATCAACCCGCTCCTGTACAACGTGTCCTCGCAGCAGTTCCGCAGGGTGTTCGGCCAGGTGCTCCGCTGCCACCTGACGCTGCCCCACGCCAACCACAGCAAGTACCTGCGCGCGCACGTCGCCGCTGCCACCAGCACCCGCTCGGCGCGCCGCCCCCTCATCTTCGCGGCTTCCCGGTCCGACTCCTCTGCAAGAACGAACAAGGTTTTCTTGAGCACTTTCCAGAGCGAGGCCCAGCCCAAGGCTGAGCCCCAGCAGTTGAGCCTGGGGTCACTGGAGCCCAGTTCCGAGGTGAAAGCACCCACCCCTGCCGCAGGGAATGGTTTGCAGGAGCATGAAGTGTGAATGTCCGGTGTGCAAGCCTTGAGGACGAACCGGCTGCCCCCCTCCCACCCCCAGCAAAAGCAACATTATCCTGGCACAGCGGTGACAGACTGTGCCCTCAGGAGGGACAGGAGTCGGCACTAGGGGCCTTAGGAAAAAATGGGTGCCCGCCTCAGTGCCGTCTAAGGGCTGATTCGGCCAGCCGGACCTTGACTCTGGGGAGAGACGGGACAGACTTTTGCTCCCCCCTTCCTTTCAATACACACTGAAAATTCAGACTGAATTTATTCAGGGCTTACAAAAAATGTTTTACACTGAGCTCTTTCAGTAGTGAAGGAACTGAACGAAAGAACCCATTCCCCCCCCCCCATGAAAGGACACCCAGGAGAAGCTTGGGGAGCACAGGGCCTGAAGAACAATGCAGGAGGGGGGAGCATCTCCTTCAACCTCAGCAGTGAGCCAAGAGGAGGGGTAACTGCAGGAGCAGGATGGTGGTGGGGAGCACTGGCCGAAGGGCCAAGGCAGAACTGCTCCGTTTCTTGGGCCGGGGCCCATTGCACAGAGGGGTGTTGCAGCAGCTGATGCACACTGAGTTCAGTTTCCCAGGGGAGCAGAAGGACTGGTATCCGGCAGAGGCGATGAGGCAGGCTGCAGAGGACGCACACGACTTCCGGTACATGATGCCTGCAACACAAACCCGAGGACTGGGGTTAACCGCTGGTGGCCAAAGGGGAGCTCATCCTTCCTCCTCCCACAGCCCAGGTACTTTGGGTGGTTTCCTTGAGCACCCACCCCTCCCCGCATATGTAGGGAAGAGGACTGCTTCTCCCTATAGCTCCATTACTTTTGACAAAGTGCTAGTATCTCCACGAGCTTTTGGGAACAAAGAGCTATTGAAATCAAAGTTCACTTTAAAAAAAAGATACAGAAATTTTTATTTACCTTTTAATTGCTATAGCCATTTCATGATACTGTATCACCTACAGCTGTAATTAAATCCGAATATTCTCGGAGCAACTAGTTCCCGTGAGAATAAGATGGCTACTGCAGGGGCCCTGATTTTTATGAGGTTTCAAGGTTCCCTACATTTTAGTGAGGGCATGGCTCAATGTTGACAGTCTACCCAGGAGAGCCTTATTCCTGCAAACAAGCTTTGTCCTCAGACTATATGGCCATCTGCCTACGTAGCGTTCCACGGCCTCCATTTAGTAACATACTGTTGTAGCCACATGAAGGAGCACTTCAGACATGTCCATTTTACAACACAGTCCTCAAAGGAGGTTATCTTGAATCAAATTAAGTCAAATAATACCTAACTTCATTTGCATGCTTACCTGTAGGCAAGGCACTCAACAGCGGGCTGCCGTGTACTGGCTCAACCCTACAAGAGAGGTCCCCATTTCACAGATGGGGAGCATTTAGGGCAAGACAAGTTAAGGAACTTAGCCAGCTCGCACTCCTGGGAAATAGAGGAACTGGGATTTGAACCTAAATTCTGGCTCTGTTCTTCTAAGTCCCTATTAGTATACATACCAAAGCAGCCAGCCCGTAAACCACAGAAATATTTTTTTGTGGTGGGGAAGTTAGAGAAAACCAGTATCTCCTACTGAGGCTGGACCTGAATGTGTCTGGCTTGTATGCTGCCCTGCACAGCCGAGGGCTACAACCTACCTTCCCTTCTGACTCCCTGCAGGCATTGCCTCGCACCTTGCTCCCCCTGCCGAATTGTGGCTTTGGGTTATGGAGAAATAGTAAAGAATCGAGCCACCTGAAACTTCCAAGTGGGAGGTAAAGAAATACTTCAAAAGACACAATTTTAATTCACTGTTGTTCTATAGCTATATGTTTGAAAGGATGGATGTTCCATTTTTAACACCGTAGACTGACAAGGTCTGGGAACAGGCACTGTTTGATTTGTAGGAAGCCTGCTGCGCTTTGCCGCCCAGTTATAGATTTCTCCTGGTCCCTACATTTTCTGTCTATTGCCATTTTAGGAACTGTTACTGTCATTTCCTAGTTCAAAGTCAGTAAACTTTCTTCAAGTGAACTGTAAAAAAAAACAAAAAAAAAACCGCAAACCCAAAACTCAATGAGATACGATGAGAATGCCCCCTGACTAGGTCCCCCCCTTACCAGTGTGGAAGACCTTCCAGGCCTGTTTTTAGACATCTCTGTATGTGCCCACGGAAAAATAAAGTGTACACACATATACACACACAGATTTGTGCTTAACATCCTATATGCTGTTCTACAGTTTGCATTTTTACTTAGTGACATGGCTGAGGATTTACTTTTAAGCCTGACTCTGCCGGCTTAGGGTGGTGAAAAGGGAGGTTAGCTAATTAATGTACAAAGGGAACCCTAATTTTTGTGACTGCTGCTCTGGTGGCAAGTGGATCTTACACTTGCAGCCCCATGGGACCCTATCTATGTCTGTTCTTTAAAGCTGGCGTGTCCAAGTCTGGCTTCCATTCAGCCTGAATCTAGGATCGAGGTGCTGAGATCCTCTCCCTGAGGACTCGGATCGGTCTTGGCACATCCTCAACTACTGGGAACTAATAAAATGAAAATAACCTGGTTGTGAAAGCACAAAGAAGAGTGATGCAAAAACAAAACAGGAATATGTTTCAAGTCAACGACCAAGATAAAGCTTCAGAAAGAACCTCACAGAAGCAGACATAAGTAATTTACCTCAAAGATGCTCACTAAACTAGGAGAAGAATGGGTAAACGTGAGGATGTCAACGGAGAAAAAAATAAGCATTAAGTAGAAGTCACAGAGCAAAAGAATGCAGTAACTGAACTAAAGACACCAGTGGACTTCAACAGCAGACTACAAGAAGCAAAAGAAAGGACCAGTGAACCCAGAGACCAGGCAGAGAAACTCACCCCCCATCAGAGCAGCAAAAAGAAAAATAGAAAGGGTAGGTAGTTTACGGAACTTAGGAGACCACATCGGGTGGCTAACATTCTCCTTTATAGGCGACCCAGAAGGACAAGACAGGGACAGAAGACTTATTTGAAAAAATAATGTCTGAGAACTTTCCTAACCTGGGGAAGGAAAGTGACCCCCAAGAGACACACCAAGACACATTAAATGCCAATGTTAAACAAAAGGAGAGGCTGAAAAGAAAGGGTGTTAATTAGTGGCTAAACATAGAGAAGCTATCAATCTCACTAGTAAAGATAAATATATAGGAAAGGTAGTGGATTAATGCCTCATAAAACTAGTATAAAGGCTAAAAGACAAAGGTAGGAAAAATAACTACTATAATGAGTTAAGGGTTACACAAGATAAAAGTAAAATGTGACAAGAAAAACACAATGGAGAGGAGAAAGTAAACATATAGAGTTTTAAAATGCATTTAGCTTATTAAATAGACTGTTGTAGATATAATTGTTATGTGTAAGCCTTAAGGTAACAACATTGCAAAAACCATACATAGAGGAAAAGAGAAAGGAATCTAAGCACACCACTAAACTAAGTCCTCCAATGACAAAACCAAATAAGGAACAGAGAAACTACCAGCCAGAAAATAATTAACAAAATAGCAGTAAGTACAAAACTCTAAATAAATACTAAA
>CM053605.1:83495079-83564277 GCA_028646535.1 Procyon lotor | reverse complement strand
AGGGTGGCTGGGAGGTGGGGGGTGGGTGGGTGGGTAGGGATAGGGTGGCTGGGTTGTGGACATTGGGGAGGGTATGTGCTGTTAAGTGCTGTGAAACGTGTAAGCCTGACGATTCACAGACATGTACTCAAAATGGATCAAAGACCTCAACGTCAGACAGGAATCCATCAAAATCCTTGAAGAGAACACAGGCAGCAATCTCTTCAAATAATACATTATATGTTAATAAAAATTAAAAAAAAAAAAAAGGAAAAAGTAATCCAAAAAAATGAGCAAAGGGGAAAAAGAGAGGAATGCAAACCAAGAAACAGACCTCTAACTGTATAGAAAAAACTGGTGGTTACCACACGGGGGGGTGGGGGAGGAACGGGTTAAATAAGTGATGGAGACTAAGGACTATACTTGTTATGAGCACTGGGTGTTGTATGCAAGTGCTAAATCACTATATCATACACCCAAAACTAATACTACACTGTATGTTAACTAACTGAAATTTAAATAAACACTTAAAAAATTTAAAAATACAAAAAAATAAAAATAGCCTCAGTGAGCAAAGCCCCTGAAGTAAAATAATCTGAAATCCATGATAACAAAGATAACAGGTTTCCGTCATCAATAAATCTATAACAAAGGTATGTATAACAATGATAAACTGATAGCAACAGAGGTAAACTACAGGAAAATTTGTTTTCACAGGCACATTTAACATTATACCATTTTGCAAAGAACATGATTCAAAGTGATATTTCACATTCTAGGAAGTCCATTACACATTACATTTGTCTCTTAAAATATACAGTTATATAAGTTGTTTCTTTGTCATTATTTTTATTTCTGTCTATAAATAGAATGCTTGTATCCAAAAGGTGCTATCAATACAGAACAGGGAACATAAAATTCTCGCTTTGAAAAAAAATCAGTCTAGTAAAATCACTAAGTAAAAAGACAAGTGAAATATCAGGGAAATAACTGTAACTCAAATCAGAAAGAGCAAATTTCCTTAATATGTAAAAAGGTCCTAGGAATCAGTAGGGAATAAATAATAACCCATCAGAGCAATAAGAAAAGTAAATCAACAGTTTATAGAAAAGGAAATAAAATGAATTTTGAAACAATGAAAAGAGCTTCACTCTAATTCAATACAAAGAAATACAAATCAATTAGCTGCACTGAGATGCCACTATTATTTATCACTTGGGCAAGGATCAAAAGTTAATCAGCACTGTATTTGTTAGAATACTGTATCTGGAATTCCCACTGTATTTGGGAAATGGGTCCTTTCCCATACTGTCAGTTAAGAGGGTAAATGGGGGGCACCTGGGTGGCTCAGTCAGTTAAGCATCTGCCTTTGGCTCAGGTCCTGGGGTCCTGGGATCGAGCTCCACATCAGGATCCTCACTCAGTGGGGAGTCTGCTTTCTCCCCCACTTTCCCTACTTGCGTTCCCTCTCTTGATGTCTCTCTTTCAAGTAAATAAATAAAAGCTTAAAAAAAATCCAAGAGGGTAAGTAGGTATAAACTCCATGAAAGTGATATTGCAGCATCTATCAGTACTACGAAATTCAACCCAGCAATTTCACTTTTATAAATTTAAGTTACATATGCAAAATGACTATGTACAAGGTTATTAATCTCAGAGTGGTTTGCAGCAGCAAAAAATGGACAATCACACTATCACCAGGGGACTGGTAAACACCCAGTGGCTCATCCATGTAGTGGAATGCTTTGCAGCTGTAAAACAAGGGGGAATAAGCTTCAAGGTATTTTGTTAAAAAAAATCAAACAATAAAACATGATAAAAGGGTAAATATTAAAAGTTCTCATCACAAGAAAAAATCTATGTTTAACTATGTGTGGTGATGGTTGTTATTTAGACTTATTGTGGTGACACTGTGTAATACATACAAATAACAAATCAGATTGTATACCTGAAACTATGTAAGGTTAATTTCAATTATATCTCAATAATAAAAAAGTAACCATCCACAAAATATTAGCAAACCACATTCAATACATTACATTAAAAGGATCATACACCGTGATCAATTAGGTTTTACCCCACAGATGCAAGGCTAGATAGTTCAACATCCACGAATCAGTCAATGTGATACACCATGGGAACAAAATGAAGGATAAAAATCATATGATCATCCTAACAGATGCAGAAAAGTCTTTTGCAAAACTCAATATCCATTTACGATAGAATCTGTCAATAAAGTGGGTAGAGAGGGAACATACCCCAACTTAACAAAAGCCATATACAACAAGCTCACAGCTCACATCATACTCTATGGTGAAAAGCTAAAAGGTTTTCCTCTAAGATCAGGGAAAGACAAAAATGACCACTCTCACCATTTTTATTTAACACAGTATTGAATTGTTTCCTGGCCTTTCAGCTAAGATCAAGTGTAACACAATTTTGAAAACCTTACGTAGAGTAATTAGGCAAGAAAAATAAATAAAAGGCAACTAAATTGGAAAAAAAAAAAACTGTCACTATTTCCAGATGACATGAAATTATACATAGCAAACCCTAAAGACTGTACCAAAACTTTATTGGGACTAAAACATGAATTCAGAAAAGCTACAGGATACAAAATCATTATATGAAAATCTGTTGCATTTCTGTACACTAATAACAAACTAGCAGAAAGAGAAATTAAAAAATCAATCCCATTTACAAATGCATAAAAGAGAATAAAATAGCTAGGAATAAGTTTAACAAAAAAAGGTAGAAGACCTGTGCATGGAAAATTTTAAGACATTGAAAGAAACTGAACAAAGGAATAGACAGATATTTCATGCTCATAGATTAGAAAAATAGTTGATGTCCATACAACCTAAAACAATCTATAGATTCAATGTGATCCCTATCAAAATTATTATGGCATTGATCACAGCAATAGAAAAACCCTAAAATCTGTATGGAATCACAAAAAAGTCTGAAAAAGCCAAAAGAATCTTGAGAAAGAACAAAGCTAGAAGAAAATACTTCCAAATTCAAATTACATTGCAAAGGAACATAGGAATCAAAACTGTATGGTATTGGCATAAAAACAGTCACACAGATCAACAGAACAGAGTAGACAGCTCAGAAATAAACTGATATAAATATATTGTATATTCATACATATACAATGAATATATATATTTTTTTCAATTACTTTCTGACAAAGGAACCAAAAATTACCATGGGGAAAGGACAGTCTCTTCAGTAAATGGTTTTGAGAGAACTGGATAGCCACATATAAAAGAATAAAACTGGACCACTAATTTACATCATCCAGAAATACTAATTCAAATGTATTAAAGACCTGAATGTTACATTCAAACAATAAAATTCTTAGAAAAAAACATAGGCAGGAAGCTCCTTGACATTACTCTTGGTAAGGGTATTTTTAGACTTGACTCCCAAAACAAATACAGCAAATGCAAAACTAGACAAGTGGGATTACATTAAACTAGAAACTTCTGTACAGCAAGGGAAACCATCAGTGACATGCAAAGGCAACCTAAAGAATGGGAGAAAATATCTGCCTATCATATATCTGATCAGGGATTAATATCCAAAATATATAAAGAACTCATTTAACTTGAAGGCAAAAAACGAAACAAAACCAATTCTATTAAAAAAGGGCGGATGGGGGCACCTGGGTGGCTCAGTGGGTTAAAGCCTCTGCCTTCAGCTCAGGTCATGATCCCAGGGTTCTGGGATCGAGCCCCACATCGGGATCCCTGCTCAGTGGGGAGCCTGCTTCCCCCTCTCCCTCTTCTCCTGCTTGCGTTCCCTCTCTCGCTGTGTCTTTCTCTGTCAAATAAATAAAAAAAATCTTAAAAAAAAAAAAAAAAAAAGGGCGGATGAGGGGGCGCCTGGGTGGCTCAGTGGGTTAAAGCCTCTGCCTTCGGCTCAGGTCATGATCTCAGGGTCCTGGGATCGAGTCCCGCATCAGGCTCTCTGCTCGGCGGGGAGCAAGCTTCCCCCTGCTTGCCTGCCTCTCTGCCTGCTTGTGCTCTGTCAAATAAATAAATAAAATCTTTAAAAAAAAAAAAAAAGGGCAGATGACCTGATCAGTCCTCCAAAGACATACAGATGGCCAAAGGGTACATGAAAAGATGCTCAACGTTGCTCATCATCAGGGAAATGAAAATCAAAACTGCAGTGAGTTATCCCCTCATACCTGTTAGGATGGTTACTACTAAAAAGACTAGAGAGAACAACTGTCGGTGAGGACGTGGAGAAAAGGGAACCCTTGTGCACTGTGGGTGGGAATGCAAACTGGTGTAGCCACTGTGGAAAACAGTGTGCAGGGTCCTCAAACATTTATATCCATATAATCCAGCCATCCCACTTTTAGGGATTTAGCCAAAGATAATGAAAGCATTAATTTGAAAAGATATATGCATCTCCATGTTTACTGCAGCCCTACTTACAACAGACAAGACACGAGAACAACCCAAGGCTCTACTGATGAATGAATAAGGAAAATGTGGTACACACCCACTAGAATACTATTGCCCCATAGAAAGAATGAAATCTTGCCATTTGTAACAACATAGATGGACCTTGAGGCAATTATGCTAAATGAAATAAGTCAGAAAAAGACAAATGCCATATGATCTTATTTATACTTACTTTAAAACAGCAACAAACCAAGCTCATAGATACAGAGAACAGATTGGTGATTGCCAGAGGTGGGGGGTGGGGGTGGGTGGGATGAGTGAAGGACGTCGAAAGCTACAAATTTCCAGTTATAGACTAATTAAGTCCTGGGGCTGTAATGTACAGCAGGGGACTATAATGATGCTGTATTGCATATTTGAAAGTTGCTAAGGGAGTAGATTTTAAAATTCTTCATCACAAGGAAAACATTATTTGTAACAGTATGATGATGAATGTTAACTCGGCATTGTGATGATCATTTCATAATATATACAAATATCAAGAAAGGAAACAGCCTAGCCTTTTTTTTTTTTTTAACTATTTAACAAATGAGTCCATGGTTCTATGTTCCAGATAGAGTTTTAAGAGCTCTACAGATACTAAGTCATTTAATCTTTGTTGTAACCCTAGCAATAATCCTCATTTTGCAGATGGGGAAACTGAGGCAGGAAAGGTTAAGTAATTTGCTTTGGGGCCATGCAGGGCGTCAGAAGGTAGAGCTGGGATTGGAACTCAGGAAGCTGGCTTTAGACCTCTGCTCTTAAGCACCGTTTGACATTGCTTACCAGGGTGCACAGATGGCAAAAATTACACATACATATATACATTCTGCATACATACTCGTGAAATATTTCTGGAAGAATACACAAGAAAGAGACAACACTGGCTGTCTCTGGTGTTTGCTTTGGCAGCACCTATACTAATATTGGCCGTCTCTGGGGAGGGGTATTGGGTGGCCACAGGACAGGGATGAAAAAATGCCCCATAGAGCTGGTTTTTATCATCTGAAATCAGAACACTGCAAACAAAGCACTTTTTTTTTTTTAAACTTTCTAAAATAAACAACATCCCCCAAGAGTCATTTTATTAGATGTCTTCTCTTTCAGAGTCTGGCACAAATCCCTTCCTGGCTGCGTCCACCAGAGGGCTCCTGGGAACAAACGCACCCTCAAGAAGAGCATCCTGATGACTTGGTCCCAAACCCAGATCTCGGGGTCACTGGAAAAGGGCAGTCGTGTCTATACTTCTTTTCATTTTCCCTTGAACCCAGTCCCCAGGAGCCTGGACGGGGCCCAGGAGAGGAGAGACTGCAAGCAAACTGGAAGGTGCCCTCTTGTGGCTGCCGGTGGAGTAGAAATTGGCAGAACGACCGAGTGGAAGGAGTGATACTAATTTGAAATGTGCAAATCCAACAGTTCCGCTTCTCAGCATCTAGCCCCTCCCCCCGCCTTTTTTTTTTTTTTAAAGATTTATTTATTTACTGGAGAGAGAGAAACAGAGATAGTGAGAGAGGGCAGGAACAGGGAGGAGAGAGAGGCAGGCTACCAGCTGGGCACAGAGCCTGACGCAGACTCGATCCCAGGACTCCCGGCTCATGACCTGAGCCAAAGGCAGTCACTTGACCGACTGAGCCACCCAGGCGCCCCCTTCCACCCTTCTAAACAAAACCCACTTTCTCACCCTTAACAGGAGAAGGGTGCATTTATATTATGGGATGTTAGACAGCAGTTGAAAGGCACATGCACAGGATGCCTGGGTGGCTTGGTTACGCATCTGCCTTTGGCTCAGGTCATGGTCCCAGGGTCCTGAGATCCAGCCCCATGGGCTCCCTACTCAGCGGGGGGCTTGCTTCTCCTTCTGCCTGCTGCTCCCCCTGCTTGTGCTCTCTGACAAATAGAATCTTTAAAAACAAAAACAAAAACAAAGACAGAACAGAGCTCTCTATTCACCTGGCTCAATATACTGATAGAATCACTCCATATACTGATGTGGTTCTCAGTAAGTACAAACATGAACTTCCCGGTTTTATATATAGACTCTTCATGTAAGAAAAAAGCCACAGAGCAATACAATATGTGCTCTTGCAGTGTGTCTGTAGGTGTGGGTGTACAAAACTGAGTGAGTTTGTTTGAGAGAGAGAGACAGAGGTCCCGAAGGCCGCCGCTGAGCAGTGGTGGTCCCTTTAGGAATGGGCCCCCGTCAGGAGGCACGTCTGCTTTATCTGTGATACATGAATACTGTACAGTGGGAATAGTTTGTGGATTGCATCTGTCAGGACAAATTAATAGACATGAAAAGTATAAATAAACCGTGTAAGCCGCTTCGCTGACCTGAGACTTGAAGCACACAGCAGCACGTGGCACTCCGGGGGGGGCAGGCGAAGGTCCACCCCACTGCAGCCTCCAGACAGCCCTCCCGGCCTTGGGGCTTCCCCGGAAACTCAGGCAGGTGCGGCCACCGGGGCCACGGCCCTGTGTGGCTTTGACACCACGGAGGGCAGGGTGCGGTTTCCCTCTATCTTTGCAGCGGCCCTAAAGCCCTCCGCAGCCACCCTCTGCCAGAGAAGTCAGTGTCTAAGAGCAGCAGTGGGATACCTTCTGGAAACTTCCCCACATAGTCGAGGGATGCCCCTTCCCTAGGTGACTTTTCTTTTATTCACTCCCAACACCTGACATATTTTTACCATTATATCTTTAATACACCATAGTTCCACCAATCAGAGTAGCGCCTGACAGAGAAAGGCTCAAAAAATACTGAATGGATAACCTAGGGAATGAAGAATGGGAAGGGAGAACACAGAAGGAGAAAGGATCACTTAAAGGGGTCCGGAGGTCCCGTGGTAGACGGTGTCCTTCTGACTAGTAGCCACCCGAAGTTTATTCCTAGGCTGCTGGGGCGGGGGGGGGGGGGGGGGGGGTACAGAGGTTAAGGAAGCTGAAGGCCTTGGTTCAAACAGGCAGGGCTGTGAAAGGCAATGTCTTGGCAACGGGGGTTCAGACCCAGGGCTGGCAGGCTCGGCAGCGGGAGGAAGTGCTGTCCATCACACAAGGCTGGGCTCATCCCAGCTTGGGCCAGCTCCCCGCCATTCCGCCCCGTGGGGCCACGGAGCCCTGTGCCGCTGACGCCCAGTCACTTCACACGGCTCTCGGCTGCGGACCATGAGAGTGTTCTTACGGAGCACACCACCCACTATCACCAAATTAATTGCAACGCCTGGCATTTAACACTTTAATCCTCTTTAAGTCTTTAGAGTTGGGAGAGGAATGGTCTCCTGGGGGGACTCTTGGATTTAGATGGGTGGCTATATCGGCTTTAAAGATATCACAAATTGTTCTGGAGGAAGTCATTGGTATTAACCCGCCTGACTTAGGAAGTGAATGATAGGCATGCAGAGGAGTGAAGGACAGGTAAAATAAAATACTGAGGTTACCTCCACGGGAATTCTGCCCACTGTAGAACTGTACCTATTCCCTGGGACCAGCTGAAATTAGACTTTGAAGGGAACTATGCTTGTGAGAGTTATGCTGAAGACATAAAACGTGAAAACAAGGAAAAAGGAACGCTGTCATCTGTGCCCTGCACACTGGAATTAAATGTAGAGTGGGATCGAAATGCGTCCAAATAGATCGCATGAAAACATGTCAGTATCATCTTGGGTCCGCCCTCTTCAACAGACACTAGAAACGATCTTTCCAAGTTAGCGCACTTGGAAAAAAGCGCCTGGCACAAAGTAGGTGCCAAGTGTTTGCTGTTGCTATTATTTTTACTCTTATTATCTGTCCATGGGGCATTTTCTAATTCATACCCTTAATTCACAGAAGTGGCCACTTAACGAATTTACGCACGCCGTGGTACAGCACTCAGAGGGGATGGTGACTTCAGTCATTACTGATCTGCCCTGACATTTAAAATGACTGGCTCCTTCCCTCCCCTCCCTCCACAGCTTTTCCCATTCCGTCTCCATTCCTCTTGTACTGTATGAGTCACATTTTAGCCAACACACTCAGTTTGCATTCAGATGCTGAACCACCAAAGGCAGACCAGGAGCTGGGGCAGGAGGGAGAGAGAGAAGTGTTAGAAGTTGGTGTGGATGCTGGATGGCCCCTGTCTTCTTCTTTGCAGCAAGCACTCCATCAGGCGTCGGGCTTGCTTTACAGGGTTGAATTATTGATTACACAGGGGGAAGGAGAAAGATGGTGTTTTCTCTTTGCGTGAGTCCAGCTCCGTCTGCCTGCCCCGAACGCAGCTGGGTCACCACAGCCTGAGCAGGCAGAATAAAAGCCACCTGCAACAACTTGGCTTCCCGGCAGCCCCGAAGTGGTCTGGGCTTTGGAATGGAGCATCCCTGAGAGTTACGACATGGCTCCCAGGCTGGCCTTCTAACTCAGACGGCTCTAGGCTGACCCGGCAGGTGGGCCCGCAGGGACAAAGACGTCTCATGTACTGAATCGCTGGTGTGGTGCTACCTCCTCGGCCTCCACTCTCCATCATGGTTCTTTCCTGCACTCTTCACTAAGGGGCCTGTTGTTAACATGCATGCATTCCTCAGAGGGGACTAGTTCGAGACCTCCAGGAGGTAGGGACTGCTTGAACAGTGGTTCTCACATGTCAGTGTGTAGAGGATTCTGACACAGGTGGTCTCAACTTCCAGACCGCCACTTTGGGCTTGGAGAGGGCACATGTAGGCTCTAAATGCACAAAACAATTTATCCATGGAGAAGGCTTGCACTACCTGCAAAGATTCCATTCAGAGCTACAACCCGGCTCCCCCTCTGCCCGGCACAGCCAAGGATAATCCACAGCCATGGAAAAGGGAGAGAAGAGCCGGTTTCTTTTTCACTGCTTTCCACACTTCTCCTTGACCACCTTTCGTCCGTTTCTACCTCCTGTCATGACGGATCTGCCCTATCGGCCTCGTTAGAGGACCGTCTGCCCCCGTGTGCCTGCCCTCCAAGAACTTCAACTACTGATGATGGGAAAGTTCAATGTCAACCACTTAGCTCATGCGTGCAGTGACCATCTTAGGAGACCAAGACTCCTGGAGTGATCAGGCCAGTGCTTTTTGAGCACTGCACACTAGAGTGGTTTCCTCCCTTTGGCCTTATCCTAATCCACTGGGGTGACTTTTTCCATTCAAAACCTACAGGGTATATGGTAGCTTTCTATGCTGGAGTTGGCCTATGTGCCCTGGGAAAGGCTAGATAGCAAACAGTTTGGTCTTTGAGGCTAGATAGTCTCCATCACAACTATTCGATTCTAGGATTTGATCATGGAGGCTGCCTAAGACCATATGCAACATCTGGGTGTGGTTGTGATCCTAACTACAAAATTTCCTTTACCGAAATAGGCCAGACTAGTCCTTTTACGCTGTCACAATACAATACTCCAGATTGCATGGCCCACACAACACGGGTCTTCTCACAGTTTTGGAGGCTAGAAGGCTAAGCGGAAGGCGCTAGCAAGTTAAGAACACTTTCCTGTGTTCAGGAAAGTGTGTCCTAGGCAGCTGTGTCCTAATGGGGGCCCTTCCTGTGTGTGTACAGAGAGGACTCTGGTACCTCTCCCTCTCCCATGAGGAGGCCAATCCCATTGGAAGCCTTATTCTCAGACCTCATCTAACCCCAACTGTTCTCAAAGGCCCCACCTCCAACTATAATCACATTGAGGGTCAGGGTTTCAATATATAAATATGGGGGAGTTGGGCACAGTTCAGTTCATAACATAGGTACTGGGCCAGATTTGGCCCAGTGGTCATAGTTTGCTCACCTCTGTTCTATCCTATCAAAATCCCATCACCTTTACATAATGAAACCTATCCTTCCCATCCAGTCTTTTCTCTCCAGTTATACCAGAGATGCTACCAACAGTTTGGAACATTGGCTTTCTGAAGCACGTCAGAAAGGATCTCTCTGGGTCCCGAGTATGCCAAGACTACGCTACCAAAGGCCTTTGCTAGTTTCAGACTATTTGTAGAATCTCACGTCCATATTTTAAAAAATGTTGTTTCACGGAACGGTCTGGAGAGAGTCCATTCCTCAGAGCATATACAAACCCTGTAGTGTGAGTGCTGAGCGGGAAATACATCCTAACAGAAGACACAAACGGCCTGAAGGCAGAGAAGGAGGGAGAGAGGGCAAAGTTAGAGCTACGACAAGAACACTGTATCCAAGATGGCAGAAGGCAGGTTGATTAGAACTGGCATCTAGGTGCCTTACGGTTCTGTCATAGTTAAAGCCGAAACCCTGCAGGTAAAGCAGAGCAGATTCTGCCCCAGACATTGTATACGTGTGCAACCGTCTCTAGGAGCCAACTCCCTCTCACTCGCCTGGTCACAAGTTCCTGGGTTTTTTCTGCAGCCTCTGTGCCAGAGCCGGAAACCGCTTCATCTATGTAAGAAGCCTAGTTCGTTTCAGCGGGTCTTGTGTGCTGTCCTTCATTTAACCATGGTAGATTCAGAGTTATTACTTGGGCTCAATTGTTCTCCCTCATTTTCTTCTTGGAGGAAGCAACAGTGCCTCATAAGGCATAGTATAAATATTGATGCAGTAACTTGTTTCCCCTTTGAGCTTAATTATGCTTTCCTCGAGGTACTTTCAGGAATTTAATGATTTTCTAAGTCTTCTTAAAAACATCATACTTGGAAAGAAAAAGAAATTAATGATTTTGTTTCTTTCAGAAAACACCATTTTCAAGTGAATTTATATTGCCAAAGAGATAATTTGGAAGTTAAAGTGGCAACGCTACTTATCAGGAAGGCATGCACTAGTATAAGGGACTCCTGCTCACAGTTTTTGTTGTTGTTTTGTTTTGTGATGCATTATTTCTTGACCTATCCAAAAGGATCACTTCGGCTCAAAAATGAATGACAACTCACAGTTGCTGGCAAATCCAATGGGACAAAATTTTTTATTTTTTGATATTTTTAAATTTTATTTTTTTCCCCAGTGGGAAATTGTATTTCATCATAAGGCAAGGAAAGGACGTTTCCATAATGAACTCAAATTGTGAGTCATTTTACAAATGAAAGTTACCTGAGAAGAATGACTCACAGCATTAGATGTAAAGAAATACTAGCCTTGGGGCGTCTGGGTGGCTCTGTTGGTTAAACATTTATCTTCGGCTCAGGTCATGATCCCAGGGTCCTGGGATTGAGCCCCCAGAGGGCTCTCTGTTCAGTGGGGAGTCTGCTCTTCCCTCCCTCTGCCTCTTCCCCTGCTCGTGCTCGCTCTCTCTCTCTCTAATAAATAAATAAAATCTTAAAAAAAAAAAATACTAGTCTTGGTGAAGATCAGGGGCTACCACTGATTTCTTCCATTAAGTTCTGGGTCTTGAAGAAGTCTTGATCTTCTCATTTGCAGACCACATGGAGCAGGCTGAAGTTGGTAACATCTATCTTTCCTTTTGCTTCTGAATAATTCTTGATAGAGTGGAAAAAACATTGACTCTAGAGTCCAACAAACCCAGATTAGAATTACCACTGAGGGTCACACACTCAACTTCTCTAAGCCTTTTTATACTTTTAAAGACGGAGAAAGGTATGCCTATCCAACAGACTAGAACGTGAAGTTTAATAGAACAATGCCTGCAAAGCACCCAGGCCTGTGCTGGCCCATGATGTGTGCCCAAGAGACATCAACTTCCTTGACTTGAGGTGTTTTGTTTTTAATTTAAAAAACACAACTACTAGGGAGGAGTGATAAATAGGAATGAGGGAGGGAAAAATCTAGCGTGAGTTGGAGTGTCTTAACTTGTGGTGCCAAATAGAAGGAAGTAGTCAAAAAGGATGGGGCATGTTCAAAGAACACAGAGGTCAACCTCACAGGGGACAGCTAGGACCATCTGTGCAACAAAATAAATAGTACTCGATTAGAATCCATAGAAAGAAGTAAATATCCATCAGGTCACCTATATACAACTAACTAAATGAGATTAATATTTGGAGGAGAAGGGACAGCTCTACCTTACAGAAGGATTCCAAGTAATAAATGCAGAAGGAATGAGGGAAATAGAACTTAAGATTAGAACACCACACTAATGATGGGTGAGGGAGAGATACACCGGCAGGTGCGGAAATTATCTGAGGAGAAATAAGGTATTGGTATCATTTCAAAGAATTTCCTGCAAGTAAGCTATTAATTACAAAGGAAAAAAAACAGTCGCTATACTGTGAAGAAGCCCAGGGGGCACCGTCTTAATTAAGGGATCAACGTTAACATCACTAGTAGTAAGATAGGTTGACATCACGCACCTCTTGATATAATTCACTGAAAAGTGATAGCACATCACTTCTGAATATTCTGGTAACCACCACCTGACCATGAGAACGCATCCGACCGACCCACATTGAGGGACAGTAGTGTAAGAAGCTGACCAGTCTTCTTCAAAATTGTCAGTATCACAAAAGACAAAGGAATTGTGGGAGATGAGCAGAGGCTAAGGAGGCATGATAAATGAAATGCATTGTGTGATTCCAGATAGGATCCTGGAACAGAAAGTGGAAAAAAAGGCGCAATCCACGTACAAACCATTGCTTAGAGTATTGCACCAATGTTAATTTCTTAGTTTTGGTCACTGTACTACGGTTATGCAAGTTATTACCCTGAGCGAAAGCTGGGTGAAAGGTATACAGAAAGTCGGCACCATTTTGCAGCGTTTCTTTAAGTCTCTATTTCAAAACAAGAAGCTTTAATAAAAGACATGAGTATGATTGAGGGACAAGTCTGTATCATTTTTTTTTATGTACTATCCAAACCCATGTTTCAGTGAAACACACCTGGCCCTTGCCCATGCCGATGACCAATATGTATGTGACAGATGCAGCCCCCAAACAACTTCACTCCTGCTTCAAAGACCTTGGCGAATCCTGAAATGACCGTTTTTCGGCAGGAGGGGGAGGCTTGAGGGAAGAGTACCAGCAGAATGTTTCTGCCGATCTGTTTCCTTCCATACCAAGAGAAGGCAGTGTGACTCCAGGCCTCTCTCGACCTCTCCCTGATCCTCAAAGGAGTGACACACCCGATGGGTAAATGTGGGAAGAAGAAAGCAGACGCACACTGTCCCTCCGCTTTCTTTTCCTTCTTGGGAGTGAAAGGGTTAAAGCAAATAGGTGTTCTGCTCTCAGGCCAAGATTCCTCTCCTCTGTGGCCTTTACGGACTGGGTAGACCAGCTCATTTGGAAGCCCATGTGACACTCACCCCAAAGACTCACCCCGAAGACACTCACTCTCAGTTACTGCGGTGTATTTTTGCCCTGTTCCTTATTTTAGTTCTCAATTTGCTCTGAACCTGGTTAAGAAGAAAGGCTGATAAGCACTGGGCACACTCTAGACCCCACCGGGCTCCACGGGCCCCAGTCTGCACGGCGTCCTAGAACTGAATTCTACAGCCGTGATTCTCTCTGGATTTGGGGGCGTTTTCCAAGTCATCTCTGTCCCAAAGAGTCTCTGGGCTTTGAACCTCATAAACAATAACCATTTAGCACTGTTTTGGCTGGATGAGTTGAGTTGTACTGGGACAAAACGAGCATCTAGAGCACCACGCTCCAGTCTACCTCCAAACACACACAGAGAGATACACATGCGAGTCTGAGCTGTCCACTTCTGTTACAACCTACTGGATCTGAGTATATTCTTAAAATAAGCTATTTTCCTATTTTTCTCATTTAGCCTCTGCCCCAACAGCAATTCAGCGGAGGCATAAAGCTCCCTCCTCTTTACGGACCACCGTGCATTTATCTTTTCCAACAGTTTCCTTTGCATCTGCTCTTTTGGCTGGTACAAAGATGGAAGCTTCTAAATAGAGCCTTTAAGAGACCATTACTTTTACCCCACGCTGTACAATTTAGTTTTAAAGTCAACCTCTACGACAAACTCCTACTTGTATGAATGCCCGTCTGGGAGTGAGACTCATCTTCCTCTACTCGAAAAATAACCAACACTTACTGCACCAGAGTTATGATTACATCACAATAAATATTCTATGCAGAACTAGGAACAACTCCTCAAAGAAAAATGCTTGGAAACGGATAATTGGAATGAACGATATGCATTTGCACGGAGCTTTGAAAGAAACTGTGAGAAAAAAGATCTTCGATCTGTTCCCAAGTATATATATTTTTTTCTCTTCAAGAACACCATGTGAGGAATTTTGACAGTGTCTGCATTCTAATGGGAGCATCTCAGGAAGGAGAGGCTTATCTATATTTGTGCCTCGTTACTGCCATGATGGGCACCGTTTATCAGGCATAAAGAAAAGAGAAAACCCAGAAGGTAGTTCTTTTCTGGACAATTTTGTGTTCTGGCTCTTAAGTACTTTCCCTTGTGCCATGGACGTGAATATTTTAAAAGCCAAAGAAGCCTTTCCATTTGAGCTACAGATGGCCACAGAAACCAAACGAGAATGCTAAACAACCCATTTCGAAAGGCCAAAAAAACACAACACAACAAAACAAAAAAACCCCAAAAAACAAAAACAAGGCAAGTGCCAAGGTCAACACCACACATGCATACTGACACCACATCCATCGTGCCCACACTGCTAGGACTGGAAACGGACAGGGCGGCAGGGACACCAAGGGTGAAAATCAACATGCCTGTTAAAACCACCACCATTAGCCACCTGGGTGGCTCAGTGGGTTAAAGCCTCTGCCTTTGGCTCAGGTCATGATCTCAGGGTCCTGGGATCAAGCCCCGCATTGGGCTCTCTGTTTAGCAGGGAGCCAGCTTCCCCCTCTCTGCCTACTTGTGATCTGTCAAATAAATAAATAAAATCTTAAAAAAAAAAAAACCAAAAAACCATCAGCACCACCACCAGACATGAAATAAGATGCTGCAAGAACATTCTTTCTCCTTATAACAGGGACGTGTTAACTTCATTATTCAGAAGCCTCTGATTACCCTTTGCAAAAAATTTTTTGTGGAGTTTAATTTTCAAGGCTGTTAACCACTGATGCCAACTTAATTATAGGAAGCAAGCAACCACCCCATAATGCATGGTGCCAATTGTTAGTTTTACTTGAGTTTCACATTTGATTTGGTCTTGCCTGCTCATTTATAACTTTCTGAGCCAGGAAGGTTTCTGCATAGTCACTTGCTTTCCCTCAACTGGTGTCTTTGTTCCTCCGTTTGCCATGGCGGATTGAGGGAATAGATATTTATGACTTATTACTTCAGTATTAATAGTGCCCTCCAATAATTTATGAATCTGTGCTCCTGCATTTTTAACCTTGAAGTCCTTCTGATTATTGTGCGAAAGGGTAAGATTAACACAGAGGGCTCAAACTTGAATCATCAGTTTCTTGCACAAAAAGTCACCCCTATGAAGGAAAAACAGAGTCACTGGGGGAATCATGGCTCCAGGTGGGATGAGCAAAGAATGTCGAATTCTTTAACCCAAACCGCCCTTGTACCTGTTCTCAGAACAAGGCATTCTGCTCTGTAGAAAATATTCTCACACTAAAATGTAGCTGTACGCTCATGTCTCAGCCTTCATTGAACCCACGTTCTGAAACGTCACAGACATCTTGAATTCAACTTCAGGACATCACTCGCTCGTGTATGTGTTCCTTTCCCTTTATAAGATGTGACAGTGATTTAAGATGAAGGTCCTTTAACAATGTATTTCAGTGTTCACTTTAGGCAAAAAGGGAAGGTGACGTTGAGGAGAGGGAATTATCCCTGTTCTTTCTCCAGGGACTCCTAGAGGCACTAGGCTCGAATTTTCCGATTTTGTGCATGGATTTCTCAAAAGGTGATTTGGTAAACACCACAGTTGGCCACTTAAAAGCCATCCTGCTGTCTTCCTCATAGCAAGCGGTAGCCATGAGACCACATTCTGACCAATGGAAAACAAGCAGCATTCTCGTGGGGACCTTTGGGAGAGCTGTCTCTTTATTAAAAGGAAAAGCTGGAGATCAAACTTTCCCTTTAACTTGAACACAGCAGCCACTTTGTGACCAAGAGGCAACAAGTCTTAGAGCAGAAAGCTAACATGCTTAGGAAGTGAGAAGGCAGATGGAGAGAAGCTGGTTTTTGATGGCCTCGTTGAGTGGGACAACCACGCCAGGAGCATCTCGACTGGGCTACCTTGTTAGGTAAACAACAAATGGCTTCATGACTTCAGTCCCTGTCATTTGCCACCAAAAGCATTGTTAAGGGATCTAGAAGGTGAGGTCTGGAGTGCAGGCAAGAGGACATGCAAGTCTACCAGCAGAAATGGCTGGTTTGTTCCCTTCTGAAGCTGTGCCCCACAGACTAATGAGTGATTTGGGTTAGTGGGGGGCATAGTGCTTCTTGAGACCTCTTGGGAGCTGTTCCAACCCGAGCTTCTCTGAGAATGGCACTCAGGTTTCACAACATGATATTAATGATATTCAATAAATGGGGCAACAGTACAAACAATTCGTTGGCTCTTAAAGCTCAGTGAAACACTAAGTGTGAGACAGATAGCAGGAGAGCAAAACCATGGTCTTTTTTCCATGTCCTTGCTTCCCTCTGCGGCATAGTTTTTCCCAACTAACTGGTTTAGAAGTATGTCCCCTGGCTCAAAGTCTGGATGGCTTCCCTCTGGGGGAGCATACCCACTTGTATTTCAAGGTGGCATCACCTATGTGGGAAAGTCCCAGGGGTGGGGGGCAGAGGTCTTCTGGGGGAGCACAGGCACGTGACTCTGATGGGGGGGAGGGGATACTTTCTCCCTTAGGAAGTTCACAACCAAGACAGACCTCTGCGGTGCACCAGAGTTCCAAATAACACAGACCTCCAGCTGACCGGGTTGGCTGGGTGGTGGCCTGTCCCCCACCGGCTTGACTACCAAGCTAGCTGGATATTGTAGAGGGAGGTGCGTGTGTGTTTTTCCGGAAAACACTCCGCTGCAGGGCACAGCTAGGTGAGCCTTGAAAGCGAGCTGACAAACTAGAAAAACTGGGGTGCATTACACTCCTGAGTTGTCCCTTACATGACAACCGTGACAAACAGGCATCAGTCGGCTTTTTCTGGTTTATCTGAAAAGCAAATGATGTATTAAACCTACCTTGGCTCTAGTTTTCTTCTTATGCTAGAGATTTAAGCTCCCTCATTTCCGGTCTAAAATTTTTTAAATACCAATCCATCCACCTGGTTCTGCTTGAAACTTGATTTCTTCAAGTACATTCGTTCAGCATATACCCGTGAGTGAGTCGAAGTGTGTGTGTGTGTGTGTGTGTGTGTGTGTGTGTGTGTGTGTGAGAGAGAGAGAGAGAGAGAGAGAGAGAGAGAGAGAGAGAGAGAAACAGACAGACAGACACACAGGCACACAGGAGGAGGAGGAGGGTGGGGGGAAGTAGGCGAGGGAGATGAGCACAGCATCTTTTCAGGAGCCCCATACCCAGAAAAGGAAACCAAGCATGGGCTCTAGTGCATAAAGCTGTAGATCCATTGGATTAGGAAAATAGACTCTAAAACCTGGAAAGGTTCTGGCACCAGGGACACTGCTGGCTGGAGAATCCCGAACAAAGATAAAATGGTCAGAACCGTTGTGCCATCTCCTGTCTTCACTGACACCAGGAAGGTCAAGTCTCCAATGCTTCTCCACAGGTAAGCCGGAGCCTGGCCACACAGAGCCAGTTTTTACACGGCTTGGTTGAGTCTCTCTAGATAATCCACTTACATAAAACATCCGCTTCGGCCTTGCTTTCTTCTTCCCTCCCTTCCAACAGCAAGTGACAGGCTGAGCAGAAAGCGGTTCGACCTTTCAGAGAAAGTTAGCTAAGTCTTCCCTCTCCAGGTGCTGCTCCGCCCACCCGCGGCCTTTCCCTCGGAAGGCCTGGAAATTCTCCCAAGAACTGGAAATTCTCCCAAGAATCGGGCTAGACTTTGAAGCCCCGATCTCTTTGCTCTCCCAGTTTGGACGTCTTCACTGGGTGGACAGCTAGTCAACCTGCCCAGCCTCTGGTTATTTCTGAACAGATTCTCTGAAGTTCCGGAAGACCCAAGTGGTTTGCTAGATTTTTGCATAAGCAATAAAACAGTGCGTAAAACCCACGGCCCGACACCACTTAATGCACCTGCTTCCGCAGATGCTCTTTGAAGAAGCCTCAGCGGAGGGCACTGTAAACTGCTCCGCACATTCGTATTCACGCCGAGCGCCGCACGCAGGGACCACAGCGGGCCGAGCAGCGCGCGCTTGGTGCCGCCCGCCTCTGGCACTGTCTCTGGTCGTGCCTCCGCTCCCGCCAACAAGCCCAAGAAATAGAAAAACATAAAAAGCTATTGTCCATGTCCAGTGAGAAATGAAATGCACTGGACCAAGTATCACAACTTCCTTAAAATAATACGACACTTCATCACTTTTGCATCTGGATCCCTATCATGGTTTGCAAAGTCATAAAGCTCGAAATCAGCGTCGTGAAGCAGGGCTGCTTTGCTCTATTTAAATGCATTCCTTTAAAAAAGCAATTTATTAGAAGCTCTCGATGGTTTCACCTTATCTGAAGCACTTAATTCAGTTCATCTCCTGCTTTGCTTTGTACCGTTGGAGGCAATGGGAAGATTGGGAGCAGAGTATTAATAAGAGAACATGCCCTGGGGCTCTGGCCTATGAAAACAGCTCCTGAATGACAATGTGGCCACAACCCAAAGTTTACCACCGGAGAGAAAGAATTCATGGCAACTGCAGGAGGCCCATTCATCACAGACTCGGTTGGAGCTCCTAAATTATAGACAAGGCCTTTTGTAGAATGCCCAGGGGAGGAAAGATACTGTTCTTCTACCAGTGATTCTCCTGTCCCCCAAATACCATCACTTCCACTGCAACGGGAACTGTGGGTAGGGAGAAACCCAGCTTAGTTTTTAAGGAGGGAATAACAGAAAAAAGAAATTTCCCACTTTTAAAGGAGTACACAATTCTGCCTCCAGGAAGAAGTAATGAGTGATTTGGTTGGGGAGAAAAAGGCCAGACTTGCCCCTGTTGCCCGAGTATTGGTTGTGGATGACCTAATCATGCCAGAATTCCATCTCCTTCATCAAAATCCCTCCCCAGAATAAGTCTTGACGGGCTCTACCCTCAAGCCTTCTCAAGGGAAGCGAGAGAGATGGACTGCTCAAGATGTTTAAAGCCTCAGGAAAGAAAACTCCTTTCTTCTCATCTGTAAAATTATAAATTAAGACCTCTTCCAGCCCACAAGGTGCACGATTCCCGAGACCCTTGGCCTCGCAGTGACGCCAGGTATTGGGATGGCAGTGGGGATCCCAGTAAGAGCTTTGGGCGGTAGGACTAGCCCATCCAGGTGCCTCAGGATTCTTGTGGTTAATGTGAACCAATTCAGGACCCCCTTGTGCAGAAGCAGATTAAGTCTTTAATAGATGGCAGTGGATGGAAAGCCCAGTGCTTGGCACACCGATGCTTAATGAATGGGCACTCCTTCGCTCTACCACTCGATGGGATGGCTTGCTCTTGGCATAGGTTTTTATTCAGCTCAGCAAATTGGCCAATCAGTCCAGGGAATTTAAGTTCACAAGTACACTCATCCTACCTCATTCTCATCCCTTCCATAGTTCAGGCATTTCCCAGGCCTGAGTTTTCCCTTCTGTCCTCTGTATAAGCAGGAGGGAAGATGTCTCAAAATGAGACGTGAAACAGATAAATAAAAAAAAAAAAATTACTACCCTAAGCGAAAGAAGCCAGTCACAAAAGACAACACATTCCATGGTCTCATTTATAAGAAATGTCCAGAATAGGCAAATCCTTAGAGACAGAAAGTAAATTAGCGGTGCCCAGATTAGTGGCTGCTAACGGGTATGGGGTGTCTTTTGGGGTGATGAAAATGTTCTGGAATTAAATATCTGCAATTAGATTATACTTACAACTCTGAATATACCAAAAACCACTGTACACTTTAAAAGGATGAATTGTATGGAACCTAGATTATACCTCAAAACTGTTATTAAAGAATGCAAAAAAAATGGCATTACGATAGAAAGAATTCTAGGGAAGGGAAAGGACTTGAATTTCAGTCCCACTGGCTGTGTGGTCTTAAGCAAAGTGATCAACCTCTTAGCATCTCAGATTTACCAGCTATCAAATTAGGATATTATCTCACTGTGAACATTTTAGGCTAATTATGAGAATCCTACTGTAGGGAATTCAAGCTTACATTCAGGGACACTCTCAGCCTGAAAACAGAGGAAATCGTGTGCAAAGTAACCTAGGCTAAGATACCTGGGCTGGTCTTCAGAGGCAGTTACAGAGATTAGATGAAGCAAGTCCTGGTGAGCATTCTGACAGGTTTCTCCTTTTAGGATGGATTCCTAAAGGTGGTTATATGGACAGCATTTCCCCCCGTCTTGTGTCTCACAAGAAAAAAGGTAGCTACGTTTTGTGGAGGAGGAAGCTCAGCCCGTTGGAATGGGACATTAAGTAACCTCTTTAAAGTTACCAAGCACAGGGAGCTGGGAACATGGATGTTCTCCCTTCCAACGGAGCTGAGTGTCCTTCCCACTCAAGTACTAAAAACAGGGGTTGGAGTTTGACTCCTTCTGCATGGTGTGCTAATAAACCTTGGCCAGATTTGGGCTTTAGAACCTGAGTCATTCAATCATTCTAGAAGTTTGAAAGAAACAAAGAAAAGGGGAAGGAGAAAGGGTGAGAGGGAGGGACAGAGGACGAGGACAGAGAGAAAAGGGGCGGGAGGCATAGAAGAAGGAAAAGAAGAAAGCAAGGGTGGAGAGAGAGGGAGAAAGGGAGGGAGCAGGCTGCAGAGCCCAATCTTTTTTGTTTCAGGAATATACAAGGGAAGCAGAATTCCTTTCCCAAGTTCAAAGGGAATGGCGTGTTTTGTTTTCCGACTCTGTTCCATTTTTCACTTGGGAAAACGCCCCAGCTTTGAAGCCTCTGTTTAAACTCATTAGGAAAACCATCAATGATGGATGCTTTCATGAAATTGTAGCGGGAGGAATTAGTGTTATGGGAAAGCTGGGTCAATCTTCCAACATTTTCTCTATGGAGATGGGAGGTCCGCCTCGGCTGCTTGTTCAGCTGGAAAGTTAACGTAAACAAATGCTTCCCTTACTGGACAGTCCAAGGGACTAATGACACTTGATATTTACTCTCTGAATACTTCCTCAGCAGCCAACTCTGCCTGCCACCTGAAAAAGATGGATGCTTCTTGAGGACTAACTGAACAAACGGACTGGCAGAATGTCTCGCCCCGAAGAGAGCGTGTTCTCTTAGCGGCCTGCTGGAAAGGAGGTGGGGATATTGACATGCCCCGCGCAGAAGCCTCTCCCGTGTAATTCACAGGTTGATCGAGTTTGACACGGAAACCTTTAGAGCGGGGCTGTGTTAACATTTGCCAAGGATATCTTCCTTGGCATCTGAATCTTTCTTATTTTAAAGTTTTACAACCTGTTGGAGTTGCCTTAGCAAAATTAAAACAGGATTTGTTTTAGGCTTGTTTCTTCACTGCGTTCTTAGGGGACAGTTTGTTACACAGGTGATGGATTCAAAATGGATTTGAGGGTGAGAAAGGAAGGCCTACAGGTGGGATCTGGGAGATGACAGGAGAGAAGAGGCAGGAGAAGAAAAGATACCAGGCAGACAGGGGACGTTGGGAGATGATCAGATGTTACTGGTGCTCAGAACAAAATTATTCTGGAAAAAAAAAAGTTAGAAAATGTCTTTGCGCCTACAGTGTAAGATAGGTCAGGTAATTTATGATCTAAATGTCTGCAAAAGAGGAAGACTTAATATTTTTATTTTTCTGACAAGAATTATATAGGTGCGCACGCAAATTTACATATGAAAAATGTAAAAAGATAAACATACATGGGTGTGCCATTGTATGTGATGCTGGTGTGTACCTCAAATAAATGATTCCATGTATAAAGGAACTGTGATAGAATACTATTGATTAGCAGCATGAACCCTTCTTCCTGCCAAGTTTACCCCAAGGACAAACTCGAGCCTATTATTTTAAATTGTGGTGAAATTAAGCAGTGCAGAGACACAAGGAAAGATAGTGGAAATGGGAAGCTAACCAGAGCCCCACAGTGGATGATTGACTATTCTGGGGACATCGGATCCTCACTCGCTAGCCCTTATTTAGCTCACGAGAAAAGAAGGCATAAAAGTAACGCACTCCAGGCATGGAACCATCCCTGCCCAACTTAATGGGCAACTAACTAATCCAAAAGGAACACAGCCATTACTTACACAGCCATAACATAGATGCAACATGGCATATAAATCAGTAACTCTTGTATTGCAAAACAGACAAATAGATTAATGCATGTTGCAAAGGATGGGTGAAAAGATCGATTAGGTTACTGATTCAGACCATGAACTTTCTCTCAATATACTGCATTTAACTTTTAAATAAGGTTTAGGAGAACCTGTAACATTTTGCTCACTGACAGAGCTATATTTTACTTAGGGCAGAAATTGGCTAGTCTATAAAAATTAAATTATGCCCCTCTCACTGTATCTAGTCAAGAGGAAAAACTCTAATTACAAGATTGCACTGTCAAACAAATGCAAATTCACATTCTTTATATCCTGGTTTAAAAATTCATATGGGGGGAGCTTCTATTCTGAAATGAGAATCAATATTTGAAATATTTTTCGGAGTGCAGTGCTAAGCAAGAGCAAAAGAAATGTCATCATCAAGGATGCTGGTAAGCAGACGCTAACTCATTAAGAGCAGAACTTGGGAGAACAAGTCATTCGTTATGCAAACATTTAAATATCAATTAGTAAGGACAATGAAAGAAGGCTTTCCTTCTCCACAGCCCAGTGCCTTATTACTCCAGAAATGACCAAAGGGAAAAAGAGCAGTGGGAAATAATCTCTGCACCTAATAGGAATGACACCCTGGGGAATAGGTAAAGGTTAATTTTAAATGTATTTCCCGCTTGAAAATCAAATGTACCTGCCTCAAAATTCATAAGAGCTGAGTTTGCAGACTTAATCCAGAAAGGACTAACTAAAGGCCGGAGCATATTGCATCGCTGGTATTTTTTGGGAAAGAGAATGCCTTTCATCACTGCTTAATGTCAAACTTGCTTGGTTCATTAAAAACTCTTAGTCTGTTAAAACCGTGCTTTTCCTAGACCTATGAAAAATGCCAGTCCATATAGCACTAGGCTTTAAAAATCCTACTGGATGGTTCTATTTAATATCCATTTCGTGACCTGTCCAGTGAACGTGTTCACTAAGCCTGTAAGGTGAATATGACAGACGAGAGGACTATCTAAATCTTTAGCACTTTGCCTGAATTCTCTTCTCAGGCCAACTTTTTTTTTTTTTTTTAAGAGTTTATTTATTTATTTGACAGAGAGAGAGAGAAAGATCACAAGGAGGCAGAGAGGCAGGCAGGGGGTGGGGAAGCAGGCTCCCTGCTGAGCAGAGAGCCCAATGCGGGGCTCGATCCCAGGACCCTGAGATCATGACCTGAGCCGAAGGCAGAGGCTCTAACCCACTGAGCCACCCAGGCGCCCATTCTCAGGCCAACTCGATGGCAGGTTTTCCTATACAAAGTGCTGGCTCAGGAAAGCAGGTGCCTCTTGGTAATAGTTAGCTGGTGGACCAGTATATACATTTTCTGACCCTGGTTTCCGTCCTCCAGAACCCAAAAAAAGTTGGTCCAGACTTGGGGTACCCTAGAATCACCTGGGGAACTTTGAAAGGACCCACACCTGGGTATTTGACAGTGTAGGGAACTGGCTTGCTTCTTCAAGGGTGAGGGGAGGCAAGTGGATCTCGATAAAACTTCCAGGACAATTCTGATCTGCACCCTTAACTCTGAGTCACTGGGCCCCTTCAGCCTCTAATGCACTGAAATTCTCAGAATAATTAGTTACTGATCCGATGAAAAGAATTCTGACTTTGGTTCCTAATAGCACGTAACAGGTGTGACTTTCTTTCCCCAGAGTGGCAAAACTAACCCTGCAGAATCAAATGCTGGTGGACTGAGGCCTGGGGGAACAAGAGCTTAAAAAAAAAAAAAAAGAGAGAGAGAGAGAGAGAGAGAGAGAATGACCACATTTCGCGACCCACTCCCCCACTCCTCCACACAGAGCACCAGGAAAGGACCGGCTGCATAGGAATGCGATGATTGCACCACCTGGTGTCATGGTCACAGTCAAATCCTAGTTTAGCTCTCCATCCCTGCCAGCTGAAGGAAGGTTAAGGGTCACTTACATTGACTGGGCTCACCACTGCATGGGGATGAAAACGGGAGTACCTTGGAAGTATCACCAACCACCCCCCCCCAACTGCTCTTTTGAGGAAGGAACGTGCATTGGCTGACTTCTACTGAATTCAGGCTTAGAATGTGTGACCCTCCCCTTTAAACAGGATTTTCCCCGGAGTCCCTCAACTATTTCCATTTTCCAGACTTTGCAAGTGGTGTTGCTTTATTATTTCACTCTGTCCGCCCTCTGGCCTCTGACATGGCTGGAGGAGCCTAGTTTGGAGAGAAGGTGCCCATTTTGATCCAATGAAGAGCAACTTCAGATCTCTAGCATATAATGAAGACGGGGTGCCAAAGGTTCCCGTAGATAAGATCGGCATTATAATGCCTGCTCTGCCTTTTTTTTTTTTTTTTTTAACCAATGCTATTTGGAGGAGAGACTGAAGCAAGAGGAAAAACAGCACTTTGAAAATGGAGTGTGTGGTATTATCGCACATATACTTCTAGAGAGGAAGAAATAGCTCTCTGAAAAAGGACGCCTCATTTGGCTGTAGTTTGGTTCCTATCTTTTTCTCTGTCTCAACTATATCCCAGCTGATAAAACATGACATCCAGATAAGCACTGGCCTAGAGGAGCCCGAGGAAATTCCTAATGTGTCCACAGTTTAGCCCTATTTTTTCCTAGCTCTCAACTACCATCTTTAAGAAAGCTGCAAGTCATTAAAAAAACAAAAACACAACAAAACCCTTAAGTGCTCAGAATGATTCCAACCCGAAAGCACAGCAGTTCCCTCTGGTAGGAGGGCAGATTTTTGCTCAGGTAAAATGCTCAGGATTGAAACACAAGGAAAAAAGAAACAACTTATCAAAAATCACAGCTATCAATACAGAATCGTCACTAAGTTTTGCTTTGCTTTTGTCATAGCCCGAATCCCAGGACCAACGACAAAGCAATGAGCGCTGCTTTTCTTGGGACAAGTTATTCTTGAGAGCAGTTGGGTCTCAGACTTCCCCAAAGGGCATTTTGGTGGAAAGAAACCACACCTAACGAACTAAGAGGAACAGCTTTTAAAACCGCACACACGCACCGCGTCATAACACAGTGACGAGCTAGGTCTCTGCTCCTCCAGCATCCCTGTGCTTGGCAACAGGGCATTTTCAGGCCCTTCTCTGAGAAGAAACTACTTTTCCAAGGCGCTGCCTTGAAAGCTGGAGCCCTTGCATTCATGCATTCATTTGCTAGTGGATTAAGAAAGTTAGATTTAATCCTTTCTACCAAATGCTGTGAGCACCACAGTTCAGCAAACTAATGGGGAGCAGCGCGTTGATTCAATACACATCAGTCACCACATGCTATTTCCCTTTTTTTATTATCTGGAAAATGGCAAGTTCTCCCTTGATGGGTTTGACCTTGGAACTGAAGCTCCAGTTCTACCCATTTCCCCCAAGTTTCAGGTGCACATGTAGGAGACTCTGATTTCTGGTAAGACTACTGGGATGGGCTGAAGAGGTCAGGGTCAGGAAGAAGACTCTGGTCAATGGGAATGAGATTTGCTCTCCCAAGACCCCCTTCTCCGCATAAAGCCCAGCACCTCTCTTCAGCCAGCAAGCAGCTAAGCTTGGGCTGGAAACTACATTCCTTTGAACAATCTTGGCAATTTGTGCCTGGAATTTGATGCAGTAGCTCTAAAATTAAATAAAGATCCTGTAGTGTTCTTCTAAGAAATATGGCGTGGCTCTATGACAAAACACATTTTTCAAGCTCTGACCTCTGGGAACTTCAACTAGCTTCATATTTCAGGCTGACATTGCTCACAGGCTACTGTCTAGTTGCCCAAGCAGAGCTGGTTATCCATATATTTTCCAGGCTCCTGATCAGCTTTTAGCAGAGGGAGGTGAGAGGAGTAAATAAAAAGAGGAGAGCCACTAATTTAAATGCACTTCCCCTCCTGAGTCCCTTGAGGAGAAGCCCTGGTAATTAACTCTAATGAGATTAAAGTAACTTGGAACTCTTCATCTTGCCAGCACTGTAAAAGTAAATCTGTGATAACCAGTGTGTGTGCATTAAATCAAAGTCAGTCCCTTTTCCTGTAATGTAATGCCCCCCATCCCCCAACTCCTTCCCCTGGCCGAGGCTGGAGAGGGGTGGAGGCTACCGGCTTCTTACCCGCACTTTGCTCCATCACTTCTTTCTGACACATGTCTTGAACATTCACCGTGCAATTCACGATGAACTCGGGGGAGGAGCAGTCGTTGTTCAGCTGGAATTCTTCACACTGATAACACTGGATTTGCAGCGCAAAGCCTGTGGGACAGACGCGGTCGGGTTCAGATCCAGCGCCCCCCGCCCCCCGAGACCACACCGGAAACTGCGCCCCTTCTCTGCCCCAGCCAGCCACGGATCCCGATCCCTGGGGTGCTTGCGCTCTGGGACCCCTGGGTCTCCACGTAAGACCGGCTGTGGCTGAAGCCGGCAGGGGGCGGCGCGGACAGCGAGGGTCCCTCAGGATACAGCTGAATTCTGCCTGCAACCCCCGACCAATGCTCCAGAAATACCGAGCCCGTCCTACCCCACACCTGGCCTTTCCCCCATGGAAGCTCAAAGGACGGGTACACAAACCGAGAGTGAAGTAGCTCCAGAGACATGCTTCAGCTCCGATCTACAGCAAAGGACTTGCGTAATTGTTAATTGGTTACAAATTACTTAATTACTATTTTGGCACCATTCGCGACTGTATTCGCAGACGCCTTTTCGGTTTTAATTTTTTTGTCGTCAGCGTTCCTGTGCTGTGGCTCGGAGGTCCCCTACACGAGCACCCAGGAACCCAGGTGGCAGTGCCGGACGCCGAGTGCTGCTGCGCCGCGAGTCCTCGGCCTCTCTTCGGGACAGTCCCCGCAGCAGCACGGCGTGGGGGTGGGGGGGAATCACAGCTTGTACAAGGGGCGTGTGTGTGTGTGTGTGTGTGTGCGCGCGTGTATGCGTGCGCGCACACACCTCGAGTCGCGACACAACAACCATTTCTTCCTGGCTTTCAGGGCAACCGTTTGGCTGGGGTCCTCGGTCGGAGTTCCAGTTCTGCGGCTCGTTCGAGAGCCGCTGGCTTAACTGGGAGGCGTGAGAGGCTTTCGCACCCCTCATCGCCCCAGCCTGGCTGCTCTGCTCGGATCTAGGAGCTCCAGTCTAGACCTAACTCCCCCTGCTCCGACAGACAAGCCCCGTCCCAGCGCTTCCTCCCATCTCCACGTCGGTGGCGCTCTGAGTGCGGCAACCCAGCTCCAGAGCGCCCCGGCCACAGGCTGCCCAGCGGGCCGCTCACCTGTCGGCGGCGCCACTCCCACGGGTTGCTGGAGACGCCTGGTAACTCGGCGGGGTCAAGGGCTTCCTCTCCCTCCGAGAGGCCCCGGTACCGCTCAGACCCTCCCTCCTCCCCAGCTCTGCTTCCTCTCCCGACCACGCAGCCGGAGCATCTGCAGCTCGAGTCCCGCAAATCCGCCTCTCCCGCCTCTCCTCCTGCAGCGCGGGACCTGGAGACTTTCCCGTCTAGCGCCTCTGGGCACTACCACCAGTCGCGCCGCCAAACTCCTGCTGGGCAACCCCTGAGCAACGCGGGCCGGGAGGTGGGTGCCCGGGGGAGGAGGCAGATGCGGTGTGCGCGCCTGGCGGGGCTGCTGGCCTTTTCGTTTTCTTACCTTGAAACAAGAACAATCCGCAAAAAGTTGCTGCGATGCCGAGGACCCACATCCTCCCGGCGCCGCGTAGCCGGGAGAGGGCAGGCGCATCAGAGGCGGCGACCGCGGCGGAGGCTGCCCGGGCCGCAGCGGCTGTGGCTGCCGAGGCTGCTGGGGCCCGCGCTCCTGCCTCCGAGGCCACCGCCGCCGCCAAGAGGAGCCGCAGGTGCCGCCGGCGGCGCCAGCATCGCCCGGGCCCGGGCTCCCGGCTGCGGGTCGCCGCTCCTCCCGCTGGCGCTCCGGGGCAGCGCGCGGCGTCTCCGGAGTTGGAGGCTGAGACTGGAGGAACTACTGGCGAGCCGAAGCACCCAAAAAAAGTCTCGTCTCTTCTCCCCACCTCCCACTCCAGGCACCACGTGACGGCTGCCGAGTTGCGGTGGGGGTGGCGGCCGAGGAAGGCTGGGACCGTCTTTTCACGTCCCCTCCCCCTTCCTATCGCCCTCCTCTCCAGCCTCCGCACGTCCCCAGGACAGGGACGCCAGGGGGAGAGGGAGAGTGTAGTTGTCCAAGGTTGGGAGGCTGGGTATTGGGGAAACGCGAGGAAGGCGCAGCAGGTGCCGCGGGGACTGGCCGGGCGCTGACTGCGGGACCTTCGAGGTGGGGTCGAAAGACTGCGTGCTCAGCTGGGGCCTGCGCCCCCCGGGACTGTCCACTCGGTTAGGGTTGCCGCGACGCCGGCAGTGAGAGCCTGGTGCCGGGGGCGGCGGGCCGGAGGAGGACGTGCTCCCGTGCGCCTAGCAAAGTTGCACACCTGCAGGCTCCCTAGGGTAGCCGGTGCAGCTGCGCCCTTTTTATTTTTCCCTCCGAGAGGCCCCTCATTCATCCGGACTTGGCTTCAGCTGCGGCAGGGTGGGCGGGGCGTGGTGAGGACCCTGCCCTGACGGACGCGTTCGCCCACCCCCCGCAGCCCTCCTTCCGCTGCCTGAGCGCCCTGCTGGAGGGTGCAGTGACACCGCGAAGGTACCCTAGCCTAGGACAGGGCGGTCCCTAGGGACAACTGTCGCGAGTTGCCACCACAAAGCAAATCGGGGTGAGAAAGGGAATTGCTCTCCTTTTCTCCAAAAGCCCAGGCATCTTCATCCTGCTCGCCTTAAAAGTCACGGGTAATTAATACGTACTCCCGTGTCCTCTCGTGTACCGCGCCTTCACAGCCCTTGACTCAGTCTCCGGCTGCCCGGATCCCCCTCTTTTAAGCCCCCATCCCACTGCCCAACCCCCCTCACGCCCCCCAGTCAAGCGACCCACCTTGAGTCCTCCCGGGACGCCACGGTGTTAAGTTCACTTTCCTTGGAGCCGAGCCTTGCAGCAGGTGGTGCGGGAGCCTCTGCGACCCCGCCCTCAATCCCGCACGTTGCCACCCCTGTCCCCTCAGGCCCTGGGGAGAATCCCTCTGTGGAAATAGCCTCATAAGCTTTGCCCCTTTTCATCCTCGTACTCATGGGCCACCCCCCGGAGGAAGCTCTCTCAGGCCAGGACGCTGATTACCTCCCCATCCTGCCAGCAGAGCAGGTCTGGAAATGGGCTTAAATGACTTTCTTGTAATTCCTCTGCAGAGATCGTTCCCTATCTGTCTCCAGCTCCTTCTCTCCCTTTGCCCCCACCCCTTCCTTTCACTTCTAGTTGGTTAACCCCTCGGGGAGACTGAAAGCTTTGACCATTACCGGCTTATTAGGCTTATTCGCAGACTCTGATCCTACAACTGGTTGAATTACTATCTCTGGAGTAAAGGGGCCAGTTTATTTATTCCTTCCCAGAATTGATTGTGGTAGCACGTGTGAGATTCAAATAACTGGGTCAAAGGGTTCTTGAACAAGTTCTTTTAAGATTTCAGAGGGTGCAACTGTGATATGACTTTTATTCAGAAATGAAACAAGAATTTTTTAAAAGTCTGAAAGACAGTGACACTTTACATAATTTTCATTTAACAAAATTCAGTATAACAAATTGCACAAATTAACCAAATAACACTGATTATACAATGCTCTTTTAACAAACAAGTGTGTACTGAAGTAACCATATAGATCCTAAAAATATTTCTATTAAGCCTAGTTTACAAGCTCCTGTACAAAAGCAATTATAAATAGTTCATATCTAGAAAAAATACAAATAACCTTTAAAATAGAATTTATCCTCACATATAAACAGACTTTGTAGAAAAAAAAAAAAGATCTTAAAAAGTAAGAATTTTTTTGTAGCACCAACCATTCATTTGATTTTTTAAAAAGTGAACGTTACAGATAGGAATTTGCTTTCATTTCTAGATTGCCCAGATTTTAATAGAGCAGGAAGATTTTAAAAAATCAACAAATACTGTTAACAATCATGGAGAAGCACTAAGTAGAAGAGGATGTTTGGAGGGAAAACCTGCTGTTGAAAGGTCACTTCTGCTCCACTTCCCTTACCATGTGTCACTCTTTGAGTACCTGCTACATTTTTCGGTGGAAGCAGAATTACACTTACTACTGGAACTTGCATCTCTCTGGCAACAGTTGTGAAATTGCACTGGAATTAACGTTCATATCACTTTGAGACTGGGAGTTGGAGATGACTGTGAGCCCTCCGGTTCTTGGCGGGGGCCCTGCTGTAGCTTCACAGAGTGTACCCATAAACAATTCGAGGACTAGGACAGTGAAGTCAACAGACACCTTAGCTGGAATCTTTAAAAAATATATTATCAGCTTCTAACACTTAGTACATCATTTCAAGAGCATGGCACGGATTCAATTTATTGCTGCCTTTTTTTTTTTTTTTTTGCTACAAATATAATTTCTTTTCCAAAAATTTACAACTTCTGTACAAGTATTCAAAAAAGTGCAAAATTAAGACTTCTGCATTGTGGGTGTGTTTACATTTCATCCTTGTGACACACGACAAATGGAGCCTATCTTTATTGCCCTGGCAGAGACGGAAGCCCCCATGGGTTGCTTGCTGGGAATCTGACAGTGCAGTCTCTGGTGTTGCCGGGCTTTATTGCCTGTCTCTATTTCCCTCCCCACACCCCCCTATTACTTAAGTGCTCCATTTTCAGCTCACTAAGAAAAAAAAAAAGGTCCTTTATACATCATTTGAACCCTGACTTGCACAGGAAGAGAAGCTATCATATAAAGAATCACTCAGTGATTCCAAATTGTCTACCCCAGGCCTGTCTGAGCTACTCAAAGAAGCCTCTTCATTTTTTTCTTTTTCTTCCTTTTGTCCTTCAACCTTGTTCAGAGAGTTCTTTTCTCCTTCTAACAAAATCATAGTTTTGCTGTTATATTTATTGAATGACTCCAGGGAAATTTTAGATAATCTATTCTCAGGATCTTCTTTTGTTTCTTCAACTTGTTTCAATTTCTGCAATAAAAAGGCAAAAATATTAGAGTCATATTTCTTTGGAAAATCAAGTTATTCTATCCAATATTCAATTATTGTCTGCATAACGTGCAATTTAAAGGGATAGAGAGGACCTACAAGTCTTTAACAACCTTCTAGTATAATTAAAGGTAATAATAAAGCCAATTTTAGGGATAAATCAAGACTTTAATCATTTTACTGAGATAAATAGGTCCCGATTTGCAAACTGGTAAAGTGGCACTTAATTTCATTTTAAATGGATCTGCTTGAAATTTGTTCAGGTAAAGTGCCTTATATGTCTTCATCAAAGTTTCAAACTCCTCTCTTTTCTTACTAAGTATTACTGGTTGTCTTGTTTCTAAATATGGATAGGGACTGAACTTCAGCCCGACGTTGAGCCTGTATAGGGAGAAAAAGGCATACAATCCCTTAAATTGCCATGAAATTTCAGTATCTGTTAGGCTTGTCAGAAGCATTGTCATCTGTTTTGTCCCTTTACAAGTCTTCGGATACTTGCAAGCCTGACCTCCAGGTCTGTGGGTGTAGATTCCGGAAAGCCCAAGGGCTTAAAAACACATAGTAACACTTTTGCCCATTAGTAACCTCTCCCCTGCAGGAGGTTCCACCAAGACCAATTACCCGATGTCTCTAGGACTTTCCAGAACACTGCAGTCATATTCAGTTATTCAATTATTGTAGGTAAACTCTGTAAACCAATGCTTTTCCTATCTTCTTTTCCTCTTTTGGGCAAAAATTCTATCCAAACACCAGGAGGAAGTAGGGACAGGGGCTTATAGCTAATAATAGCTACCATTTATTAAGCATCCATCACGTAAAACTCACTGAATATATTTTCTCTAGAAGCATTTTTCACAGTAGACTTGCAAGTTACACATCCTCATTTTAAAGACGAAAACAAGGCTCAGAGTGACAGAGTTATTTGCCCAAGGTCACTCAGCAAGGGACGGAAAACAGGATTTGAATTCCAGGCTGGCTGCCTTCCATGCTCTTGCTCCTACTAAACGTGCTCTTATGTAATAAAAGACAAGATGTCTTCTTTTGTGTGTGTTTGTTTGTTTGTTTCATTTTGCCACCCAAATATTCCATTTAAATAACTTGGCAAACCATCTCTATTGCTACCGTCCCAGGCTCTGGCAAGTGCAACTCTGATCCCCAGCCCACCCTCTACATTGTTATGCTGGATGCACAAATGTGCAATGAGGAAACTGTGTTTTGATCCAGGGAACAACACATGTAGTCAAAGCCTCTGATTCTCATATGCTAAATATTTAATAGAAAGAGGAAAGAAAAAGATATGGCGGTGGCTGGCTTTGGTGTCCCAAGAGCAGGCTGAGACACAGTTTCTCTTTCCTTTATGGAATGGCACAATTCTATAGGAATATTTAAAAATCATCTTCGGAGTGGTGCTTATTTCATTCTACTATTAACATAGAGGAGCATTACTCACAGAGTTCATTTTCAACCTCAAATGGCTGCCTTGACACCGGACACAAGCTAAGGAACGGATTTCTAGGTGTTTCCAGAAAAGTGGCTCCATAATCAGAACTAATACCATGCAAAAGTCCCTTTTCATACCGTGCCGATTTTTAGACTTAAAAAAATTTTTTTTTTACTTCTGTGTGAGAGAGAAAGCAAGCCTGAGAAGCAGAGGCAGGAGAGGGAGAGAGTAACTCCAGCAGACTTCTGGATGCTCACAGATGCTCAGTGTGGAGCCTGACTCAGGGCTCGATCTCACCACCCTGAGATCACAACCTGAGCCGAAACCAAGAGTCTGGCATTTAACCGGCTGCACCACCCGGCGCCGCTCCTAGGCATTTTGAATAAAGAGTTATATATGGGACAATACTAAAAAGACACGGAGAGCCGGAAATGTTTTGCTGTACCAAATGCCGGTAAATAAAGGACTTTTACTGCAGTTTTCTCCTCGCCTGAAGATCTTCTCCCTTTTTCTTTATTCAAGAAGCATGAGCATTTTCCTTGCCTAGTTCTGGTCACAAATGGATCTCAAATTCATTCCATAAACACTAGGGAAGCTAACACACTGCCGGTGGAAGGTATTGGGTCTGGAGGATAGACAGCAGAATCAGATTGTGTCTGGTGTGGCCAGGGGAGAGGTTGAGGCTCCAGAGGCACAAAGAGCTGAGCTTTGCCCTCTAATTGGCTGTGTGAGTGCCCTTGGGCTCCCCTCCTCACGTGTAGAGAGTGATAAGAGACAACTTTATTTCGGGATTGTTGCAAGCCGTCGAAATACAACACCTTGAGGCCCAACACAGACCAGGAGATACTCAATAAATAGTACAATAAATAAAGAATAGTGAAGCAGATTCTTATTCTGGACCGTGTTTTTGAAACCGTCCTCCAGGCCTGTAGCACCAGCATTATGGGCGAGCTTGTTAGGAATGCAAATTCTTGGCCCCCTCAGGCTTACTACATCAGAAAAGCTGCCGCCCAGCAATGCCTTTAACAAGCTCCCCAGGTGACTCTGATACCTGCCAAAATTTGACAATCAACTAGTCTGGAAGAACCTGTAGCCTGGGAGGGCAGATAGACAGATGATAAGTATAATTCAGTGTATTGAGGTAGAGATGAGGAAGGCGTTATTTACCATTAAAAGACCCACTGTGTCGGACATAAAGAGTGCGCCATGTTTTCCAAGTGTTGTATGCCTGTTGGTTTGTTTCTTCAGGCGATTATAACAAAGGCCTACGGAGGTGACGAAAAGGAAGGGATGGCCCAATTAGAAAAATCACGTGTCCTTCTTACTCTTGCTTTTATGTTCTCAGTTTTTAATGAAAGGTGGGTACAGAGATGTTTCTTGACTCTGAGAACTAGATCAGCGCAAGAGGGACCAATACAGCCACCTGGCATTTAGCCTCGGTGTTGGGGAGCAATAGGGAGTGGTGAGGACTGGGGTCAGCTCAAGGCCATGTATCCGTTTTAGAGACAGGAGCAGCTAGTTGCCGCCACACAGAAACATGGGTCCAGAGCTTTGGATTTTGAAGAGGAGGCCATCCATTGAGAACAATATTTGCTTATGTTTCAGACCCTCTGATGTTTAATTAATTTGCTTATATTAAGAAAAAAAAAAAAACAACAGCCCCCAATCCCCCTCTATATGTCAAATCACAGTCTGCATTTCTTTGAACTTCTGAGGTAGAGAACATGTTTTATCCATCTCTGTTCTGCCTGACCTCCTCCACCTCCTTCCCCCACCAGCTTTCTCCCTAAAGGCCTCGCCCCTTGCTCAATCACTAGTAGATTCTCAGTGGTGACTTGAAGTGTTCAATCCTCTCTAGCATCTAGCATTGGCAGGGGCCGAACGGTTGGCTTCGCCAGGGGTCCTAACAGCTAAGAATAAAATCGCTAAAGCAGTTTACTTCTCTGCCACCAATTGGAAACATAGCAAGCTGGCCTCAACGTTGTCTTGTCAGATCCCGGGCGTTTTAAAAATTTGAAGTCCTGTAACATTTACATGTAAGATACAAGGAGGGCTAGAGGTCACACAGGAATGTGCTAATGATGTATGTGTTGAGCGGTAACAAAACAGGGCACATTAGTTTGCAGCCACTGTAGGTGAAGGTGCTTTGCAAACTAATCATGGTAATAACAGTTAGCATTTAATTGGGAGCCTGTTCCGTGCAGACACTCTGCTAAGCATGACGCCCGGATTATCTGTTTTCAGCCCCACATCAGTTTTGTGGGGTGGGTGTCATTAGTATCTCCACTGGGAGCCAATCGAGGCTTGAGGAAGTGAAGTCGCTTGGTTAAGGGCAAGTGGCAGTACAGTACGTGGCGGCATCTGGAGCTGGCCCCAGGGAGGTCTGCCTGCAGAGGCCACAAAGAGCTTTACCTATACCAGCCACTGTTAAATCTCTCCGAGGAGCGTCTCAAGGAAGGATCACAGACGACCACCCATATGCATGAGAAAAAGCCCAGTACAGATTAGTGTTTGACGAAGACTGTGCAGGTTCCCTGGGACACCCTCATTCCCTTCATACATCGTGCCTCCTTGCAATTATGATAAAATGAATAGACTACATTTGTCACCTATAGGTGGCAACAGTTGTACGGTTCACTTTTTCATGGGGCTTTTGGTTGCACTTGGGAACAAGGTAGGAGGGTGAAGAGGGCAGGAGAAGATATATTTTCCTGTTTCAAATACATAAGGTTGCCATACTCTTAAAATATTTTCCTGCCTTCAGTGTAACACGGTGTTCTGAGTGATAATTCCAGCAAGCAGATAGTGGCACAGTTTGCAGAAATCTCCTGGAATGAATTATACCTCAATTAATTTAATTCCTTGTAGTCAGACATTAATTGATGAATCAAACCCATCTATTATGCGACTCGCTTTGTGTGAATAACCATGTGGTCTTGATTTTCAGAGGGAGTTCCACAGAGGGGGCTTCTGAAATGATTCTGACGGGGAGAGGGGATGGAGAGATACAGTAAGCGAGACGGAAGACATTCTGCGGAGTTCCTGTTGCATCTGTGCACATTGTGTCTAATTTAGGTCCAGGAGCTGCTTGGATAGTCTATGTCTCTTGCCCTTTTGGAATCTGTAATGGACAGAATCACTGTAAAGACAGGAACACACATCAAGAAGGACCTATCCTAAGGGGTTCTAAGAACCCCAACCAGACTTGTTACGTATCACTCAGTCCCTGGGTTATCAATCATACAGAACTTTTATTTCCAGGGAGTTTTGCCATCTAAGATTTCACTTCAGCCTTATATCAGTCTGGAGGGTGAGGGAGGCTGATGTGGACTGTACTCTCCATGGGTTATTTATGGAATCTGTCGTTCACACAAATTCAGATTCAGGGGAAGTTAGACCTGGAAATTCAGTTTCCTGATTTTTGACACAGAAGTGTGTACCATTTTTTTATTTCTACAGTCAACAATGATCATGGAGTGGAGATTCTGCCTAGACCAATATCCTTAACACCAGGAAGGATAAAATTGAAGGTGATATGGGCCCTTGCCATAAGGAAAAGGTGGGGAGAATGATATAAGGTGATAGAGAAAAACTCAAGTGATAAACCAGAAAAAATATACATGCTTGATGATATCAGCTTCAAAGAGATACATACAAGTTTCTTTTGGCTAGCCAGACACTCTTGCCCACAGGGGAGAAACAAATAGGAAATTAACGAGATTGTGTAATGAATCCCTATTTTATGAGGAAGGCCTACTCATTCCTTCTTTCAATCAAGTTTCCGTCTGTTGATTGTCTCTTGAAAATATTGGTGACTACATCTACTATAAGGTGTCAGAAAGAGATTCAGATCTTTTTGTGAAATTCAAGGGCAGCATCGTTTCTCAGCTGGGCATTAATACTTAGAAAGAGGATGGCATTTTGCACACAAATTAGTGTAAATAGTACCTTCATCAACATACTCTTGTTTCTCTATTGCTATAAAGATTCACTGCCCATCACTTCAAGAAGACCCATGCTAGGAAAACAGCTACATTTGTCAAATGCTCTTACTATGTATCAGGTACTGGGTTGAATGCATTGAATAAATTATCTCATTTAATCCCTATCATCCCCATTATGTATATAAATGGGAAAATACAGAGTGGGGAGGTGTAAGTATTAGGCACACACACCTGGTAAGCTCAGGAGTCAGGATTTAAGCAAAAGTAGTCTGACTACAGAATTTAGGATCTTATACACTATGCACTAGACCAGGTATTTGGAAACCAGTGTTTAGTTCCCTAAAATTGTGTTAATTAGCTGTGTGACCCCTCTATACCTTAGTGTCTTTACATTAAAGTTTTTAGTATCTTCCTGCTCTATAAATCTCCATGACTCTAAAATATTCTTAATTGGCTGTCTTCTGTGCATCTATTATTGGCACAGTAAATAGCTCTCTTCCCCATCTAAGTTCTGAAGAAACTGAAGAATAAGATAAAAGAAAAAGCTTGGTGGGAGAATAAAATATCAGCTTTATTAATGAGAAAGCTTACATTGGAGGATGAGAGTTCTCACTGCAAAGAAGTGAGTTTCCTAGCACTCATCCTAGAAATAGTCCTGGTAACTGGTAGCCCTGGGCTGGGAGCAAGTGTCTTCCGATAAAGCCTTCAACATAAAGGGCCAAGACAGAATATGTGCTTCTCACAGCCAGCCTGACTCCAGAGATAGGGTGGGGAGAGCAGCAACTGGGTTTACCATGCCCTGTTCTCCTCCTAGACTTGCTAATTAAATAAGCCACTACTCCTTCCTCCAAGGAGAAGTGAATGGGTGGGGGGCGAGGGGGGTGCCAGAGACGCCAGGAGTGTTACCCTAGGGAGTCCCCCCCACCTGCAAAGAAGCACCTGAAATCGGGAAGAAGCGTCCCCACCATGCCCCCTACCACCACCCAACCTTTTCCATTATGTATGATGATGCAGATTGGGCTTTTTTTTTTTTTTTTTGATGATGCAGATTGTGACTAACTAGTCATAAATGCACTAAGGCCAAGATGATGCAGGAAGTAACCCTTGGGAGGAAAATCAAGTTTATGAACACTCTGCCACTTAGTTGTCATGAAAAGTAATTTTTAAAAAGACGCAAAACACCTCATAGACGGCAGTGAGTGGAGCTGGGCAGAGAAACCTCTTCATGGGCAAAGAAACAGGAGAGAGGTGATTTAGTCCATGTGAAGGACAGAGGAGCTGCTAGGCAGATGGGAAAGCTACAAGAGGAGACATTCTGGCTAGTCCTGGGTGCTGGGTTCCCTCATCTTGTTGAAAGTGTGATTTCCAGGGCGCCTGGGTGGCTCAGTGGGTTAAAGCCTCTGCCTTCGGCTCAGGTCATGATCTCAGGGTCCTGGGATCAGCCCCACATCGGGCTCTCTGCTCGGCAGGGAGCCTGCTTCCCCCTCTCTCTCTGCCTGCCTCTCTGCCTACTTGTAGTCTCTCTCTCTCTGTCAAATAAATAAATAAAATCTTAAAAAAAAAAAAAAAAAAAAAGAAAGTGTGATTTCCCTCATCTCTTCCCTGATGAGCCACGCCTGAGCATTGGAAGGATGGATTCAGGGCAGAGTCTTGTGTGTGCTCTTACTGTGGGAGTGGGGAAGAGGCATTTAAATCCTGGGTTTCTTAGTTGAAGGTCTGTGCACTTTGCAAAGTCTACGTGAAGTGATATTTGCTGGGGGAGGGCCAATCTCCAGGGAAAAGATGCGGCTGAAGTCATTTGTCTTTCCTCAGAGGCACTAACCTCCTCTTTAATGCCACCTCTTACTGTATTCCTGGCGGAGCTACTTTCTGAGTGAGACATAAAAATAGATAGAATGACCTTTGGTGAACACAGAGACCCTCCAGACTTTTCTCTAGAGTTGTGGTGTTAACCCTTTTAACCTGGTCAAATTCAACCCAGATAATTACTTTTTCCCGGTGCTCAGTTTCTTTTATTACCTCAACTGGACACATTACTCTTCAGTTGCCCTTCTGAAAAATTAATGTGACGGATTGGTAATAGAGAACTACTCTCTCCATCCAACCGCTGGTCGGGAGATGCGATTCAGCACTTGAGGGCACTCTCTGTTTCCTTACTGGGTTCCTGAAGATTCTTCAGTATCTCCAGGGCAAACTGGTTTTATTAGGTGAAAGAGTAATTTTCAGCTGAGATGTGTTTTTATGACTATATTATTAACTATATTGCTGTCTTTTACCAGGATCAATGACTTTTAGTGACCTTCGCTGGAACCCCCGAACCCAAAGGGAAAAAGTGAGCTTACTTTTTTGAGGGGAAAAAAAAAAGGCAAGAAGCGAGGTCAGTAAGGAAGGAAACAGGGTGGCTAGAAAATAATACACCTTGTAGAAAAGAGAAGAACTCAGAGATAAACAGTGGCCCCAAAGACATTTAAAAACTAGATTCAAAAGGCATTAGGAAAGAGAAGTCATCTTATCACAGAGATTGGAAATGCTCCCATATATGGAAAATGGGGGAAGATGTGGGACCAGGAGTGTCAGTGGAAAGAGAAAAAAGGATCACACAAAAAATCACAAATGTAGCTCATAGCAGATGAAGGCATTTGCGAAGAGGAAAGGCATGCAATGATGAGTCTGGGTAAAACTTATTGGAACATGCAAAGGACACATCTGTGAGTTCTGCAAACTCCAACATGAGTGCCATCACTTGAAATGCCCATTCGAAAACATATTTCTTCATTTTTGTTTTCCAGGTTGTGGATGAATCTACAAATCTAATTTAAAATGTAGGTTGGTCACCTGAAGTCGTGCATCAGATGCAATCAATATTGTTCAATTTCTCCAAAAGTAGAATCTGCACTGTTTAAAGCCACCTAGCATCAGGAAAATAAGCCAGCTCATTGATACTGGCCTGTGTAATTAGCTTAACTAAATGGAACATGCTTATCTGTGTTCTTTGATTTCTTTTTCTTCTTCCAGCACAATAACATTAACTAAATTTTTTTTTTTTAAAGATTTTATTTATTTGACAGAGAGAGATCACAAGTAGGCAGAGGCAGGCAGAGGGAGAGGGGGAAGCGGGCTCCCTGCCGAGCAGAGAGCCCGATGCGGGGCTGGATCCCAGGACCCTGAGACCATGACCTGAGCCGAAGGCAGAGGCTTTAACCCACTGAGCCACCCAGGTGCCCACATTAATTAAAATTTTTACTCAAGAATGAGAATTTAGCAGGTGCTGGGCTGGGAACGTCTAAATCTGTTTGTTTTACTGTCAAGGATAATGATTCTAGCTGATGAGAGTGAAGCATCAAGCCTTTTCTGCCTTTAATTTATAAGCACTATTATGAATAAAAAGAAATATATATGCTACTCACTTGACTTAAAAGATTGATTAGACTTTTTTCTTTGATGAACCCATCTATTACTTCACGTCTTAAGTCTGCTCCCTGTCTGTCCAGCAATCTGGGCCATGTCTGGTTGAGATGCCAGTGTGTGTCCCGTATAAAGAGCCCATGAACGTTGTCCGAGGAAGATATAGCACGAAGGGATCATCTATGTGTTCCAGGGCCATACGGCTGTTTTCACTTTGGAGTGACAGATTTAGGGCTCCTCTTACAAGAACAAAAATACACTTATTTGGAGGATCAGATGAGTGTAAAAAGGCTATACTATTTTTTCCTCCCATGAAGTTCTCCTTGCAAAGAAAGATCTCCAATACCGTCACAATGCTGGTCATCATCAAAGTGGGTCTGGCACCACTAGATTTTTATTATGATGCATGCTGTGAGTGCCAGAGCCAGGGAGAAACATTTCATGTTATTCATCAGCCTATGAAGAGGCAACCCGAAGTTACTTCTAATGGAATTTGGTAGATCATTTGAGAGTCACACTACACTATGGCATCCGATCTATCAGGCACTTCACAATAGCCAGTAGAGTCCCATGGGACCGCTAGGTAAGGTTCATCCAGGAACACAGACATTTGTGAATGTTAGAGTGTTCACTCTCCTCATGTGAACTATTCCCCTCCAAATGCCATCCATGTTTCAGTTTTAGGGCTGGTCAGCCTTCGCTCTGGATGTAGTTATTCCCCAAGGATATGTGACATAGTCCTGAAGCCAGGGCAACTCAGAATCAGCACCGATTTGTCGATCCCTGTTCTAGAGAGAACACTTCCTGATGGGAATTATTCTAAAGATTTAGGAACATTGAGCTTTCCATTCTGTGTTGTATTCTAGTTTATTGTGACAATTGTAAGGGTGCTCTTATCCCTCATTACCCAGTAAGCATGGGTGGGGGGTGTTCCAGGAGGGAAGGATGTGCTGGTTGGGAGAATGCCAGTGGAAATCTGCTTTTATTCTGGATTCTGTCTCTTGCTCGGTCACGGTACGACTGTGACGCTCATTACCTCAACTCTGTACCCAGATGTTAATATTTAAATAGAGATAATGCTGCTCTTGCCACATCATTTATTTATTTACATGGCTATTCAACAGATATTAACGAGCATCTACTCTGTTCTAGACAGTATTCTAGACACTGGGCGTAGAGCGGTATGAGACAAAAGCTATTGCTCACATGAAATATACATTTAAAAATTCATTAATATGATAGCAATATAGAACAAAGCTTCAGGTATTTTAGGAGATGAATCCTTGAGAAATGAGTTGGAATAATCGATCCAGCCTGCTCTTTGGTTCTAATAATGGCACTTAGAACACACGTATCTTGTCAATCGCCAAGTTGTGAGTATGCCCTTTTTGCCCCAATTCTGTTTTTGAATTAATGCCCTCGATTTGCTTAGCTTCTTTTGGTCTCCTTCCATTCTTCATCTCTAACAGCATTTGGGCAAGTGTTTCTCATAGGTTAACTAATTACTATTTCCATTCACCTTTCCTAACCTCTCTGGGCCTAGTTATCTCCTAAATTCAACATGCTTAAATGAGAATTTCTTCTATTTCCTCTAATTCCACGTTGCTGGCAATAATAACCAAATTTTAGAACTTGATCCTTTTTTTTTTTTTTTTCAGTTGTTCACTGCTCCTTCTGTTTCTATAATGACTCACCCACAGGACCTTTTTCTGCATGAATTCCTGGCCTACACGGCCAAAGTGTCCATTTGACTCTGAACTTATATCTATTCTATCATATCGGCTGTTTTCATATCAATGTCTCGTTTCTCAATTAGATCCTACAGTTCTTGAAGCCACGGACAACATTTTATCCTGCTTTCTTTCTCAGATTCTCAACACCATGTCTTATAGCTCTTGAAGTTGATATTCACTGCATATCAATAAAGGTAGTCCCTATTAGATCGGCTTTTACTACATCATTTCCTCTGGGGCTCAGAGACCTGACCAAGTTTTCTGTCACGTCTGCTTTTCCATGACGAAGAGACATATAAAATAGGATTAGTTCAGACTTTCGCGTGACTCGTGCTAGCACAGCCTGCAGACATACCAGCAGTAGCACAGCCCCTCGGATCCCAGGTCGGCATCCGGAACCGGGGCGACCCAGGCATGAATGAATGTCTAACTACTGTCTACTTTGGCCAAAGCAATTTCCTATCTGTGTCAAGAGCAGAGACAGGAGCACGGACACACTATGGCAATCCTGGTCGGGCAGCTCTGCTCTGAGTCCTCCCCTTTCCTCTGTACCCCCAGGTGGGCGTGGCCATCAGTGGAGTGAGGCAGCAGCTGCCCTCACTTCCTGGAAATCCAGGAGCAATAGCCAAGACAATAAAGCTTCTCAGGGGGTGAAATGTTATTAAAAAGAGCGAGCCCATGATAGATGGCACAGACATTGGCTCTGTCCTTTTCTTAAATGCTTCCTTCAGCCATCGAGTGCTGCCTCACCTCATCTGGGTCCGGCAGAAGGCAATGTGCCCCAATTCAGATTCTTATCTCCTTAAGACAGGGGTCGGGGGAAAAAAAAAAAAAAAAGACAGGGGTCGGGGGAACGTTGGTGATGGGAGTGACAATGTAAACATGACAGTGATGACATTCTTCGGGGCAGCAACAAGGCTGTGCAGGCGATAAACCCACAAATATTACTGGGTCTATCAAATCATGAAATTAAGCTGTAGGGAAATTAAATTACAGGGGCCTTAGTACCAAATTCTAGCACCAGGCAGCATGCAATGTTTTCTTGTTCTCTCTCTGCCACCTGTAATATATTCAGTGGGCAAACTGACTCCTGCATTATAAAAGGTATCCTCTTCATAAACCACCCAGGCTGGCTCAATGCTACTTTATGAGGTTTAACTCAGCTATCCTCTACAATAAAAAATAAGCTTTCTGTTAGTCTCACATGCACAGAACAATTTAAGTTTTAAAGTCATGTAAAAGTGAAAGGCGTGTTGCTCTGAATGACGCATGTTTGCCCCACATAGCTGTATAAACACAACTCAATCGCTATGAGAATGAAATGGGGGTCGGTAAAATCAATAGTTAATTGTGTGACTCTCAGGGTCTTTCATCTCAGATCTAATCTGTAAAGAAGGGCCAGGGGATGTTGACTTTTGATTTTCTTAAGATATTATTTAAAATCTTTTTCTTTTTTTAAAGATTTTATTTATTTATTTAACAGAGATCACAAGTAGGCAGAGAGGCAGGCAGAGAGAGAGGTGGGGGGGAGCAGGCTCCCCGCTGAGCAGAGAGCCCGATGTGGGGCTCGATCCCAGGACCCCGAGATCATGACCTGAGCCGAAGGCAGAGGCTTTAACCCACTGAGCCACCCAGGCGCCCGGATATTATTTAAAATCTTTCTGTCGGGCGGAAGAGTTCACCAGGTCTTCACAGCGTTCCCCTGACTTATTTGGCTTGTAAGCAGTCAAGGTCATACTGACCCTTTGGCCAGTATTCTAGTCTTCACCTTCAAGTTCAGTGTGCTTCTCAGCCAACCTGCCTCACTCGGGGTATCTGGCTGGCATGAATGCCAAACTTTACTGTAGAAAATAACCCGCCATAATCAGTGTCTCGGTACCAGACATGGTGGTGTTAGTCGTATTATGAGCTACTTTTTGGTCTATTTAGCCTTACAATCCACAGTGCATAGCTGTTAGGCGGCCACCTTCACCCCCACCCACATCAGTAAAATATTTTGTGCTGTGAAGATGCATGATTTTGTGACATGGCAAGAACATCTGAGTGGAGCCCGTGTGGACAAATATGCTATCTGTTCCAACAGTCTAAAAGGGACCAGTGGGAGGGGGTGCTGCTTGAACAGAACCCATAAAAAGTCACCCAATCTCATTAGCCCAAATGGATGAGAAGGGAAGGAGGGCAGACAGGCCTCCTTTGCAAAGCGAACAGTACAATAATATCCAGAAGACCACGGACCAGACCACCTTGACTCTGGTTACATTACAGCAGCGCTAAAAATGTAACGCTTGAACCTCTTTTCCCTTTCAAGTGTAACCTTTCATATAGTAAGTTAAGCCTTGCTCTCTCTTACATATTGTTAGAAGCCTTCATCCATTCTGGGAACTGAAGGCAAAATAATTCTTGAAATAATGAATCATTTTTCTTTTTCCAGCTTGTCTAGAAATCCCACGATTATTTAGCCGTTGCAGACAATGACCTTCTCAAAGGAGGCCTATCAAACGTTCAAGATAAGTAATGAGAGGGTCTCTTTTTCCTGCCTCAAGGAAAAAACTGCACGGAGGGAAGATGTTTGGGAAAGCCTCCTTCATCCCAGGAAGGGCAGCAGCTCCAAGGGAAGTGGAGCAGCACATGTATTTCTGTGTGGCCAGCAGTCCCATTCAGCAAGCCCGGTGGCGTCCTTGGAGGGACCTTAGGGGAGCCACCTAAGCTCTTTGCCCAGTAGCGCCGGAATCAAACGATTCGTTGGTGACAGGCAGAGCACATTTTAAGCCTCTTCACTTGAGAGCAAGTTAACTACAGGAAAGGAAGTGATGGTCAATGCCTCCTCCCAACGACACAGAAGAACATGGTCCAGACTTAGTAGGTCCAGGAGCTAAGAGTGATCATAATGAATTCCTCCCCCACTTCCGGCCATATCCCCATCTTCCCGTCAAGCGCAGATACTCAAAGGGTGAAAGGAGCCTTTCTCTTGTTCCCTGTGGAAGCAAGGTCTTACAAACTAGGTAGAGAGCTGCAGGTGAAACGGCAACTTTCTTGGGATTCAAGCACTTTGGGGATGCATGGAAGTACAGGCCAGCTTCTTGGGGCGACAGTCACCTGTCTGCCCTTTTGCGGCTCTTGTACTTAAGTCTCTGTGGACAGCTGAAGACCCAGACCTTAACTGCAGGAGTAGGTGCAAGTCTTTCCCATATATGCCTCCCCTTCATATCTTTGTGGACATTCCTCCCTTTCTCCATAGATGGCTGAGGGATGGCCTGGTTCTGGACCAGGGGGAGAAAATTCAGGGCCGAAGAGAGGACCTGATGGAAGGACAAAAGCATGGATGGTGGGGGTGGGTAGTGGGGACTGTGATGAACTCCAGAGCACCAGCCCCACTAACTTATTTAACCAACACCTGTGTAGCACTCCTTACCACCCTAAAGACTGGAGAACCCTATATAAAGAAGAACTCTGTAAGGCAGGTGTCATCCGATCCCCTATTTGTTCCGTGAAGAAAAGGAGGCACAGGAGCTAAGTGTCTTGCCCAGGGTGGCTGTGAGGGCCCTCCTGCCTGAGGGTGAGGGTGGACTGAGTTTCGTGGGGGTGGGGGTGGGGGGGGGATGCGGGCTAGGTTGCCGGAACTTGTGATTTCTCAAGAGAAATGGAAATCTGGAGTTCATAGGTGAAATCTCCCAATGTTTATTTAAGACAAATGTGTGGGTCCAACAGAACCTGTTTGTCATTAATTTGTGATTCCCCCGTATCATAACCTATCAGCAGCTTAGTGATGTTAAAGGGTCGGGGCAGCCTGCACTTACTGGCAGAAGGGTAATGATTCCATCAGCCATCTGGCCTGGGGCAAGTGCACTTTAAACCGACACAAATAGCCTCCTAATGCTACTGTGTTCCTTGCCCTTGCCTTCTAAAACAAACAAAACACAAAAACAAAAATTTCACAAGCCACTCTTCAAGACTTAGGAATAGCAAGTGACAGAGCTTTCTGCTATGTGTAAATTCACACCCAGCCCATGGAATGCTGCCTGGTGCGTCACCCCAGAAAAAAGTAGATAAGTGGAAGATGCTTTTATTCTAAATCTTAATGGATTTTCTGCCCTTTCCTTGGCTGGAATGGGTAGGGAAGGCCAAGTCTCTTGCCTTTCTGACCCATCATCAGCAAACCACACACTTGGGATATTTTTCCAGACTGGGGAGTGCAAGTTACCAGTCAGGTTTAATGAAATGGGGTCTTTCTTCAATAGGAGCTTCTGGACTTATTTGCACACAGGATAAGGGATAATTAAGGGGGTGTCTGGGTGACACAATGGGTTAAGTGTCTGACTCTTGGTTTCAGCTCAGTTCCAGATCTCAGGGTCGTAAAGATCAGGCCCCTTGTCAGGCTCCACACTCAGCATGGAGTCTGCTTGGGATTCTCTCTCCCTCCCCTTCCGCCTCCATCCCTTGGATAAATACATAAATCTTAAAAAACAAAACAAAACAAAACAAAAAGCACAGTTTCACCACGAAGATCCTGTCAATTTCCCCAGGCTTGCATTGCTCCTGTCCATGCCTGGTCTACCACTTCTTTCCATCAGTTTTTTGTTTTTGTTTTTAATGTGTAGGATTTAGGTCAATATCTAGGAATATGCCAGGTCCAGTACTTTGTGTTTTTTCCATGTCAAAATGAAAAGCCAGTGATGAAACAGAAAGACATTTCAAAGATATAGGGCTCCCTATGGAAAGGTGACAGAGAATAGGGAGGAGAAAGAAAGTTCTCTATTCCCAGGCAAGCTCGGGAATCAATGTGCTCAAGCAGGCAGTATCCAGTGTCAATGTGGGGGCAAGGGTAAAAAAAAGCAATCTCAAAAGTAATCAGGATACAAATGATCCAGGGCTTTAAAGATAAAATTGAAACTGCTCGGCAACACCTTGAAAACAAGCCAGTAAGCATGCAGATAAGTATCAGGCACATTATTTAGCTGGCCCGCTGAGGATGGCAACCGGCTGAATTTTGAGCCCAGGACGTTAGTATGTCTGTGTTCTGGGTCACACACCTTCCTGTCTCCAGAATGTCCTCCCCACCTTTCATGCCAGCCAATACCCACTCATCTCGGCAGACTTAGACGGAGGGAAATAGCCTGCAAATTCCTTTCTGGCCAGAGCCTTGACAGCTGTCCCTTTCTTTCTCCCGTCATTCCCTGTGCAGACATTATCATTGCATTGTTGAGCCTTGGTTATGTATAGTGGTGGCCGTGGCTCAGTCTCCCGTGGAAGCTGTGACCCTTTTTCTTTTCATTGTGCTCAGAACACGCCTGGACATAGTAGGTCCAGAAATGTCAGTGGAATAAAAGGAAGATGCTAATTATATTTCTTATTTACTGGTCATCTTTCTTTTCTGTAGCATTTTCTCATCTTTTACCTAATGCCCTTTATTGCCTTTGAAAGTGATTGAGCCCCAAGGATAAGATGCCGTACTCTCCGGTAGGGAACATTCATTTATTTCCCGAGAGGTAGCTGATAGTCTAATCACCGAGAAGACACTTACATTTCCTTTATTTAGAAAGTGGAGACAATAACTTCCCCAGTAAGTAAATGGGAAAATAGATTTTGGCTTTCGAAAAAATTTAATTAACATACAATTTTCAAGGAGCATTTCTATCGCCACAAGCCAAGCTCCTTGAAATAACCAGCAGCGGTAAGGACCTCAAGGTTACAGAAGAAAACACATGAAATAAGTGAGGATTATATCATCTAGCAATGGGAAGACTGAGTCAGTGAGGCTTCTTAAATATCCAAGTAGTTCAATGTGGAAGGAAAAAAACAACAGCACCTCATTGTGCACAAAATGAGGGAATTGCCTCAGAATGAAGTTTTGAGAATACTGTGATGAATTTCAAGAATAATGATGTCCTTAAAGAATACCAGAAATTTTGGAGAGCCTTGGGGTGACCTCATTCCCTACATGCAGGATGGAGTGATAGTGTAGGGTTGCCTCAGGACCTGCTTGGCCTGGGTTGTGGACCTAGGCTCACAGAGCAAAATGCTTCGCTTCTGGTAGCAGAAGCAGACCAATGTCACAGATAGCGATTTTTCACACAGCAGAACTAGCGTCGGGTATGGTAGTGTGGGTGGGGGATAATTCTCTCTTCCTCAACTCTGTGAAAACTCAGAGTTCCAGTAAGTTAAATGTGAGTGGGCTGGTGTTTCTCTTTGCTGGACTCAGTGCATACGGTTTTTCTGTCTTGTGTATCTACAGTTCTCTTAAGTGAGTGGAAAAAATACTTTTCCTTCAATCACTGTTCAAGAAGTCCCCGGCAAACTGTCCCTTGAATATTTCTGTTGGGTGATAGCAAAGGATTACTTAAAGGTTATTCCGAAGGCTATCTCCTATTGGAAAACAGCTAGGAAAAAGATATTTAAGTCCAGGCCTGCTATGCATGGATACCTACACACGCACACACACACAGAAACACACACACGCTCTTCTGATGCTTTCAGGGGATGACTATAGAAATGTCATTCGAAGCAAGGGGGAAAAAATCACCTCTCACAAAACTGTTTAAGTGCATTTTGGTCCCTTGGTCAGGGCCAATAAAGATCTCTTGCTGTGAGCCAGCTCAAATGGAAATGTGGTGAAGGATGTTACACTTTATGTGGTCTGAATGTGATTAGTGATTAGCACGGGGAGCCTCAGTCAGCTGGGAACAGCAATCAGGGTTTCTCTCCTGCAACCCTGACGGGCTACAAACACAACTGGCTTTCATCCCATACGATGATGGGATATTAACTGAAAGCCTAATTAATCTGTGAATGAATTATAGCTTAAGAAATACACTGTTTTTTTTTTTTTTAAGAAATACACTGTTTTATAATCAATTTTAAGTGAGTCCCTAACAGCAGATAAGAGGAAGAAAAAGCTGTAAAATTATAAGAGGTTCATACATTCTGTTCACTATGACTGATGATTTTGAGGGGGATAATTTTACAATCCATCACATTTTGTCATTTCAAAAATCATGCCTTCCAATGTATGTTGTAAATTAATTTTAAAATTTACATATTCATTAAAAATCATATTGAAAACAGCAGGAAGTGAGTCCATTTGAATAATAAAATAACTTGTTATTCCACTGGAGATAAAAAACAAAAAAAATTAAAAGATTTTTATTTGGTGGTGATAATAACATAAATTGCTATCTGAATTTATATTCACCAGAGGCATTGATAGAGTATTACAGATAATCCCCCAAATTCTCATTTTGGGTGGATGAAGCAGGTCTTATAACACACAAGGGCTCCAGGAAGAAAAACAAGAAGGTGCAGACCATGGCCCTCAGCCTGCTGGGTGTGCATGTCAGGGGCAGGGCTGAGACCACCCGGGGTGCGGGAGGGGGTCTGCAGACAGGAAAACCCATGGCTTGTCTTGGGTGGAAGAACACTTGACTTATCAAAAACAAAACTGAAAACAACTCTTTCTTTTACTTCACAAAAGTCTATTTGGCCGAATTTCCTATAAACAAAATGCCTGAGGTACAGAACATTCCAGATATCTGCATTAGGCTCGACTGCCGAGGGGCTGGTCACAAGCAGAGGCTGACTCCAGGACATCAGGGGCATAATTGGAAGGGCACAGAATTGTAATTAGGGAGCGAAGCCATGCTACATCTGAGTGAACACAACCATTCGTTCTAGATTAACCTCATAATAGACCATCGGGTCAAAGATCTGGCCCCATGAGATGAACAGCCTGGATCCATCTACAGAACGAAGAAAGGGTCAAAAGGAACAGAGGGGGCGTGCAGCACCATGTGGACTCCCTAGTAGAATGTATAATCCACCGGGGCAGAACAGACACAGGGGATGTTCTCTTTAAATTCTGGGGACAGAAGAGGGGATAAGAATACCTAGTTTCTTGAACTTTGAAACCAAATGAACTTTGGTTTATTCTTGGCTCTTTCCTTCCACAAGGGATTCAGGATAGGCTGCTACCATTATCTTTGAGAAAACAAGAGGTCCTTTGTGACGTAGTATAGGTGAGGTGCTTGGCTCACACTTTCTCTGCTCTTCAGAGTTCAGGGAGTCAGAAGATCTGGGCACCTGCGTGACTCAGTCAGTTAAGTGGTTGACTCTTAGTTTCGGCTCAGGTTAGGATCTCAGGGTTGTGAGATCGAGCTCCATGTGGGGCTCCCTGCTCAGTGTGGAGTCTGCTTGGGATTCTTTGCCCCCGCCCTCTCTCTCCCCCTCTGCCCCCCCCCTTGCATGTGCGTGCTCTCTCTAAAATGAATAAATAAAAATCTTAAAGAGTCAGATGCTTAACCATCTGAGCCACCCAGGAGCCTCAGTATATGAAAACTTTAAGATATCTTTGACTCCCCTCTTTCTCTCACACTCCACATCCACCAGTATTCTGATAAATTGCCTATTTTCACATGCATTCCTCTCCTTTTCCTTGCTTCACTCCATACCCTAGGGAACTACATTTTCCAAGCTCCCTCTTTCTCTGACTTCTGGAGAGATTTGGCCGATGGCAAGCAGTGGCAGAAGAATGGATGGTAGGAGGCTGGGTAGAAAACAAGGCGTTTCTTCCCTTCCCTGTGACCTGTGCGGTTCCTGGCAGCTGCTTCTCTAAGGCTCTGTCTCCTCGTCACATAGCCCCTCCCACCCATGCTTCTAGTTCCCATCTGATGGCCCAAATGCTGGGTTTTAAGGATACCTTCTGCTATTGTCCCTCCATCCCTGCGGAATGATTGTCACTTCCTGCTTCTACTAATCTCTGGATTGCCTGACTGTCCCCTGGAGAGCTCAGTTATTCCATTATTTAAGCAAATGATTCCCTACATTAAAGTCTACCTATAGAAAGACTTAGAATGGGTCTTGTTCCATGCTAGACTCTGACCAATACAATCATCAAATTCTGTTTGCTCTACTTTTAAAATACATGCGAAATCCAGTCATTCTCCGCCATTTATTTTCTGCTAACATACAAAGGCAGGACACCATCAAGTCCTGCCTGGACAACCGCAGGGCTCTCTAAGTGTTCTGAGCACTTCCACTCTCACCTCTCACTCTAGCCGAGTATCCATATAGCAGCCACAGCATTGCTTAACAACCGTTAATCACATCACACCACTCCCCTGTTCAAAATCCTCCAATGGTTTCCCTTTGCTGAGACTGAAACCTAAGGTTACTGCCACATCTACAGGGTCCTATGTAAATGACTCCTGGATTCTCGTCCACCCTAATTGCCTTCCTCTCCTCGATGCTCCAGCCATAATGGTCTCTGGACACATTAAGCATGTACCTACCTCAGGGTCTTTGCACTCACTGTAATCGCTGCTGATGTTCCTCCTTCAAAGAGTTACATTTCAATGTTTCACTTCATTCAACCCTCTTCAAATGTCCCCTCTTCAGACAGACTTATCCAATCACTCTTTCTAAAGCAATACCCTTCTTATTTCCTATCCAGTCATCCTGCTGCATTTTTGAATAACATAAATCACTACTTGACATTATATTACATTTTGTTTGTATATTATCTGTCTTCTCTTTAAAATATAAAATCTACACAGGCAGGGACTTTGCCTTTTGTATTTTTAATTTGCTTTATTTTCAGAGCCTAGAACATTACTTATTAAATAGTATGAACTTTATATATATTCTTGAATCAATGAATATAAATGATAAGCCCATATCAGACTGTGAAAAACAAGTAACACAAAGGATTAATTAGTTGTATTATTTAGAACATGAAGATACATATAAACACTTTTTTAATTAAATCATCTGCATGGAAACTCACTGCAAACCAGGGCATTGCTTGGTAGTTAGGCCACAAACTAAGTTAGTGAGTGGACTGTACCCAGGCACGAAGTCCTCAGATTTTATTCTTTACCATGTTCACAAGTCCTTGTTGGGCACCTTTCCTTGGGACCTATGTTTAGTGCACTTGCAGAGGACACAGTAATCCTTTGAAATTCACATGTGTGAAAGGGAAACAGACAGTTTGTAAATAAAAGTTCTTTGGTTTGTTTGTTTAAATTACATAAAATAGAAAAATATATCCGAGATGTCTAGGGTTATTGTCCTACCAACAACTACTTCTGGCCAGGAATTACACCTAGGAACGACCTCTTCTGTATGGGATATGATATTGATAAATCTGAAGAACTCGGTAGGTCAGAGCTGATTTCTTCTGGCTGACATCAAAAGTCTTAGGAATTCCTCGAGCCTATCATCTTCTGCTTTGGGGCCTTAAGTATTCTCATGGGTTGATGTGTCCCCTAAGAAGATAGGCTAGCCTCTGATCCCCATGAATGTGACTTTATTTGGAAATATGGTCTTTGCGGATATAATTCAGATGTAAGTGAAGAGGGGTCATGCTGGAATAAGACGGGTCCTAGGACTAGTAGGACTCGTATCCTTATTAAAAGAGGAGAAGTACAGAGGCTGAAATACTCATAGGGAAGAAGATGTGGAGAGATACAGGGAGACACAGACTCAGAGGGGAATGCCATGTGAAGATATAGACACACACAGGGAAGGCAGCCATTGATGACAGAGACCAAGCAAGTGTTGGGCACCTGCAACAGAAGGAATCCTAAGACTACTGGCAAACACCAGAAGCCAGGAGAGCACACATGGCTCTTCTGACATCTTGATTTCAGACTTCTGGCCCCCAGAACTGTGAAAGAGTGCGTTTCTGTTGTTTTAAGCCCCCCAGTTTCTGGTACTTCATTACTCTGCAGCAGCCCTAGGAGACTAATACAGATACTCTCTAGAATACTTATCATCCACAGGAGCCATTTGAAGGCATTAAAATTCCATTCCAGGTTTTATAAATACATTGTTATTAGCTGTTTCTTTTTTTTTTTTTAAACTGATGAGAAGAAGGAAAGCAAGCTTTTTTTGGTCTTTTTTTTTGGACTTAAAAATGTGATGCTGAAGATTAAAAAAAGCCTTTTGTTTAACTGTGCCATGTGAAATTGTGAAATTATGATTGCATTAATTTTGTAAAATATTAAAAAAATACTTCATTTGAAAGGAAAATAATCAGCAAGGAAGTTATATTTAGAGTATCAGGAGATGATGGAATGCAACATTGGTGGGAAACTTCTTTTGATGCTAAGCTGCGCTGAGGTGTGTTACCCTGCTTCCCCTGTTGGCTTACTCCACAAGTGCTAGAAATTTATAATCGACATTTTCTTGCAAATGTGTAATTGGCTCAAAACTCCTAGAGTTCCAAAGTTCTTTTTTTTTCAAAACATTTAAATTCAATTCTCTCTTAAATATGAAAATGCCGGAACTAGATACAGAATTCTACTTCGACCTGGAATTTCTCCCCACGGTATTCTAGGAGAATATACCTGGTAGGCTGTGACCATAAAGGACTTAGGCTTCCTTCACTCACGTAGGGATGATAAGCAAATGAGGGAGTGATAGTCTGTTAAACTCATGCCAACCAGAGGATCATCTGGCATAATGATCAGAATGTGACCAACTCATTTGAAAGTGTTTTTAAAAAAAATCAAGTATAATATGAACCAGCTTTTCAGAGAGGCCCTGGTATGTCATGAAAGTTAGGCTGGTCCAAAAATCTGAGTCAAAGATGAACTCAGGTGCCATTCCCCCCATCTCAAAGCATGATCCTCAATAAACTTTTGGACCCACTTCAGTCATGTCTATGCTTATAATGAAAGAAGTAGTCTCCTCTTGGAATGGAAAAGGCCATTTGTTATTTTCTTGGTAAAGAGCAAAACTTTAGAATGGACATTATTTCTGCCCTGGAAGGTGCGTCAAGAGATAACTGGCTCAGTGATGGAAAAAACAATCTAGAAGGATATAAATGTCAGAGCCTACCATGTCTTTAAGAGAGGGGTGACCTTTTGGTCCTAGAGCTTCCTTTTATTCTTTGCTTGATTCCCAGCCATAGCTCCCACCTTGAGCCTCATAATCCCTAAATAAATGATAGGTCATGACAAATTTTCAATGGAACTGCCTCTATCAAGAGGAAATGTGTCAGTCTTAATTCTACTGGTTTCATATTATGACCTTTGGTACATCAGTTGGGAATGAATCCAAAGAAAAGGAAGCCAGAGAGATAGGGGCTTTATAATATAAAATTGTGCCTGTATTTGAAACAGGATATAGCATACATTTTGCCAATCCTATTACCTTTAGCTCATGCACCTTTATATTTCCCTCATTTGACTCCTAACCTTTGACATACCATACAATTTTATATCTTCCCGAATCATCTATTATTTTTCATTGCTTTTAACTCTAAAATCCTTTAAAATCACCTCATTTCAGACATGTATACCCTTCTTCCCTGTTTTGTTAAATTTCTTTCCCTACCAAATATTAAATGTGTTTTCACATGCCATCCATACCAGCAGTTAACTTTCATGTGAGTAATTTGGGTTCATACCCAACCCAAAGCTGATAAATCACGGTTCTGTTTATTTCACTGTTACATTAAACACTCAGGGAAATCAGTTTGTAACAAATGTGATGTTGCATGTATTTATTTTAAAGTTGCAAATATTTATTTACATGGACATATTATGCACAAATAAAATGCACTGGATTTGTATGTAAAAAGGAGGCCATCGTGACCTCACAGAAGAGAAGATTTCATGGCTTCTATTTTTCATTAGTGAGTATAGATTTCTGCCTGTCAATCCATTCTATAGAGTCTAGTCCTCTAGTCACAATTTTTGTGAGCAGTTATTGCTGTTGTTTTTATTATAAGCTAATTGGCCCATGTAGAGATAGTGATTATACTAACACCTATTAAATACTTTCTGTGTCCAAGGTACTGTGATAGAGGCTGTATATACAACATCCCCTTTAAATTCCCATAACTTTTGGGAAGTAGATTCTCTTGTACCCATTACACGGATGAGAAAACTGAGATGCAGCAAAATTAAGGAGTTTATGTAAGGACAGAAAGGCTGTCTGATTCCAGAGCTCACAGTCTTTTCACTGGGATCAGAAAGTTTAATTGTCTAATTCACTGGCCCTAAATGTGGACAGATTTTAGAAGCTCTCAGAATTGAAGGCGAGAAGATCAAAACTAAGTAAGAATTCTTGTAGCCTGAGAGTAGGCAACTCCTTAAATGATCGCATTAACAATCTATAAGCCGGACACACGGGAGTAATTAAAAGAGGGTGAGATAAGATCGATCTCAGGATGGTGTATGGTCTCATGGCCCCATGCTTCTAATAATGGTCCCTAAAAAAGGAGTTGCCCTGGAGGAGCTGTCCTTGGGTTGCCTGTAAAGATGTGCTCCGAGGACGTAAGCAGGTCAGTACAGACCAAGCACCATGATAAGTGCCACTTAAGTTTATATAGTGCTTTGGATATTTTGTGCATTTAAAATGCAGAGTTGTAAACCATAAACTATGCAAATCATCTTTGTCATTTGATATTATTAAAAATACTGAACCCCCTGAGAGGATGTCATATTAGGTCATTTTCCTGTTCAGAAACTTGTTGGTTTCTCAGCAAATGAGAACAAAGGAAATGCTAACAAAAGTAGAAAGAAAAATGGTGTTTTTCTATTTCTAAAACTATTTTCTGCTGAGTCTTTACCATCTTTCTAGAGGCTTCCACAGGTCAGTTTAAGGTACCATCTTTTTTTCCATATCGTAAAGAAAGATAAGTGTATATATGATGACAGTTTTTCATTTTAATATAGTTGATCTATTTTCCAGACTGTATAAAACTGGGAAATGACTTTTCATTTAAATATAAGTTGAAACCCTGTGGGAAAGTAAAAGAATTCAAGAAATATGGAGAAATGGCTGTTTCCAAGCCAACAGGAGAAAGGGAGAGTCTTTCTGGTTTTCAAATTAGTTGTTAGGGAAAACGTTTTTCTTCCCATCAAACTTTGGCTTTTCCTTCTTTAAAATAGGTTAATCATAGCTGTGTAGGTTTAGTTTTCTGCCTGCTTGTTAAAATGTGGAAAATATGAACAGTGGCTTCAAACTTTCATGAGTAAATTGTCATTTTGTGCCTTTTATTAGCCTATATTTCAAGCCTCACATTGTGGGAGCTTACTCCTTACTTCTGAGCTTTTCACTGGTAAGAATATGCTAATGGGTTATGCAGACCATGTCTTTATGAACTGACAGTACAATTCCAGAGGACAAAATAGCTTCCAACCATAATTCAGTAGCATGGAAGTGTTTTGTCAACCAATTGGTGGGTTTTTGGAGTTCACACATTTTAGGACCTAATGACACACAGACATCTGTGTGCCCTTCCCTGCTCTAAAAAGAACAAACTGATTCTGTGTCTTTTTCTTTATCTTTTAAAATTTATATTTATCTTTTTAAAATTCAAAAAAGCACCACTGTAAAATTACACACCCTGCTTTAGTCCTCAAAAAACTCTTTAGAGCACAAAAGGCAGCCGTTATTTGGCAGAACTGGGTATGAGTATGGCTATGTGACTTTGGACAAGTCGCTGAACTTTTCGAATGTTCAGCGTTTTTGTATTTTGGATAGAGAATAACACAGAGTAGCCCAAAAGCTGTATCTCTCAAGCTGTGATCCCCCGACCAGCAATATGAGAAGCATGTGAGAACTAGTTAGAAATGCAAATTCTGGGGCCCTATTCCAGACCCACGGAACTAGAAATTGTGGGAGTGTATTAACTGTCTGTTCTTCTGTTTATTAACAAACCTCTATGGGATTCTGATGCTCTCTCTAATTTGAGAACCACTGCCATAAAGATTAGTCATTACACATACATTATATATATACACGTAGACATACACACACACACACACACACACACACACACACACACACACAGAGGGGCAAAGAGAATGAGAGAGAGGGAGAGAGAACAGAACAAGACAGAGAGATAGAGGGAGTAAACCTTTGATCTACCAATTTCTTTTTTCAAATGAGAAAACTTAAGGGCCAGAGAAGAGAGCTCTTAGCTAAAATCTTATAGTTAATCAATTGCAAAACCAAACTGTTCCATCAGCTGCTGCTGCATGGACCCCTTTCCTTTTTCTGAGCTATATAATTCAGGAATAGGAGGCGCTATGATCTTATATATTAAGTGTTGGGCAATCACTTAGCAAGTCCCTAAAGTTATGCCCAACATTGTGCAAGGTGCTGGGCAAAGGGATTAAGAGGCAGTTTCAGCTCGTGAGGAGCTGACACAGGAAGTAAAACACAAATAGTGTTGCTGTCTTTAGAATAAAAAAAAGCCACTTGTTTTTATGGCTTGTTTCCTACATAATTTCACTATTCAAAGCATTTATCTTTGATCCCAAAGATAAAAATGGTGAGATTAGAAGACAATGCTGGATTTTCCCAGGGGCAACTGGAGGGAACCTGGACTCAACCTAAATTTCCATTTTGAAAGTTAAAGGAATGAAGAATATATGATGACAAATGACATGGGGATAATTGTGTTGTGCTGTGGTGTGATTCACGATGGCTACATCTGTCGGGTTTTTTTGACAAATGGCCTCAAATGTTCTCCAATTAAGTGAGCCTCGTAGAATTTAACAGTTGCAGGGAATAAAAAATGTGTCCTTCCATTTTGGGGAATACATTCACTCCCATTCACATAAGGATGGGTAGTCATTAACAGTGTTTCTGTGCCATAGGAAAAATAAAATACAAGCAGGCATTGGATGGAGTGGAGGTAATGCTTCCTCCAAGGACCTCCCGGCCAGTGTTAATTTGGTAGAGTTTGTGATGGGCAGTGAGGAATGACAGCTGCTTCCTGGTGCCACTCCTGGATGCTAAGGACCCAGAAAGCAAAGGAGACTCCGGCTTCTTCTCCCCCACTCCCAAGCAATGGGAAGACTTTTAGGTGATTAGTTGGCCTCAGGGAAAGAAGTGGAAGAAACAAGACTAACAAGCTGTAAACAGGTCAGCCTTGAGGGGCAGGAGAGCTCCAGAGATACAATTGTCTTCCCCTGAGAGTTGGGACTCCAAATAGTCCCCAAGCCTCACACAATGTGGGGGGATGGCAACCTGTTCACACCACTTACCAATTTCTAGGTTTTGGCATTTTCTATTTTTCATCATTGTATCTTTGCCTACCACTGTCACCACTGTCACCAGCAACCCCATTGTCTCCTCCAGGCTTCCAGTTTTCTTACGGAGGATACTTTTAGCTGTGATTCCCAAGCATCCCCCTTACTTTCTTCCAGGATCACTACAGGTCTAGGAACCTCAGAGTAGGAATCTAAGTTACAGAGTTATTTGTAGGATTTATAATCTGAGTCTGTTACCATCTGAAGACAAAAAAAAAAAAATATTCATTATTAGATTTCCCACAAAATTGTGAAAATTTTTCAAATACTTAACATACTCTGTTGTATATATCCAAGCAAATCCTGTTCGTTTCAATATAGTCACCTTGGACATATAAAAATTTATTCTAATAATTCATTTTGGAATTTTTTTCTTCTGAGGGTCTTTCCAGAATCAGTTTATCAGACTCATTACTTCACAGTCATGTTTTGGTTTTGACCAAAAATGGTATTATTGCCTGGATTCACCAGATTTGCCTCTAAATGATGATGTGCTGATTCTAAAAGTCAAATTCATCTCCAGTGGATGAAGACACACTCCCCTGGAGGGAACAGGGACATCATATTCATCAATTGGCTGGATTTTCCTTCTTAGTCAACTGAAATGGATAGACTTAAATTGACTGGGTTAATCATTCACTCATTCACTCAATAAAGATTGTTTCAGCATTTGTTTAGTGTGACCATTATAATAGATTTTTAAGAATACTAAGCTAAATAAAACATGAAGAAATAAGCTCTATGGTCCTTTCCAGTTATAAATTTCTCTCTATATATTTTTAAAAGTTCATAGTCTTTGAATCTCTACAGTATTTTGAACAAATTCAGCATCATTGCCCTGGCACTCATTTGGATGCCTACATTCTAATTTGTTAGTTAAGTATACAGTAATTATTATTTGAAGCCATTCCTCATTTATCTGTGATCACAACCGTGACAAAGACATTTAACTGTCACCCACTATATAATATGGTATTTTTCCTTTAATATCTGAGCCTTCTGAGGTTTAATTGTGTTCCTTTTCCCCTACCTGTAGACCGTATTCTATAAGTGCCTTTGCAACTAGGTGTACCCATATGACCACATTTTAACTACTGGTACCTGAGTGAAGCATTATGTGTTTTTTCTAGGACACAGCCATAAAATTGAGAGCTTTGTCCTCTAGTTCCTCTTTCTCCCTTCCTGGGAACTGGAGCATGGATGAGCTGCTGGTGAGTCAGTTTTGGCTGTGAGGACAAGGATAACGCCCTCGCAGATGGTGAAGTAACAAAAGGTAACAGAAGTCTCTGGATGACCTTATGGAACCACACCAGCAGGAATCATCTTCCTACTTCTGGACTGTAACTGAGTGGGAAGGAGACTTTTACCTTGATTGACTTGTTGTGTTTTGGGGTCTAACCTAAGGCTCTCTATTTCAAGTGATATGTTAGGCAGACCTATTTCATGTCAAATATGTTTTCCTTCTTTGACACTTTTTGAAGAAAAAACAAGTTAAATCCTTTCATTCATCTCTATTCTTTACAGTCTGTACAGACCGTTTCTATTCTGATGAAGTTTATGCCTGCTGTTTCAAGAACTTTTCCACCATGAACAATAAAACTATCCTTCCTTTGGTCTCTACATCTCCTTTAGGAGCTCTGAACACTCCTAACAGAACCATTCCTCACTTATCTCTGTCCCACCACTGTCAGGAGAGGCTTAGTGCAAAAAGTCCTTTGGATAAGACTCCACCACTCTTGAACTCCACGTCATCACTGGTAGAACTTCTTCTGGAAAGATCTCTCTTTGGCTACATTCTAATATCTACAGTCTTGCCACTCTCATGTTCTTTGGGTTCTCATGATTAATCTCATTGAACCCCCCCAATATATGTATTTTTATTGTCACCACAAGATACTTAAGGCTCTTGGGTCATTCATAATTCGCTAGACTATCATCTTCATTTGAATCTATATAATCCACTTTCAAGAATCCATTCCCTACCTCTCCTATGTCCCTGTGCTCTTGAACCTCAAGGCCAATTAACAGAAAAATGTTCTGTGTAATCTCAACTTCTTTTCTGAATATTCACTTAATCTTCTAGTTCTAACAGAAACCTGACCTCTGGGACAATGGCTTCTCATTGAGCCCTCTCAAGTAGTGACTACCCCTCTATGTTACTGGACCTGGTGGTGCTGGAGTAGGTATCTTTCTCTCCTTCCTTGTTGCTCCAGAATTGATTTTCATATTATCTGCTATCTACTTCCTGTCCTTGTTATAGTCATCTATAGATTTCCTTGTCATTTCTTCTAATTTGCTGAAGACTTGACAAGTGGTTTACTATCATACTCTCTAATACAACTCTACTCACAAATCTTGATGATTTCAATTTCCATGCAGATGATCCTTTGACTACTCTGGTGTCTTCTCTTTTCTACAGATCTTGTCCTCCCCCTACTTCCACCTCACCAACCGAACCCCTCCAGAACCCCAGTTTCAAACTGCCACTCTCACAGTCTCATTATCAACTTACTTCCTCTAATACTTCAACTCAACAATCTTTTGATTGGAATCTAACATCCACTGATCCTACTAATTTTTTGTTTTTTGTTTTCTCATATCCTGTATGTCCACATTTCATTCTCTTTCAGCTTAGTCTCCAAGGATCATTATTGTAATCACTTCCCTTCAAATACCCTCCACTTTATTGCTCCTTTCTTTGTTGTACCACCTGACAAAAACCTAACTTTAGTAAGTCCAACCTTCTGCCTATTTCATTAGTGCTGCCGGATAAGCAAGTAGATAAACACAAAATCCTAATCATTGGTCTCATTTAATTCACAATTACTAGCTTAGGTTGACAATCCTGCTAAATTTCTCTAGTCTTCCCCCTTTGAGACTATTTCTCTTCTATCTTCAACATTTCAACACCTCCTTAGCAATAATCTTGGCTGATGACCCTGCTTTCTATTTTCCTGAGAAAAGAGAAGCAATCAGAAGAGAATTTTTTATAAGATCCCATCCATATCTCATAGCATCTGCCCATAAATCCTCCCATCCTCTAGTCACTATGGGTAAGCATCATGTTCCTACGTAAGAACAACCCCTTCACTTGCACACATTTCCTATGGTATCAATTTTTCTCTTATTTTCCTGGATTATTTCCATCAGCATGCAATGTGTGGCAATTTCTCCTACCTTAAAAAAATTTCTCTCTAGTGCCCCACTTATCTATGCCTTGTTATTGCAAAAATCCTTAAAAGATTTATATATACCATTGTCTCCAATTCCTCTCATCCCACTCTTTCTTGAGTCCTCCCTAATCAGACCACTAACTTATCATTCTACTACTACTTCTCCTATCAAGATCTTCAGTGTCCTCCAGATTACTCCAAAGGTTAATTTTCAGTTCTTATGTAACCTTACCCTATCAGTATTACTTGACATATTTAATCTCTTTTCCACCTTGAGAACACTTTCATAATCATAAACTTCATTGAAAAGTCTAGTCAGGTTTAATGTAAGTTGCTATGCAAAGTCCCAGTGGAATCAAATTTTGAATTAGGAGGTATTAATCTCTACATGGAAAATACTGGAAGGAAATGAAATAAGTAATGAAGAAGAAGAAAGACCCAAAAGCTTGTCTTTAAAATTGATGATGCCCACATTTTAGCACAGAGGTCTGAAAGATAGAAAACAAATTTTAGAATTCATGTAGTCCAGCACTCCTGTTTTACAATAGGGAGGACACTGAGACCCATAGAAGAGTAGTGATTTCTCCATTATTACAGAGTGGCAGAGTTGGGACCAGCACCTAGGCCTTCGGCCTTGAAATGCTTGTTCTGGTACCCAGTTTATACTACTTTACCTCTGATATATATATATGTGTATATATATATATACATATATATATATATGTATATGTATGTATGTATATATGTATATATATGCATGTCTATTAATAAATACTTTAGAAGCATATATATGTAGATACATAATTGTACAAACAACATATCAATACAATATATATTTATACACATGGAAATATAGCATATGTATATATATATACATATATAACATCTGTATATAATATATAATGATATGTATATATATATATACACATATATGTGTGTATATATATATACACACATATATAACATCTATGTATATATATGCTTTTTTCAGATTATTTTTTCCTGAATGAAATAATTGTTGGGGAGAGGTCATGCACTCCCTCTCTGCCTGTTGCTCTCCTCTGATATAGTCAGGTGCCCCTACTTGGCTTCCCTGGGATCAAGGCCATCTCCCATGAAGATGGGCCTAATACTGAAGCAAAAGACTCTAGCAAGCCCTTAGCAGACCACTGGCTGAATATAAAACTCACTCACTGCCCAGTACCACTTCCTCTATTCTGCTGATGAAAAGAGGCTGGATCTGGGGATTAGGGAGATTGAGACTTGGAGTTGGCTAACTCACTGGGTGACCTTGGATCTTAATGAGAGCAAATGAGAGGCTGTATTAGGTAAAGTCTTAATTCCTCCCTTCTACCTAAGGTGCCTATAACCTCTTCTCATAGTCTTTGCTCCCTCTCCATGACCTCCCACCACCTCATATCTCTGAGCTTCTTGCCTGCCTAAAGGTGTGCTATCTGCTTGTCTGTCTTGGTCATCTGAGCTGACCTCTCTAGGTGGGATTATCAGACTATATTATCTGGGGATTTCGCCAATGCCCTTCCTATCTAATTGGACTCTTGGTTCAGGCTACCATTACATAGCTACCTCCCAACACCCGACATGACAGGAAAGAATGAATAAGCAATGGGGGAAAGCGGGTCTTATGAGGCAAGAGAAGCAGCACAAAAAACCGCAGTAGAAAAAGAAAAGACAAGAAGGGAAAGATGACAACAACGGCATTGTGACGTTAAAGCATAACACATTCTGATAGTGATTCTGGCCTAGAAGAAATAGAAGCCCAACTTAACGTGTGACTTGTAACTAATAAGAGTATGGCATTTAATACTGATTAAGAGTCCTTCTCATATCTAAGAAGGTAGCAAAGAGCAGAAATTAGAGGCAGATAATTTTTGTGCATGTGCGACTCAAACATAGAGCATTTTAAAACTTCTAAGAAGTCTCAGATCATGCTACTCTTTAATGGATACTTCTCTTATAGTCATTTTAAAATAAAATAGAGATTTTAAAAAAGTTGGCTCTCAGATACTCAGAATTGGATTAATCACAACCTAAGATTCATAACACATTATCATTAGACTAAGCATGGTCCTTTCCATTAATGATATTTATTTATTATAATATAATGAATGACTGTGGAACCATTGCCCAGTCCAAGGATTAGAATACTTTAAAATTACTTACATCTACCTACCTGTTCTTCCCTCATCCCATCCCCTGCCTTCCCTACAGAAGTAACGATGATGATCAATCCTGTTATTACCATTTCTTGCTTTTTTACTTTTTTAGTTTTATCACATACATACATATGCTAAGTAATATGCTGGTTAATTTCCTTGGTACTGAACTTTATAATCAGGGTATCGTACTGTGTTTATTCCTATGAGACTTGCTTTATTCATTAGTTATATTATTAAGATAATTCCATAGAGTTGCTTTTAGCTGTGGTTCTTTCCTTTTCATTGTTGGATAATATTTTACTGTATGAATATGTCAATAGTTTATTTTTCCATTAACCTGTCAATGAACATTTTGGTGGTTTCCAGATAATTTTACACTTACAAACTGCTGTGGATAGTCTAGTACTACCTTCCGAGTGCCCACGTACTAGACGATCTTAAGGGCCTGTTTCCAGGAATAAAGTCAGTGGACAAAGGAGCATAAAAACAGTCATCCTTAAGGGACAATGCCAAATTCTTTTTCAAGGTGATTCTGACATTAACATCCTCAAAAGAAGTGTAAAAATGATCTTGCAATCTTAAGTCCTTCAACACAATGTTTTAACTGATTTTAACATTTTTGTCAAATAGATATAAAATGGTATTTCAATTCAGTCTTCATAAAACATTTCCTGATTACTAATCTAGTTAAGCACCTCTTCATGTTATTTAATACCCATATCTTTTTTTCTATTCTTTAAAATGACTTTTCATGTTGTTGGACCTTTTATCTATTAAATTTTTATCTTTTTCTTAGTAATCTACAGGGCAATGCATACCTCTTTTCTCCGTTTGTATTTTGGCTTTCATTTTTTTTTTTTTACGGTATCCACCGACGAACAGAAGTTCTTAATTTTCATGTACCTTTAATGCTTTTTGTTTCTGGTTTAGGAAACCTTTCTCTTCACTCAAGTCAAAGGAATTTTTAAAGTTATTTTTCTAATTTATTGACTCTATTGTATAGAAATACAATAAACGTTTTTAAAAATTGATCTCGTGTCCAGTCACCTTGCAAAACTTTCCTGTTATTTCTAATAGTTTTTCTATAAATACTTTGGGTTTTCTATGGACATATCCATAATATCTAAACTAAAAGAGAGAAATAGTGGTATAAAAAAGGAAAGAAAATGTTAAAAAAAAAAAAGAAAGGAAAAAACCCTCCCCAAACCAAAAACACTTGATCACAAAAAAGGAGAGGATATTAAAAACAATAACAACAAAACATAAAAAACAAATAAGCTATGTGTTCTTGTGAAATACTTAGAAGAAGAATAAGATAATATAACCAAAGATGAAAGAAGGAGATGATAAAAAATAAGAGCAGAAATCATTAAAATAGGAATTAAAAAATCTTAGGCTTAACAAGGTTAAAATTAATTCTTGGATAAGACTTACAAGAATGACAAACCACTGGTAAGCTTGATTTAAACAAGGACAACAGTTAAATAACTAATATTATTAATAAAAAGGGGGTATATAACTACATATATAGTAGGAACTAAATAGATAATAACTAAAATTAATCAAGTGGTATATGTCAATAAACATGGAAACTTAGACCAAAGGTCCACAGTCCCATAAAAATTTATATTATTTATCGGAACTGACAGAAGATGAAATAGAAAGCCTGGAAAGTTTTATAGATATTAGTGAAATTGAAGCAGTCATAATGATCTTTCCACAACGAATATATCAGGCCAGATATATTTATACATACGTTTTCTCACACTTACTAAAACATTAGATCATTCTAACTAACATAACTTCAAAACAAACAGGAAAAGAGGGAATACTTTCCACTCATTTTATGAGACCAGTATTACTTTAGTAGTAAGGTACAAGAAAGTACAAGATAGGGGCGCCTGGGTGGCTCAGTCAGTTGAGCGTCTGCCTTCGGCTCGGGTCATGATCCCAGGGTCCTGGGATCGAGCCCCACATCGGGCTCCCTGCTCGGCGGGAAGCCTGCTTCTCCCGCTACCACTCCCTCTGCTTGTGTTCCCTCTCTCGCTGTGTTTCTCGCTGTCAAATAAATAAAATCTTTAAAAAAAAAAAAAAAAAAAAAAAGAAAGTACAAGATAAAGAAAGCATAAGAAAATAATAATACTGAACCATTTTAACCCACTTAATAAAATGAATTAATAATAAATAAAATAATAGTAAGTATATAAATGGGTTAATACATATAGATTGTAGAAATCTTCAGCAAAATATTAGCTAACTAAATTTTTCAATATGTACAAAATATACTATGTTATAGATAGATTAAGTTTATCCTAATCTGGTTTAGGATTAGGCTGGTTTAATCCTGGCTGATTTAATTTTTCATAGAAATATCTTTTACTTCACTGAAGGATTAAAGGTAAAAACCATATGATCATCCAAATACATGCAGATATATTTTCTGATAAGAAATCAACACGAATGGATGGTTAAATTAAAAAAAAAAAACAAACCTTCTTAGTGAACTAGTATTAAAAGAAAAGTTCTCTAATCTGACTAAAGTTAATTTGCTAAAAAATAAAAACAACAAGAAAAAGTTACAATGAACATGATCATCCTAAAGGTGAAACTTTGGAAGTAACTCCTTTAAAAACCAGCAACAAGACAAGAATGCCTATCATTACCACTCCAACTCAACACTGATTGAAGATTCTTTCTTCTAGAAGTATACATGCTTTTCAGAGAATCTCATATCAACCTTCCCTTTAAATGTAACTCTAGAAACAGGTGTTCTTAGACTCAAGGTATAGTGTTCTGAAAAGGTAGAACACTCCTCCCTCCTTCCAAATCATTATCAAGTTTCTCTTCAAAGATAATGCTCAGCATCATGGCACATTTTAACAGTCAATTTAAAGAATGGGAAAAAAAAGGAAAAGTATAATTTAACATAGTTAGTTGTAAATCCAGGAGCATTATCCAGGCTAAATATCATCTTGCTCTGGGACCAAGGAATTAAACTCATTTTGCTTTTTCTTCTTCAACAAATGCAGAGCTTAAAGAGCTGTTTCAGCCCATAATTTTGTTCATCTTATGATCCAGCTGGTATTATACTGAATAACATTTGTAATTTAACTGTATTATGTGTGTGAACTTTGCACTCCAAGGAGAACTAAAGAGACATTTTATGGCACTGAAATGATAATTTTTTAGTTTTTTTTTTTCCTCTTGAGAAAGGTACCAGAAAATTTGTTCATTTATGCTTTGGGTTTTTAGTGAAGAGAATGACTTATTTCAGGGCCAATGCCTTTCATTTATTTGACTAATATTTATTAAGTATTTCCTGTGTACCAGGCCCTATTCTAGGCACTGGAGATGTAACATTGAACAAAACAAAATATTCAGTCCTTTGTTGCTTTAATGTCCAGAAACATTAGTGCTGTTTAATAATAAAGGAGTGATTCCAGGAGGTCCTAGAATAAGAATCACCTGCCCTACTATGTGCTTTCCTTCTCTCTCTCTAAAACCTTCCATTACTATATTTTAGGAAAGTATCTGGGTTGATCACCTCTCAGGTTTCTCTCACTGCTTCACACCAGAGCTAGACTTCACTGAGTCTTCCTTGGTAAATTAATTTATAATAATAACAATAGACTCCATTGAAATGGCGACTTTCAGAAAGATAAGTTGCATATACTTTCTTATTAAAATTCTGCAGTCAGGTATTATTATTTGATGGATGAGAAACTGAAGCTCATAGAAACTCAGTGATACCACACATTATAAAGAGTCATTCAAATTTTTCTGACTCTAAAGAAGCCATGAACATTTTCTAGTATATCTGGTTGACCTTTTCCCTCCTTCTTTCCTTCTTTCCTCCCTCCCTCCCTCCCTCCCTCCCTCCCTCCCTTCCTACCTTCCTTCCTTCCTTCCTTCCTTCCTTCCTTCCTTCCTTCCTTCCTTCCTTCCTTCCTTCCTTTATTCATTATCTTAGAAAATGCTAAGTGGTATACCAAAGAGAATTTTGGGTTTCATGTTGCTCTCCTGAATGCTGAGCGTAGTCTTTATTCACAATCCATCAGTGCCCCACATATGTAATACTGTACAACCCAAATGGTTGACAGAGTCTCCTTTCCTCTTCCCTCACCAGTGTATGGTATAGAAAAACTCAATTAAAAAAATGAGTTTTAACAATTAAGAGTTTTTTTCCAATAGAATAATCTCATTTGTAAAATGGTGCATAGCCATATTACCTATGAATGGGCGAATCCAAGCAGAGGTTGAATAAGGATAGGATGAGGAAGGTTCATTCACTCACTCACTCACTCACTCACTCACTCACTCACTCATTCATTCATCAAATAAATATCCATTGAACACCAGGAATTATGAGCCTATGGCACAAAACAAACTCTCTGCCCTAATGGAACATACATCCCAGTGAGAAGGAAGATAGACAAGAGAACTTAGAATTTCTCTTCCAACACAAAATCTCTAGGTTATTAGAAATGGGAAGAAGATGCAGAAAGAGAGCGGGGCAAGTTTTTTGTTTGTTGTTTTTCAGGAAAAGCTGTAGGACAGACTCAAATTTAAGGGCAGGTTCTGGGAAGAGCAACTGCAAATCCAAGCCTGTTCATCATCCATTATGTGCTGGTCCTCTGCTCACCTTTCAAACTCACTGGCACACATAGATCACAACCACTGCCAGTTGGAACCACCTTTATATTATAAATTACTCTCATAAAACCATATGTCCTTCTGTTCTGCTAACTGCCAAGGGGGAGGGCTGGCAGGCACTGCAAGTCACTGCCCTCTTCAGACCCTCCCTTCAATCCCCAATTCATTCACTTTTCCATAGGAGAAATTCTCTTCTCCTTTATGCCCACTTAAGCTTGATTCTTCAAGGCTCACCCCAGAAGATACATTGACTACTTTATTTCTTTTGTTGGTAACCCTGTTGGCACTCAATCTCAAACACATAGATCATTCAGTTACCCTTTCAAAAAACATTCAGTAAGCTCTTGCTATGTGCTAGAGATTCAGTATAAAAGGTCACGCAATTCCCACCGTTAAGAAACAAGTAGGGGAGACAGATGAGGATAATAGAAATTTGATGGTCAGGGTAGACTAGAGTGCCATGGAATCACAGGGAGGGATATAAGCCCATAAACTTAGATATAGAGTTCTGACTTTGAAATGACCTCCACTTGAAATGGGAGCACCATCTTCATTTGATATGGGGAAGTAAGACCCTATGATAACTTATGATGTAAGGTCACAAAGGAGTTATGAGAGGGGACAGGCAGGCATGGATAAGGATGGGGGGTCTCTGTACCATCTGTACCATCCTTTTGGGAACTTCTTTTGATGCAGATGGTCTTAGTGGATTTTTTAAAAAATCAAGGTATAATTTTCATACAATATTCTATAAGTTTCAGGTGTACAACACACTGATTCAATATTTTTATGCATTACTAAATGATTCCCATGATAAGTGTTGCTACACCCCCAAGACTTATTTTATAACTGGAAGTTTGTACCTTTTAATTCCCTTCACCTATCTCACCTACCTTCCAACCCCTAGCCACTCTGGTAACTGAGAGTTTATCTCTTGAATCT
>CM053605.1:83463838-83494579 GCA_028646535.1 Procyon lotor | reverse complement strand
TGTAAGACTGACAGGACACAAAAGTTTGACCTTGAATTCATAGGTGAGGCTTTGAGGGACCAGGCACATCAATCATTGCAGGCAGATGTGAAAACAGCACAACTCCCCTGAGAATGTCTTCATTCACTCTTTGACTCAAAAGTCCAATTTGGGAATCTATTCCATGGAGGACTAGTTAAGTTAATTATGGCACAGCCACACAAGATAGCTGTGTAAAAGAACATGGGAAGACTTCTATATACTGACATGAAATGGTCTCGAGGATATATTGTTAGGTGGAAGCAAACCAAATCAAACAGGATGCTGAACACTGTAGATAGGTAACCCCCTTCTGAATACTAAATATTTACCTGCATTTGTTTGGTGTGCACAAAGACTGGGGGGATAAATAAGAAACCAATAAAATGGCTCCCCTCTATGGGGCTAGAGGCACAGAGATTGGGCAGGAACCTCTGTGATGAAAACAATACGACCAAATTTTGAAAAATGGTACCTGAGGGAAACCGCAAGAACTTCTCTAAATAGTAGAGACTTGACATGAAGTGAGAAGCTTGATGACCAAGTGACTGCAGCATTTGTGCACAGTGACAGAACATCGGGTGGGGGTGGGGATCGGAAGATACCTAGCTCAACACAGGCTGAAAGAGGGAAGGGGAGACACTTGCTCCAGATCAGTGAGTTGTAGTCCAAGGAGGCACCTGCTTGCCTTCAGTTAAGTATTTGGGACTTTCTGCACCTCTCAAAGATCTCATGGGCACGTGGTACAGTAAATGATGTCAGCACAGCTTTGGGCCTTCCCTAAAAATATTGATCACATAGACTTTCTTTCTACCAAATCCTAACAAATCTTAGGAAAGTACCTGACTGTTTCTAGAAGAGGGAACATCCCAGGATGAAAAGGCTTGAGAAGACATATTATATAGAGCACAGGATGGGCCAAACAAATCAAGATAAAGGAAATATATATATATATTTATGTATATGTACATACATATGGACATATGTATATGTATATGTGTATATATATGTGTACGTGTGTGTGTGTATATATATATATGTGAAAAAGAGTGGAAGAAAACACTCTTTAAGATGGTTTTGGGGGCTCATAAACGGAATCTGGGAGCCAACCACCAGCCTTCTCTGTTTGCACAAGATGGAGAGCAAGCTTGGTCAATACTATAGAAAGGATACTGCTCCTTTTCTAATTAAATTCCTTAAAGAGTGGGCTGATTTATTCATTTACAATAAAATCCCTGGTCTAATTAAAAATGGGACTTTCTCCCACCTGATCTAGCCTCACCATATTTCTGATTCCCATGTAATTGAATCTGAAAACCATGATGCTGAGTGATAGCTTGGGATATTGCTACTTATTATGAAAATAAATAATAAAGAATTAGAATGCTGCTTGGCTTGTTTCAGGGAAGTTTAAATCACCTATTTATCCTTTTGACTGAATTTTAACAACAAAGATAATGATATTTCCTTTAATGAAACTGTATAATGTTGGCTAATTTATGAGAGAGGTTTACCTGGGGCTTTAGCTTCCCATTATTTTGGCCTATGGTTTGTAAAGTCTCTGTGCTCCCCTCCCCTCCTCTGATATCTTCAACCTTAAATTCCAGAACTTGTTCTTTCTTTCACCCTATTTAACATAATACTGCTCACATTTATTTTGCACTCTGCAGACTAGAAGCCTTGTCACATCTGAACTACTCTGGGAGAGGATAGCAAGGCAGGCATCATGTAGCATATGAAACCAAGCCTCAAAAAAGTCAACACTACTCATCCAGGATCACCAAGTCTATTTGCAGAGCCTAAAACCCAGGTGTCCTAACTCCTGATTTATGGGCGTGTCCAACACTTTCAGCCAAGTGATCATGGCTTTTGTTTCTAGATTCCAAAAGGTTCATAGAGCAGCCAGTAGTGTGATTCACTGAATGATGCTTGACATTTTTTCTTGGCAAAAACCCTGGTTGCTGCTTGGGAAAGAACGCTTTTTGTTTCTGTTTTTGTTTTTCCTGAGCTCATCTGCTTGGTTGTACAGTATGTGTATGTTTCTAGGTTTTTGGCTGGGCCAGTTGGGATGGGAGAATATGAGAAATAAAGCCTTTATCCTTGAAGTTTGAGAACAAAACACTCTACATACTTAGGATATATTCATCTCCTTTCCCTTCATACCTCAAAGGTTTGCACACTGCACTCTTCTTTTGTACACTATATTACTTCTAGAAAGAGTTACTTCTGAACACTAAGACCCTTCTTTTTCCTACTTACCCCATTTCTTCAACAGGGCTCCCTCTATTGACCCCAGCATTTTTATCCGGAGATTTATGCTAATCTTCTGAATCTTAACCATTCAGAGGGAAGTGTTCTGGCAAATGGCCCTTTCCAAATGTCACTATGTGCTTTTTAGCCAAAAACGAAACTCTGAGTTCCCCAAGGAAACCCAAACACCTGTTGACTATGTTTTTTCTTAATTTTTCATCTAATTGCAAAATTCACCTAATTCACTAGAGCAGTGTGAGGATTAACTGTCCTCCAGTTACTTTCAAGTCTGTAAAGGATTTCCGCCTCCTCAGGGCACATGTTCTCTAAGAGAGACAGAAATGAAATACTAATAAGAGATTTAATGTGTAGCAGCCTCAAATAATCTGTGCTCTGTTCTACCATTTTCTGCAGTTGGTGTTTCCCTAACACTCTGACTAAGGCACTGGGAATGGGATCAATAGCCAAGTGTGAAAGGCCCAGGTGGAAGCCCCTTGGAGGAAGGGCATTTTAACCACCCAATTAGGTGCTGGGCCAGGCCTGGGGTGCCTGCTGGGCAGGCAGAGGGATTTGGCTGCTGTCATGCCTTGGCACAAACATTTGACAGCTTGTCCCTCTCAATGACCATTTCTGATGCCTAACGGGTAATCTTCCCTTGGCTTCTTCTCGGTATTGTTGACATTTTGTGCAGGATAATGGTTTGTTACTGGGGGCTGCCCTGTGCATTATGGGATGTTCTGCAGCCCCCATGGGCTCCACATATCAGATAGGAGACTACCCACCTCTGAGGATGAAAACCCCAAATGTCTCCAGAGATTGCCAAATGTCCAGGGCCACAATCATCCAGTCTGAGAGCCACATAATACCTTGTGAACACTCAAAGTATTACTTGGATTACGTGCAACCTCTATGAAAAAGTCATCCTTAGACACATTCAAGGGGCTGTCTTAGAGTACTAGCAAGCAACATTCCCATCTCCTTCCCCTGTGTGAGGCTGAGAGGACACACAGTTTCCCAAATGACGTGTCATCCAATTCACTGCTTGTATATTTAGTTTCAGATCCTTTGCCCAGCTTTCTTTTGGCCCCGGGCAGCCAAAGATGGCTAATTTGCACAGCATTAAGTATTATTTGTTCCCCCTGCATATTCCACAACAACCAGGGATTTGGTTTTTACTTTGCAATTCTACTTTGCAAGCTCGGGTTTAAATGTTTTGGGTCACCACACATTGAGACTTGAGAGAGTAGCACTGGGGGTGCTATGGTAATGATGGGAGGGGAGGAGGAAGTCCATCAGGGAGTGACAGACTCCGGCAGGGGGAGCTTCTCTTCCCCCCAAAATGTCTCATTAGGGTCCCAGAATTGGCCTCCCTCTCCTCTATATCCTGCAGTCCAATTTAATTGAGCGACGGTCTCGCCACGGCACACTGCTCTTTCGACAGGAGGGTAAACTCATTCTGTCCATCATGACATTTGCTTTCTTAAGGGCCTCACAATATGCAGCTTCAATAATTAAATGCAGGTCACGTCACAGCCTCCCCTTTCAAGCCCGTCTGAAGGCACAGCGTTTTTTTGTTTTTGTTTTTTTCTGATGGTTATCTTTTGACCATGTGATTTTCAGAAGCTAATGGGTTTTTTTTGTTGTTGTTTTATTGTTGCGCACGACACTTCTCCCCACTGAGAGCCCCAAACCTCAGCACACTGCAAATCCCATCCGTGCAGCTGAAAGGGCTGTGGGTTTTCTCATGGTGGACAAAAGGTGACAGAGAGAAACTTGAGACCCTGGTTACCATAAGGGTTTCAGAGCAGCCTGCTTGTCACGATCAGTACTTTTCATTTGTCATCCGGGACAGTTTATTGCTGGGAGATGAATCCCTTGTGTTTTACTGCCTGTGTCCATTTACCTTGAGTTGGGATGAGCTTGTCAAAAATAAAGCAAATCTTGAAAATGACCTAATAAGAGTGAAGTTCCAGGAAGGACTAAGGATAACTCTTACCTAGAGTGTCCATTTGAAACCAGAGATTTCTCTGGGGGAACTTGGGAGTGATTATAATGAGTTTGGATTTCGTTAAACCTAATGCTGATTTTGCACAGTACAGAGATTTGTCATCTTTAAGTCATATGCCAGATGAACACTTTAAAATAGATGCAACTTTGTGTGAATTTTCTATAAAATAGCAAAATCTGATTGCTCTATTAATAGCCGAAGTCTTTGGCCTTGGGAAGGCCGGGTGGCAGCGTTTTTAAAATTCATCATCTCTGCATAATTAGTTGTGAATCTCTAAATATTCAAGCTGAGGAATTAACCAGGAGCTGGAGCTGCTACCCTTCAGGGTCCCTTTTAATATTGTTCCACAGTCATCATCTCCTTGTGTTTTTCTAATTACTGCCAAACCAATTGTTTTTAACCTAACGGCCCTCGCTCTTTGTAATTTGTTGAATGTAATCACCTTCAAAGGAAGAAAATGTACTTCTTGTTCAGGAAATCGGGGCTTGATTAGATGAGTGACATCAGGTGGCTATTGGACACTGGTCCTTAAGCTTCACTTATTTGACCTCATCATTACATTTTGAGGGTCTGGGGCTCAAGGAAGGAGGGGGTGCTCTTGAAAGGGAGCTCCAAATTGTGATCTGTAGACCCCAGTGGGCTTTGATTGGGAGAAGGAGATTTATGAAGACTAAAAAGAAGTATCAATCCGGCCTCCTTACTCTGAGAAGCCCACCATATGGCCTTGGGTGGTAAATCACACTGTGTAGGGTACCCGATCATCTATCTGCTCAGATGGAGCTCCAGGTGTAGGTCTGATTAGAAGCATCCAGGGAGCAGGGCTATGTCACTAACCTGGCCCCAACCCCCAGGGTCCAGGGCTGGTGTGGACACTGAGCAAGTGGTGAATAAACCAAAATGAACTAGTTTAGAGGTCAGTTCTCTTCTTTGCTTTTCTTCTTTTGCCAATCTCATTTATCTACTAACCAGGTTGGCTTGGATATTTTCAAAGGACAAATATGGCAAGAACCAAAGTTCTTAATCTCGATTTGTCTCTTTCAGATCTCAAGGGTATGATGCGTTTTCATCAGTAAGAATGACTCTCTGTGACCATAATTCCTAAACTGGGGCAGAGATTATGAAAATCAAGCCAGGGTGCATGGAGCCATTGAAAAGAAACAAGAAAGCAAAAGAGTCTTATAGGCCTCCCCAGCACCTGTGAAGAATCATCACTGAAGAGAAATGGGGAAATGGATTCACTGCTTTCCCTAGCACAGCCCTCAGCTGTACGTAGCTGCTCTAGGTCTTTCTTCCTCTGGGTCCAAATGGATGTAGGATGCGTGTGTAAGGAGCTAAACAAGGCCTTAATCAGTTGTGTGAGTTAGTTGCAATTTTATTCAATATTTGTGATTATTTATTTATTATTTATTAATTAATTTATTTATTAAACAAGTGTGGTGGGCTAGGCCCTGTGTTAAGTGCAGAACATGAACAGGCAGCAATCTTGGCATCAGTGGGAGAATTGAACGTGCAAAGAAATAAGTATAATTTCAAGTGGTGAGTGGCAGAAATAAAGTCAGGGTATTACAGGATAGCAGACAAGGAAGAGTAATTTGGGCATGGCTGATGGAGGACTATCTAGAAGACTTCCACCATGGAGGAGGTAAAGTCTGAACTGAATCTTAAAGGCAAAGTAGGAGTTACGTGAAAGTTGGAGAAGAAAGGGGTTGGTATGTAGGACATTCCAGGAAGTGAGACCACAAGAGCAAAGGTAAGGACGACCGCAACAGCATCCTGTATCAAGGACAGAAGGGATCATTCTGATGTCATATAAAGTTTAAAACAGGAAATGGAAAAAGATAGTCAGAAAGGCAAGGCCACGATAGGCTCTGTGAACCTTGTAGAGGAGGAGACTGGATTTTGTCTGTGGGTCATGGAGAGTCCTAGAAGAGTTTCTGGCAAAAGGTACAAGACAATGGGCACGATGGCAGTGGGGATGACGCATTTGTGGGGGTTGGGACTGGCCATGGGCGAGGAGCAAAGGGAGGCAGTGGGCTGTGTAGACTCCAGAAGGCGCTGCTGGAGCACTGGTGGAGAGGCTAGAAAGAGGGAATATTCGAGAAGTATATGGGAGGGAAGTCAGCAGCATCTCAGGACTGCCAGAATGTGGAAGGTGAGAGAAGAGTCAAGGCAAACTAGCTTCACAGAGTATATTCCTAAAAGAATGGAGAGACCACCAGTTGAGACAGAGAGCTTGGGAGGTAGAGATTTCTAGAGAGAAAGAGAGGTGTCAGTTTGGCCTTTTGCCCTTGAGGTATCCGGTGGAGCTGGTGATAGGGGGCGGGCAGCCTGGTAGGTGAGTCAGAAGCTAGGGAGATCAGCAAGGGCTAGGGGGTGTTATTTGACTTTTTACTAATCAGGTCCAGCAGGTTCAGCCAGGGGTGAGACTCCCCTGGCTTCCCTTCGTCCAGAGGCTAGAGCTCCATTGTTGCAACTCCCTGGGTCTTGACTCATCCAACATTCTGCCGGTGGCTTGTCCTCTCTCCCCTTCCCCTTCCACCTCAGTCCCTTGCTCATGCCTTCTCCAAGTCCCTGCCTGCAGAAAGAGGTGGGAATGTTCGTTATGCCCAGCTTGGCAAATTAGAGTGGGCAGCTCTGTGGAAACAAAGCCACAAAATGACTTCTGTCTGAAACCTCACCCGCTAGGCCACCTCCCTAGCTCCTAAATCCTGCCCCTGCCGCTCGCTGCTAACTGCCTATACTTTCTGAACATATTTCAAAATTAAGCTAAAGAAACTAACCTTGAAAAGAAAAGACAGGTTATTTACTGTAGTGTTTGATGAGCCCGTAGGCAGGGTTTTGGAAAGTAGGTTTCTATGGCCACATTCAGGGGGATTCAAAGAAGCAAGTGGGCAGGAGAAACCAGGGAATGTGAGGTCACAGGACACTCTGAAAAGAAAGCCTCCCCCTGCCTCTGCTCCCTGGGCCTGCTGTGATTAGCAGGGCAAGTGGCTAATGACTGAGCAGGGGTTTGTGGGGGGGGGGAGGTGGCAGCAAGGGCATGGGGTGACAGGCAGGGGTCCCTGACTGTGCATTTCCTATAAGCCTTAGAGGGACAGACTGCCACGGTCAACTGCCCTTCTCTACCTTCAGGAAACTTCAAAGAGCTAGGGAGAGAGGGCGTGTTCAAGAAAGGGCAACTATCTTGGAGAACATCCAATATGGCTTCCAGATCTACCAGCAATTCCATTCTGCAGGTTGGGGACCTTTATCACAAAATCGTGTGACAGGGTGTGGCAGGGGGGTCGGTGGGGGAGGACCACTTTCGCAGGTGCATGTGATGAAAGCCAGGCAAAATGGTGACTGGCAGGGAAGGACATCTCAACCACACACCTAGGATGGGCACTCCTTGCAGTGTTTTTCTCTGAATCATTTCTATTTCTTTTCAGATCCATTTTGCCAGCATTTAAAAAGTTCCTGCTGCTGCATCCACCCTACCTGCCCCTTCCTAGAGTTTGTTGGAAGCCAGCAGGCACCCACAGCCGCGCCAGCTGTCTGCACACGTTCTTTCTTCCTGGCAGCGCTGTCGTCAGCCAGGGCTGAGCTGCTGCTGGCGCGGTCAACGTGTGCGGATGACAGAGCTCTGGCAACAAGTTTATTGTTAAAAGCAGAGGGCAGGTTCCCGGCTGGAGGAAAAGCATCTTCTTGCTGGTGGGGCTGCTTCTGGAGTTAGTCTACCTAGCTCTTGGCTTCTTTTTTTCCCCCCCAAATATGTTTATTTTTTCAGTGTTACAAGATAAATTGTTCACGCACCACACCCAGTAGCCCATGGTTTCTTATCCAAAGAAGCACCATTCGCCCTGAGGCTACGGCAACGGAAGGGAAGGAGGAGGACCTTGTCTCAACTAGGGATTTGCTCTGGCTTGAGGGAAGAGGATGAACAAAGTGGGTATATTGAGAAAACAACTCAGGCTAAGACTCACTGCCATTTGCAAAAAGGGCAGAAAGAAAAGGAACGAGTTCACTCTTCACCAGGTTCCCTAGCCATCCCCTAATGTTTATTCCTGATGGTTTCGCATGACTCACTTAAACAAAGCAATGTGAAAATGTGAACTCTAGGGGCACCTGGGTGGCTCAGATGGTCAAGCAGCTGCTTTCAGCTCGGGTCATGGTCCCAGAGTCCTGAGATCCAGCCCTGCATCCATCGGGCTCCCTGCTTGGCCGGGAGCCTGCTTCTCCCTCTCCTCCTTCTACTGCTCCTCCTACTTGTGCTCTCTCCCTCTGTCAGATAAATAAAATCTTTAAAAAAAAAAGTGAACCCTAAAGTAAGTTCTTTCGTACTCCAGCACTTGTGCACTTGTTCACTGACACAGTTTGTCTTATTTCCTTTTCCAAGATGTTTTCAAATTGCCGTTGGACCAGCCCTCCTCCTCTCTCCCACTTCCTTCCTTCCACGGCTCGCTGGAAGCTCACCGCCAGAGTAGAGACCAGACCACTGAAGATGAAGATCGTATTCCTCATTTTAGTAACGAGCCACATATGGAATCATGGAAATCCCCCTTCATTCCGGACAGCTTTCTTCGCCTGGCTCCTAAGACACCACACTCCCCCGGCTCAGCTCCTGCTTAGTCTCCTTCTTTCCTCCCTGACCTGTAAACTTGGGAGAATGGGGTTCTCTCTCTATCAGCACCCCCTCCCCTCCTGACCTCATCTGGACCCTCTACATGCTGACACTCAAAGTTACATTTCCAGGCCAGGCCTGATCTTCAACATCTCCACCCACCCCCCAGGCAGCTAGCACTGAGCATGTGCAAGATCGATTACCCGCCCCCCCCAGCTGGGGGCCCCTGGCTTCAACCCCAGCCTTCCCCATTTCACTGTTTCAGTTAGCAGAGCGCTGTCCCTTCCAGGACCCAAACCTCAGAGCCACCCTAGACCCTGCTATTTCCTTTACCCCCACCCTCTAATCTATCAATAAACTGTGTCGTCTTTTTAATTAGCTCTGGAATCAGACCATTCTCACTCCGTGTTGTATATGTCGCATGTGGCTGTTGATATTTAAGTTGAAATTAATTAAGATAAAAAAAATAATAGAGGAGAAAAGGAATGGACCAAGTGAGAACCCTTAAGAGAACAGCAAAAATTAAATCTAAAAATTCTGTTCCTTGCTGAACTAGCTGCATTTCAAGGGCTTATGAGCCAAGTGTGGCTTGTGGCTCTGCTACTGGCCAGTGCCGCTCACTCCTTTCACTGAGACCACCTTGCCCCAGCCACTAAATCTCTTACCTGGGTGACTAATAATAGCCTCTGAGCTGAGGTTGCTCCTTCAGTCTTCACAACCTGGTAGCCAGAGAAATCCTTCGGCCACCTTGCCCCAGCCACTAAATCTCTTACCTGGGTGACTAATAATAGCCTCTGAGCTGAGGTTGCTCCTTCAGTCTTCACAACCTGGTAGCCAGAGAAATCCTTCGGGAACATCTTAGGTTATGCCTCTTCTCTGCTCAAAGTCATCCAAAGGGTCCCATGAATGTCTTGCAAAGTCCTCGGAATGGCCAGCGAGCCCTTATGAGCTCTGGCTCCTTTTACTTGCCCTCTCCCCCTTCCAAACTGCTCTGGGGACCACCACACTGGCCTCCTGCTGCTCCTGCCTCCAGGCTTCTGCACTGACTGTTCCCTCTGCCGATCGTGCTCTTCCCCTAGATACCCGCCCGCTTCACCCCCTCTCCTCTTCCAGTCTCAAACCCCACCTTCTCAGACTTGTTCAGACGGCGTTTTAAAATGCTAACCCCGCCCCTCTCGCCAGCAGTCCTGCCCTCCTGCAGGTACCCTACCCCGCCTCACTTTGTCTTCTCCACAGCACTCATCTCTTTTCAACAAATGATAGACATTTACTAGGAAATCCTATCTGTTGTTTACTCTCCAGCAGGGAATTTTGTCTAGTTACTCACTGCTGAAAAGCTGGCTCAGAGGAGGCTTGCCATAAATATTTGTTCAATAAATAAATGGAGTTTTAGAGCTGGAAGGGGCCCTGGGAATCACTCTTGGATGGAGCAGCGGAAGGTCAATGAGGTGAAATTAGTCACTGTGGACCCACAGTAAGTTCAAGGGAAGAACTGGACCAAGCAAGTGGCCTGGCCCTACGTGTCTTCAGTGAGCGGTCCTGAGATGAAGACCTTCCCTCCCCTTTCTTTGCCACAACCAGAGGGGTGCCCACAATGACAGAGCCAACGCAGACACTAACCTAACTACAAAGCCAGGCGTATTTATCACTTTCCTCTTGGTAAACCTTTGTATGATTTCACCATTGGTCCTGCTTCTCTGATAACTTGTAGGAAGCAAGGAAGAAGGTGGAGGATCGGGCTAGTGGCCATTCTCGACCCCGTATGTCCCAATGCCAAGACTCTTGGAAAACTGTAAACACACATGGTTGCTATGTTTTCCCTAAAGCAATGCATCAGTCTTGTTTAAAACAAACCAAAACAAAAACAAAATCATGTTTTCATCATATAACTGCCCAATTAGTATTTGAAAAAAAGCCAATGGGTATGAACAAAATGATTTTCCATTGCATCACTGAAATACTTCTGACAATCCAGAGTAGATCAGAAGGAAAGTGGACCCCAGATCCCATTTTGAATTAGGGTTTTATCTGTTCTTCTATAGTTGTAAGGAAAAGCCACCTGAATATACACATTTTTAAATGCCTTGGGATGATGGTTCTTCTGCTGCCAATTGTGATTCAAAAAGAAAACACAGTGGGCGAGTCTGAACTTCATAAACAGACCTGTTTGTTCATAACAGGATGGCTCACAGGTGTAGAGCTACACGACATGATATTAGCAAAAAGCCTGGAAGACTCCATCCACGGCTCACTGGATGATTTAACTTGCCAGAGGATGTAATTAAGAACAAAGTTATCTTTCTAGTCATTCCTTCATTACTGAGATAACTCAATTGGAGACTTTCTGGGAGATGCCAGATTTGGAAATAAAATCCTTACAGACCGCACTGAAATGTCATGAAGATTATACCAGAAAACAAATTGATGCGCGTAGACAATCTTCTGTACATACCAGAAAATTAGATCTCAGGAGAGATGTGGGGCTGAGATGGAAAGTCAAGGGTGGGGGTGGAGGCAGAGCACAGTCAAAGGCAAAATCAGTGGCTTCGGGGAGAGAGAAGAGCCCCGGATGTCCAGGTGCTCCCGCAAGTTACCTTGGGTGGCGCTCTTCATTGCTTTCACTAACTTGCCCCTTCCAGCTCCAAAACCATTATTTCCATAGTCCAGGTCACTGTCACTAGCACTGCCACCACTGGGAGAGTACGCACACATTCTGGGTACCTTGTCCTAAATAAGTAATACGAGACCGTTAAGATTACTCACGCAAGATGGAATGCGGCAGAAGGTCCTGTGAGGATGGGACATGGTTGAGAGTGGGCTGTGCCGAGGTCGCCATGCGTGCAGAATTCATTCCACTGCCTCAACCCCAAGAACAACTCTGCTTTTCCCGGCTGTCTGCCTCCCACGGAGCTGGCACAGTCTACTCAATTACCGGAGCTGTGGAGGCAGGGCTGCGATAATGAAGCCACTGTCCACTCTGCCATTGTCCCAGGCACAGGAAAGTCCTCACAACTACCTGCTCTGCGTTTTGTACACTTACTTCTTTATGGGGTCTTATTTTTCTCAAGTGCCTATTATGAGCTGCTGTTCCAAGCCTAATGGCTTATTTGTTTAACTGATTTTATCACTGGCTTTCAAGTATCAGAGGGTATGGGGAAAAATCAACCTTGGGAACAAAAGAATAAATGCTTGCCTAATTTATAGTTTCCTTATATCGCTTGGAAGGACCGGAGCCATTAGGAAAGTACCCAATTGCTAACCCTATATAGTCCTTGCATCAACTGAAGGTTCACGGGTTGAAGGACTTTGTCTCCCCTCTTGCTCACACGTATGCGCAGCCTGACCCTCGAGTCATCACTGGTGTGGCGATAAGGCAGTGTCAGGAATTGCTGAGGTCGTCAATGCTGTATAAACAATTTCCCCTTTTGTGCACAGAATCATAATACTAGATCTAGGATTTCAATTCTGTGTATAGAATTAAGAAAGAATGTCTTTTAGGTCTGCAGGCTGCCCTGTTAGAATCTATCATTCCCCACTCATCCCAGATGGTTCAAGTCTCTAAAGTCTGTAGGGTGTCATTGGGTTGGAAATTCTAAAAACGCATTTTAGGATGTAAACCTCCTCATCTGGAGTTAGAAGTTCAAGCAGCTACTCATTTCTTTGTTCCTTTATTCATTGACTCATTCATTCACCCATTCAAGAGATGTTTATTGAGTGTCTATTCTGTGCTAAGAGGAGGGCAAGGCTCTGGGGCTGAGTTCAATATGTGGGATACTGATAGTCCAGCAAGGATGATGTCCAGGAAGGATGATGAGTCTCCAGGCTGAGGTGCTAGGGGAGCCCTACGTCTGAGAGTTCCAGGACAGCCTCAGTAACACTTTCTGCAGTAGGATGAGATGAATCTCTTCATCCCTCCATTCAACAAACCCTAATGGAACCAGGCCCTATGCTGGGTGCTAGAAATGTAAGCTGACTCTTGCTTCCAACTTTCTTCCCGTGGCAGTCAGCAAAGCAGACCTCTAAGTTCCAAGTCACAGTGGTGACTCTCTCAAATCGGAGCGAGCCTTCCAGTGGGCAGAGCTGGGCAGGATGATGAGGGAGAGGACCCCAGAGGGGCATCTGTGCTGCTGGGCGTGTATGTTGGGTGAGGAGTGTCTTGACATCACATGTAGCGGGAAAGGTCTCACCTGGCCAGCATTCAGTTGTTGCTGTTGTTTTTGTAATTATTATTATTTTTCTTATTTTTACTTTCTTCAATTTGCCTGAATCCCTTTGCCATTGTTACCACCTGTTGTTTTTGAATGATTTCCCCTCTGACTCTGGGTGTCTTTAGGGTTTTCTCAATCCTCCAGTTCCCAAAGCAAGCACAGAGTCCTTGGAATAGTGCTTCTCAAAGTATTTTCCATGGCCCAGCAGCACTGGCATCACCTGGGAATTTGTCAGAAATGTTTGGACCTCAACTCAGCAGTACCAAGTCGGACACAGCATGAATGGATGTGGAGCCCTCTGCGTGGTTCTGATGGCCACTCATGTTTGGGAACCACTGCTTTAGAGGAGCCTTAACATTTTTATGTCTAAATTAAGGCATGATCAACTACACTGTTTTGCTCTTTTGCCTCTTAGGCTCCTGCCTTGTAGAGGCTGCCATTCTGAGTGTCAGACATGGAATTCAGGGGGCTGAGTTCTAGTCCCGACTCCTGAGTATGGACCCTGAATTTGGTCCAGCATCTCCCTGGAGTTGGGTTCTCTGCTGAAATTGAGGCTGTGGCCCTGGCAATTTCTTTCGCTACTTATTCATGACTCCATACTGAGGTGCTAAGGGCTGAAAGAAGGTTCGGCTCCACTGGTTGTGGAAGACCCCAGATGTGTGGGCTGATCTGGGTATTTTTTATCAGAGTTGGTAGAAACTCTAGTAGAAAGAGCAATGGGGGCTCCTCATGCCAGGATTGGAAGAGACAAAGGCAGCAGGAGTGAGAAGAGTTAGGGAAGGGAGAGGAAGCTCTGGTAATTGATCCATGCGTTCTTCCCACCCTTCTCACTGCCAGGTACCAACAGAGAGCCGGAAGGGGAACCACCCAGGAAAGGTTGAGAAATAGTGAAGAGGATGAATATGGCCCAGGTAACTAGCTAGAAGGGGTAAATAGGAGAAAGCACAGAAAGGAACACCAAGTAATCCTGAGGGATGATAGAAATAACCCTGAGCCAGGAGCAACGTCAGGAGGCCTATGAATGCCATCTCAGGGTGGATGAAGATCTCCTAGCAAAAACGGTAGAGGCTAAAGAGACACAGGTCTCATTGACACTTGCAAGTCATTTGACTACTCTGGGGTATAATTATACCTCCTTTACCTGTCTCACAGGAATGAGGTAAAGGTTAAAGTAAGGATAAGATAATGAAAAAGGGTCATTAAATCATTCTCAATGGTGCTCTCATGGCTTGGGAAAGTGAGTGCCCATTCTGTAACGTCTAATCTGGGCACAGCATCCATGCCTCAAGAATCTAGGGGCAGATCTGTGGAAGTATTTGAATTCCTCTCAACAGCCCATGGTGTTCCTTAACAATGCAGGGAAGAAGATGAGCCTTGGGCCGTAGTTTTTATTCACTGAGCCAACGACATATTTGATTCAAAAATTGAATCTGTTGGGGCGCCTGGGTGGCTCAGTCATTAAGCATCTGCCTTAGGCTCAGGTCATGATCCCAGCGTCCTGGGATCGAGCCCCGCATCGGGCTCCCTGCTCGGCGGGAAGCCTGCTTCTCCCACTACCATTCCCTCTGCTTGTGTTCCCTCTCTCGCTGTGTTTCTCTCTGTCAAATAAATAAAATCTTTTAAAAAAAAAATTGAATCTGTTGTAAAAGGGTTTAAGGAGGTCATTTTTCACCATCAGGAGCAACAGGTAGAGGGTGCCCTCCTGTCAGCCCGCCCTCCCTTACCTGAGTCTCAGCCGTGGGGCTTTCACCCCCCCAGTCGGGAAGCTGCTCCCTTGTGACTATATTTTCGGCATATTCAAATGACGAGCAGATCTGAGGCCTTGGCTCTGCTTCATTCTGCTTTTGGGAATTGATTTTTCCTAAATGAGAAAATGTACAAGAAGTCACAATCCGCTTCTTTCAACCCTTTACAAGTTTAGGGAGGGAAGTGAGGGAGACATTCAGCATTAATAAAAAAGGTCCAAATACAGTCAGAGTTGTCTCCTTTAAGTCTGTGCTAACCCAAACGTCCGCACTGCATAGCTAGGGGTAAGTGTAGAGGATGTCCATCTTGGAGAGCTGAAGGTAAACTTTTCTACAAAATGCTGACAGACTTCTCATGTTAGGAAGGGCTCACTGAACAAACCCTTTGGGAAACATGCATTCCTCCTCAAATAGTGTTGATCATCAAATAATAAACAGGTTTCCTCTTGGGAGCATTTCTCAGAGCCTCCGTTGCACTATTGAAAAATTGTCATAATGTCCAAAGAGACGATTTGAATTGGAAGCCCTAAATAATATGCCCTATTTTGAAGATACTACTATAAATTTAGAGAGAAAAGTCTTCTCCAGATCTTTTTTTAGGATTCATATTGAGAATATAAGTATATTCTGAGAATGTTAGACTGCCTGATTTCAAAAGCAGACCTTTCCCTCATGCTTCTTTTGAGCTTAACTTATGATAATAAAGTGAAAAGTTAAAAGAAGAAGGAGGAGGAGGAGGAGGAGGAGAAGGAGGAGGGGGAGGGGGAAGGGGAGGAGGCCGCCCTTTCTGAATATACTTGGGCAGGGAATCCTTATTTTCCTAGAATACCCATTATGGTCATTCCCAATGAACTCAGAATGTGCCCTGGGCAACTCTGCTCCTAAAGATCTTGTGGGGCAGGACGCTCAAGCTTTTCTGTGCCTATGCTTCAGCCAAGCTTTTGTTAAATTGCAGCACCTGAATGAGGAGGTCTAGAGTGCGGGTCTGAGATTCCACATTTCCGGAAAGCTGTGTGTGGGGGGGTGTGATCCTGATGCTGCTAGCTTATGCATCCCACTTTGAGTAGCAAGGGTGTCATTAGTAGGGAATGATTAAAGAAATTTCCCCCATTACCCTTAATAGTAGATTAACCTGCAGAGTGAATTCCCTCCTCAGGCCAGAAAGGGGAACTGCTGTTACTATCCTTCATCCTCAGTGATTACCAACAAGACGTGCTGTGGAGAGCCTCTCAGCAGCATTTTGCTGTTGAGAAGCGAAGTCACTGTATTTTAGTCAGCACTGTGAGGCTTGCGCAGTAACTTCTATTTTCGATTATGCGGGTAAGTGAAAAACCAGGTGAAAGGCACACAGGAAACAGGAAGGGACTCTTCTCAGTGGGAATAATCTCACTTTCCTTTTGTACCAGCCCTTTGTCTGTTCCCTGATTTTTCCAGGGAGTTGCCCAAAGGCGGGCCTGCGCTGGGGCCACAGTGATGCTATCATTTGGTAGACAGAAAGCTGCGGGGCGGGCCACAGAAATACCCTGTGGTTCTGTTGACCTCACTCTCTGCCCTGTACTCTTTTTTTTTTCCTTCTTTCTTTTTTTCTTTTTATTTTTTTAACAACCCCTTCATGACAATTTAATTAAGACACAAACCTCCAAAAACCATCATGGTGAATATTAGCAGCAAGATCAGAACAATCTCCTTCCGATCCCCTTCTTATGAAGCAATTCAAGGCTTGTGGTTTCTATTCAATTTGTTATAATGACAGTGTTTAATCATGAAGTCTACTCGGCGGCCCGCCGCTGAATTGAGGTCACACATGTGACTATTCGAGCATGGAGCACATAATCTATAACTAAGATTTCACTCCTGAATCTCTGGAGGCTGTGTCATTAATTAACAATGCGTTTATTTAAAAAATAATATGCATTGCAGCCCTCTGAAATGTAGCCTTGGATTGGAAGGAGCACAACTTTGTGATGAAACATTCATGGTAGTTAGTATTGTTGGATGAAGAACTCAGCCGTGGGAATAGCTCAATCACATTTATTCGAAGATACTTAATTAAAAGTCTTCTTTTCTAATTTCTCAAAAGCCGACAGGATAATTTCTACTTGTGGCTCCGTTCTAGTCATCAAATCATAAAACAGAGTCCTTAGAGTTCTACTTCAGATGCTTAACACATGTCATAAATGCAACGTAAGCCATGCAAGTTAAAAATTAGTTAGTGTCATCCTGCACTGCAATAAATATTTTTAATCTTGAGGGAACAATGAAAAAACTCTGACCCTTAGCCTGGTCCTATCTTTACTCCCGGAAGCTTGTTTCAATTGACTGTGACGAAGGGTGGTGCTTCTCAGCTAGGAGGCTCATTCTATTGCACTTAATGCACAATCTACCCCTGATATATCAAACTACATTTTTTTATAGTTCAACATATAAATATATTTGAGCAGGGTAGGGATATGTCAGAAGACATACATTTCTGGTTAGAGGGCAAACAACATCTCAGCTAAATTTATGTCTTGGGCCTAAACTGGTCTATATTCAGAGTTAGGTTTTAAAAGATAAAATCCTATGTGTAAGGTGTTTTTTTCTTCATCAATTTCTATTTCCATATACCTGTGCTTACATGCTTGTTCCTTTCCGTGTGTGTGTATCCCGTGCCATAATACTAAGAGTGGCTGATGTTTAACACGTGTCTTTTTACTTTTTGCCTGAGGACGTACAGGGATTTTTTTTTTTTTTTTTTAAGATTTTTTATTATTTATTTGACAGAGAGAAGCACAATGAGAGAGGGAACACAAGCAGAGGGAATGGTAGCGGGAGAAGCAGGCTTCCTGCAGAGCAGAGAGCCCGGTGTGGGGCTTGATCCCAGGCCCCTGGGATCTGACCTGGGCCAAAGGCAGAAGCTTAACGACTGAGCCACCCAGGTGCCCCTGTACAGGGATTTTTTATGCACCCACATTCCCACTGGGTAGGGGTCACTGACTAACCTGGTGGAAACCTTTCCTGCTGCCTGCTTTCCATTTTTTGTCAGCAAGTGCATTATTTTGGTGTGGAAACAATCTGATTGGGAAGGTCATGGGGGTTTACCTGAGGAGGCTGGTTTGGGGAGGCGACTTTCAAGAGGCCGCATGGCCCTGGCGGTCATGATGGGGTCAGATGTGGAATGAACAATGGCGTTATCTGCAGAGGCCTGGCTGTCTGCAGAGGAAGGCACTTCTCGTTCAAGGGTCTGAGCTCTGGTGGAAGAAGCTGCACAGAGTGCTGGCTGGAGAGACAGGATGGGCTCGCTGTCCTCTGGGGAGTCTGGGTGGCACAGGTACCGCCCTGCGGAGCGATTTCCCGAGTCTGGGAGTGGGAAGGTTCCAATCCCACTGTCCAGCGTCCTCATCAGGCAGTTGGATTCTAGACAGAATAACATAGTGAGGATTAGAGAAGGCTCACATAAAAGGAAAAAGGGATCATGAGCAATTGTCCCTGATCCAGAGGAAGGGGGATATCTAGACGGAAGAAATACTGTTAATGGGGTGGTAAATTTCCAGAGTGGCATCAAACATTTAGTTGAACATGGAAATACTCCCTTCACATAATATGAGGGAAGACAGCCAGCCATTACTGGCATTAAGAATCACATGTACTTAAACCCTGGATGGCTCTCTACAGTTATCACAGGAAAAAAAAATCATTAGAGACCAAAAATTATTTTTGGTCACCTTTATTTCAATTGGGAATGATATGACTTCAATCAATTAAGTGAAATTCATTAACCGAAATACGATGAGTAATGAGCACACATTGAAGTGATGTTCTAACAAAGGTAATTATGCATCTCTTACATGAATTATCATCCACTTGACAGTTAACTAAGTCTCTGACCTCCCAATTTAACTGCGAGGGCAAGTAATGCACACGCCCTAAGGGTCATCCCAATAGGTACCTTACCTATGATCATGTGCGCTTCATTCGACCCAACTGCCATTTTGAAGTCAATTTATTGAGAAGATTGCAGAGACACTGCCTGTCTTTCCCTCTCACTTCACGCAGTGACACAACCCATCAGTACCTGTTGGATTTCTTGTCACTTCCAGAGATCCCTAAAACTATTATTCCCTAAAATTTTGATTCCCTAAAACAAATTGAGTTGATTTCACCCCATGTGTGTAACATAATCTGTGTCTCATCTTTAAGAAATTTTACATACATACAAAAATACAATATCTGCAAAAATTATTTCATAATTGATTTCTGAAACGGTGGTATGGTTTATCCAAGCCAATGAGACAACTTCCAAGTTCTGCTTATCACCTCCAAAGTCTCCTGTTTATATGATAATCCTAGAATAAAACATCTTTAATAAAAGTTTCTTTTAAATTTTTATTATTATTATTATTTATTTTATTTTTTATTTTTTAATAAAAGTTTCTATCAGCATCTTAGAGTTCTAAGACTAAGTAGCACTTCGTACTCTACTGGGCATGGTGGCAAATATAACAGAATATGGTATAATCTTTGCATCGAGACACTCAACAGCTAATATTTTAGTGCTGCTTTATGGAACAACATCTTTGAAAGTGGGAACTGCCCATAACTATTCTACGAACCCCAACACAGGATTCTTAACCCCTGGAGCTCTCAGGTTCCTTATGGGATAGCTGTGAGGATAAAAATATGTCTGCCATCCAGTCTCTAGAATTTAGAATGCTACTGAGCATCCTGTGAAAGACAGCTGAAAGAGTTCAATAATGAACAGTGACATACCAAAATGTTTAACATATTTATCAGATATTAGCAGGTACTTGGTAGGTGGATAGTTTATCCATAAGTGCCTTCCCTACACAATCTCATTTGGTGCTGAGCAATTAGTATCAGAATTCCAGAACCTGTCTATTCCCTACCCTCTTCCTCAAAACCTCTTGGCTGCAAGTGAGTAGTACAATTCTGGGAATTTCCTAACACTAATGTAAAAAAAAAGGGGGGGAATGAGTAGGACTGTGGACAGATATGTTCCAGGTTCTAGTAGGTTTGGTGCTGATTTGGAGGCACTCAGGAGTCCCTACCAAAGAAGGAGCTTCCATTTTCCAAGGGGTATTTATTGGAAAGATGCAGATAACTTCTCTCACCGAGCGGTCTCATCCACCAGGGGACCTCAGACTCTGCTCAGACCAGCCCTGGCGCTCATTCATATGGTGACAGCCTGGAGCAGGCTTTTCTTTTTCAGAGTCACCGAGGGCTCAGCCCTAGTCCCATTCATTTCAAGGCCTCCACCTGGCCAGCTTTACTCCCCACCAGCTTCAAAGATTGTTCATTGTCTTCTCTACTTATTTCCTCCTCAGTGAAGGGGGCCCAATTGCTACAGAAGGGCCTTTTTAAGAAAGGAGCAGCTGTTTGCCTGGGGAGGCTTTGTGAAAAGAGTTTGAAAGGAAAGACCCTGCTATTCAGAACTCAAGGTCTTTTCCTCCTTTTCGCTTAGAAATACAAACCCCCTCAGAGTTAGCATGTCCATGTGCTGTACTTGGAGCAATTCGAAGAGGCTGAACTTCTTTGGTCTCACATGGGAGCAAGTGGGTCTTCATCAGAACTGACCCAGTGCTGGGCAATGGACAGTGGACTCACAGGCTGGCAAAGGACGGAACAGCTGAGCTGTGCCCCACGTGCCCAGGGTTGCCTCTCATGGTAACTTACTCCCAGCCCCTTCAGGATTGTGTAGCCCCGACCTAAAGCGTGCTCGGCAGGATGACACATGGGGTCTCATTCCCTTTTGTGGACATGAATCATTAAGTATGCCTGCTTATTGCGGCCATTAGGACCTCACTCCTTTCTTGGCATCACGCCATCACTTTCGAGACCTTATAAGGTGAGAACTATTATCACTGTCCACAAACAAGGAATCCTAGCCCAAAAGGGTTAAGTGACTTGCCCAAGGTCATATGCTATAGAGAAAGAGCTTGGATTTGAATCCAGTCAGGTGTAACTACAAAGATCAGACTTTTAACCATCAAGCTATCCTGATCCTTCCCCAAAGTACAGATAAATCCAAAAGTGGGCTCCACTCAATTAATAGCCGCTGAGGCCGTGTGGTGAGCACAAAGCTCACAGAAGTGACCCCCCTAACCCCCTTTCCTAGGCGAGGTGCTCAGCTTCTCCTCTGGAATTGGAACAAGCTCCCCATCCCGAGGTGGGAGTCTACTGTTAACATTCCCTGTATTTACATCCTTGCTGCCCTCATGCGAGATGCCTGCACATTCTGATCAGCCTCGTTTCTGAGGACCATGATGGCTCAGGAATGCCTCCCTTTGCCTTCCATTGTATCCATAGACGACCACGCCAAGGTTTCTCTGGCATTAATGGCAGCTCTCTGGACTAGGCGATAGGCATTGCCTCCAAATTTCTGGCTTTGTCTAAGAACTCTCTCCCCCCTAAGTATTTGATGACCCAGAGAGCACTGAATCCAGTCCCCTCAAATGAAGACTCAAAAAGCAGAATGAGATCCTTGGCTGCCTTTTCAGTGATTTTTTTCTGGGGAAAAGGTCCAGCCCCCAAAGCCCCATATGTGTTGGCTTAATCTATAATGCAAGGCAGGGAATAAGGCAGGGAGAGGTCTGGGGTAGGAAAAATGACAAAGGCAGGCTAAGTACGGAGTACTTCTCTGAAAATACTGACATCTTCTGCTTTCTGTCCCCTTAAGTTATTTTCCTTTCCCTTCCTTCCTGTTATAATATTGTCATACCAGAATCTGTAAAACAGGACTTCTGGTATTCCTGAGTTCTCAGACTCTCTGGGAACTGTGTGCTCTGACACAAAACTCACAAACCACCTGCTATTAAAGCCATTTTTTATTTCTAAAAATTACAGGTGCCAGATGTAATGAATTTGAAGAACCCATTTGTAAGTACCTATGAAATGAGACATAGACAGTCAGGGACTCAGGCGCCATACGGCCAAGTTTCTCCCTCAAGCAAATTTCTCCAGAATGCATAAACCTTTGGAAATGGAGTTTATATTGAAAATGCTGACACCTTCTTTATGGAGTTTCTTTAAGGTGCTGTAAGTTTCTCACAGTTCATAAAAATACTGTAACCTGAAAAAAAATGTTAGATATTGTACTTCTGAAGCCAGTTTTTTTTTCTCTCAGAGAATTATAAGAATTCACAAAGTAATTAAATGGCTGTGATAAGAACAAAGTTCAAAGTGGCAAGCTGACCTTGCATCTCGAATGAACTGACAGTCTTGATCTCGACAAGTTTAAGTTCACGTTTGTGGCTGTGAGAACAGCTGCCAACAGCGCCTTGCTAATGAGTTCAAGAGTTGGGTCTCTGGATGGACCAGCGGGTTTCATTCTTCCAAGGTCACTGATCACATCTCTGACCCTGGTCAGTCCTTCCACCTACCTCTCATTTTCCCATTTGCCTTCTCTCTCTCTCACTCTCTCAAGGTTAAGTTCTCTCACTTATTGGCATGGACAAGCCCTAGACGTTTCATGGGATGACTCACAGTGGTGCTTCCCAGACCTTTTAAAGTCATGGCACACATAGAAAATATGTAGCTCACTGAGAAAAATACTGGCTACTTGAGAGCTGATGGCTCCATGTCTCAGCACCCCTGGGATCCATTCAGGGCCTCAGCAGCAGAATGGCAGGGAATCTCTTGCTTGCAGGATGGACTCAGGATCTTTTACTCACACCTCAAATGCCTCACTTTGCAGATCTCCGGCAGGCAAGGGGATAGATATCCTTATGGTCTCTTAGCAGCTGTTATAAGAATTTCTAGGCCCTCCTTTTTTGGGAAAAATCTCAGAGTGCTTGGATTAGGAATATTGCCTGGCATCGAAGCTTGAAGTTACTGTGCCTAAGAGGGAGACGAGCAGCCCAGGCGTGGGGTGAGTAGCCAAAAACGGTGAGGTTCTGCATGGGATGGTGGCAAAGAAGACATTCTGGAGAAACATTTCCAATGGGGATTTGTTTAAACTTAGGGTTCATAGTATAAAATCCCCACTCAATTCGCCAACGAGCATTAGTGCTTATGCTCTCAGTACCAAGGTTCTTGGCAGGTGCTTTCAGTTTCCTCATCTGAAAATTAGACCATACAGCCTTCATCATGGGGGTGCTTTGAGGACTAAAAACACAGCACCTAATAATCATAGTATGATGCCTGGAACAGGGACACAGCTATCATTCAGAAAAAAATAGCACAATTCTCTAAACAAATGTTGTTAGACTCTAGGCATCCTGGGGGCAGACAGGATTTTATTTATCTCCTCAACATTCTCATATAAGTCCATTCCTGATTCTATATTGTCCTTTTTCAGCAATACGGTGATTATGTGCTGATAGAGCTGATAATAATTGCAGGCTGCTTGGGTAACTGACTGACTCTCTATCACCAGGGCTCAGCACAGTGCCTGATGCATAGTCAGTTCTCACTGTGTGTAATGAAAAGTACGGGTGGAGAAAACACAGCTCTACTCTTTAGAAAATGCTTCCTGAAATTAAAGTGAATATGACGCTTTCCTTTTGAAACCCCAATCTGCTGCCTTTTGTTCTGACTCTGGCAACAAAAGAAAACAGCCGACTTCCTTCTTTAGTAGAGCTATTTTTCACAGACGGTCAGACTTCATTAATTCAGATAGCCAGAGTGATAAGATCATTCAGAATTATTGAATATTTTAAAGACCAATTTCTTAACACTTCCAAGCCCTGAGAGCAAGGGTCTGTGACCAAGATGAGGACAGCTCCTGGAATGGGGTTTTGGTGTCTTTCTCAGTCTCCCTGACCACCCCCATCCCGCAAAGTATCACTGGCCAGAAGGCCTCAGGTCTAGAAGAAGCCAGAGTGGCACTGTCACACTGGGCCTCTGTTCTCGGGGATTCTCAATGCCGTGCTGAGTGCTGGCATCTCCACTTAACATCAGTGCCCACAGTAGTAGAAGAACTAAGTTCTTACGGAGTCCAGGTCCTGGGGACCATTTATAATGAGTAGATGAGATTATTCAGTAACATCTTATATGGGTTTACACAAAGCAGTGAGTTTCTCTCTTTTATTTATTTTATTTTATTTTTTTAAAGATTTTATTTATTTGACAGAGAGAAACACAGCGAGAGAGGGAGCACAAGCAGAGGGAATGGTAGTGGGAGAAGCAGGCTTTCCGCGGAGCAGGGAGCCCAATGCGGGGCTCGATCCCAGCACCCTGGGATCATGACCTGAGCTGAAAGCAGACACTTAACGACTGAGCCACCCAGGCACCCTGAGTTTCTCTCTTTTAAAACAATTTGTTCTCTCAGGTGGATTGTTCCAAACTTGTTTTATATTATTTCTTCACACAGTACTGTTATCTTTTTTTTTTTTTTAAGATTTTATTTATTTATTTGACACAGAGAGAGAGAGATCACAAGTAGGCAGAGAGGCAGGCAGAGTGAAAGGGGGAAGCAGGCTCCCTGCTGAGCAGAGAGCCCGATGTGGGGCTCGATCCCAGGACCCTGAGATCATGACCTGAGCCAAAAGCAGAGGCTTTAACCCACTGAGCCATCCAGGTGCCCCAGTACTGCTATCTTTGAAAATAGCCACAAAGGGAAAAGTTTATTTCCAGCATTGTTTCAGTTAATATACACTTCCAAGTTGGTGGAATCTGAATTAGCAATGATTTTTTTAGTGTTTGGAAAATGCTGCTAATTTCCCCCTCAGCCTTCTCTTCTACACGTCTTGAACTTTTTCTCACAGATCCTATCGCAGAAATCCGTGATCGCTTGAATTGGTAAACCCAAACTCCCGGCAGTGTTAATGTATTTGTCCAAAGAGATTATTGGATAGGAGAGGCTTGAGAAAACCTGACTTGAGTTCTAAGTGACTCTGAATATTCAGGGGAAGGAAGTGAAAAAATAGGCGTGAGAGCCAGAAAGGCAAGGCTTGAAGACCCCCGTGGCTCCCTGCTAGCTGTGTGAAAGTTTGAAGGGTTTGAAAAGTACTCTAAGTGTGTACAATGACAGCTCATCTGTAATAAGCCTGGCAAAGTGCTCGTGACAAAGCAGGGGCTCAATAAGTTTTCACAAGTGGTTGTCAGGCAAAGGTGAGGGCCCCTAACATACACTGGCATGGAACCCAAGGTAAACCAAATGTCTATCTATGCAGTTAGTGTTCTACTGCAGCACCTGGGTCTCTTTTACTCAACAACTACCTTGTGGTTATTTCCTAAGCAATTACCTTTTGGCAACCATCTCTTTGGGGGTTAGCTGACTGTCATCAACAATAAGCAATTGTGAATACGGAGCAAAGCACTTGGATTTGGAGGCAAGCTGGCTCATGCATAGAAAAGGTGGAGTCCATTCTCTCAAGAAATCCATTTTGGAGTTGGCACCCTGAAAAGCTTTTTATTTTTTATTTATTTATTTATTTTCTGAAAAGCTTTTTAAAAAGCCTAAATGAATGCTGTTTACTGATGTTCCTTTGCTCAAAGATGCAAATTTAGTAAGCCATGATTTTCAGTTAGCAAAGGTACAGCTCATCTATCCTAAAAAGTTGTACTTGCTTCTGTGCAATGATCTGCCTGCTCCTACAGGTTCAAACAAACTAATTTAGCAACCATGGATTTTTTTTCCCTCTTCAACACTAATAAATCTTAGAAAAAGAGAAAATTTTAAAGTCTAAATGGTTTTTTTTTTTGAGCATTTTCATCACATCTATAAGTTTCAGTGCAAAAATGCAACGGGGACCCAATACGACTCACCAGCCAGAAAGGGTGTTTGAATGGGTGCTTAATATCCATGCCATATTACTAATTGGCATGCTTTCTTCTAATGCAAGTGGTCATGTAAATAAGTCTTTGTATGACTTCTCTCCAGGTTTCTAAACATCTTTAAGCTACGTGTGGTATTGGCACCAGTAACTTAAACCACAGATGGGAGAACAGATCTCTTTATTTGCACATCCTTCTCTTCATCTGTATGGCTGAAACAAGCTAAAAAATATAAGCCTGTTCCAAAGCCACATCAATTACATGTAAGTTATACATTCTAAGTTTACTCCGTGGCTTTCTCAAATTAGTAAAAAATGACTATATTGGCTATTTATCCACAAACACTGGGTACCTTTGGCTGTGGCATTAAGATGACCTTCTGGAAGAGTAAATTCAATTTGATGGCTCCGGAATGCATGAGAACACTCAGCCTTTGAATTCCAAGTGGATTTAAGCTTCCTGAGACTTGAAAAGTGTATAGAAGAATGTAAATTTGTTTTCCAGTCGCCTGTGCTCTCTTTGATATAAAGGAAGACCTGGCTATTGGGGTCTGGTACACTGCTACACAGAGAATGAATATGAGAAAATCATAGGGAATTAACATGACAAAAAAACTTAAAGGGAAAAACCAGACCATTACTTCCCTTTGTAAAGATAAAGGACAAGTTATTTAAACCAATATAAAAGATGTGCCGCTTTAGGCTGAGTTGGCATCTGATGAACAAATACTCTACATCAGATACTGGTGTCACATAAAATAGGGTGCTGGGATGTGATTTAAGGATATAAACAGAGAAAGGTGAGAAATGCGTGTCAAATACCCACGCAGACCTTGCATTCATAGAAATACTTCGTGAATTTATTGACATGTCCAGGTGGTAAGACCCCTGAGCGGGGGAAAGTTTTCTATAAGAAGTGTTTCTTCCTGTCAACGATGCTGAAACAACTTCTAAGGCTGGTCTAGAATTTTGAGATACATTAAGTGACTTTCTGAACCCTTCTCTATTTTAGAAATGTTAATAATAATCTCTATTCTCTTATCCCTCAAGACTGAAAAATCTTGAGATCTTCACATAACTCCTTCCCATCATGCTATGCTACTACGCTTGTCATGTAAAACAGTGCCCAGACCTGCAAGCAGTGTTTACTGTGATACAGAAGAGTAGTCTAGTGAGGCCAGTATGGTTTAACAGCCAGCATTGTTTCGAATTGGTCAGCTGATCTAGGAACAGAGTTGGATCCCAGACTCCTATTATCCTATTTTGGGAGTGGTCACTTTAGATCAAAGTCCTTGATGATAAGCATACACATGGATCCCTCCCAACTCGCCACAAAGCAATGACTACCCCTTGACTACTTTCCTATCCATATGTCAAGTCTTGTCCTCTTTACTTTGATATCTTTCTAACTTAAACAACAAGACAAAATACAACATTGTAATCTCAGCAAAACTTCCTAGAGTACCATAAAAATGTAGACTCACAAAGGTTCCAGCCTGATCTATGATCACCATTTTTCTATGTGAAGAAATGTCAACTTATCTTTCCATCTTGTTTCCTGTTATCCTTGCTCATTCTCTATCCATGACAAAATTACTCTATCCTCAACTTTTTCCTTCCCAATCTATTTATCATTTAGCTATCTGTTTGTATCTTCTTTTCAAAGACTTTGGGCTGGTGCTTATGAAAGGCATGTTAAAGATCTAAACAAATGATGTTTCCTGATTCTCCTCTGTTTGCAGACTTATAATATTCTCAGATTACATTCCCAAATTAGTAAGTCATGATCTCCCCTTAGAGAAAGTACAGCATGTCTGTCCCTACAGGTCATCCTTGTATCTCTTCAATGATTTATCTTCTCTCATGCATCTACTCCATCTCTATCTGTCCTGCCAAAAGGAGGTGATAAGTTAAACAATTATCTGGTGAATCTGATAGACATAGATGGCTATTACGAGTAATTTTGTCTCTCTAAATCTTTTTTACTTCATATCAGGTTTTCTGGATTGTATGAACTACTGCCTCTTCTCTCCATTTCACCTGCCTGGATAACATCTGCTTTGATAAAGCAACTGAGGGAAGGGAGGAAAGAAAATAAATTGGGGGTAAAGTGCTGCAGGAAGACATTCAAAACATCCTGATTTGGCAAGAAGTATATAAAAACAGAGAAGCATAGGGAGCTTCAGATGTATCAACTTAGCAACAGATAAAAATTTATTAGGGATGTTTACAATACATCCTACATATTATTACCCTAACTTTTTTATATTAAATTTTTACATGCTCTAAAATTACAAATTATTTTAGTTTGTTCACATTACTACAGTAATAGATATTTAATGAAAGCCTCCAGAAAGATAAAAATTTAAAGTTCATAGGTGTTTTTTCTCCATTTGTCTCCATATTCTATCAGTCTCAATGCTTTTTTAAATTATACGCAGAAAGGAAGAAAGCCCACGTCTTCATACCCCTAAACTTTTTTTTTCTTTTAATATTCACTCCAACATGCCTTACTTGCTTGGTTCAGGATTTTAATTATTATAAGGTAATCTATTTTAAGTGAATATTTAAGGGTCATTTATTTTTCTTTTATGTGACTGCAGTTGAAATGTGGTTGAAGAGGAGGCTGAAGTTGATGTGAGCCCATCTTTCCAATTCAGCTGCTACTCTCCACTCACCAATATTCCATGGTTGTCTTTACAGGAAGATAATAAAGAAGTAATGAAATCCAACAGACCAGTGGATATGGATATAGGTAAAAATACAGAGAGAATTTTGCTTCTGTCCATTAAGGATTAATAGCAACAAGAATACACCTATGCTGTTAAACACTGTTTTCAGATATTAAGACAGTAGGCAGAATAGAACTTGACCTCAGAATCATGGGGAACAAATGAGGTGAGCCCTAAAATCTCCCCAGCCACCTTTCTGATAACAGTTCCTAGACTGCAACACAGAGAGAAGGAACACGGAGCCTGTGGGCCCTGTTGAAGAGATAAATATATGCATGTGTGTTTGTGGGGTGGGGTGGGGTGGGTATCAAGGTTGCTAGAATTTGCAGGGCTCTATATTGGAAAGAAAAGATAATAGCAGAGGTGTGCCTACAGTTTTTGGCTATATACTAATCTGAACACGCATGAGGTAAAATTCATGATGTCAGAGAAACAATTACTATGAAGCACTAAGTTAAATAATTTCTTGAGCTCATATAGGCTGAAAATAGTTTGTTTCCACCATTCAGGGAAGTTAGGCTTCCTAATACGTGGACTATAGGGTAGAGTTCTAAGAAAGGTCAATCCTTAGTAAGGAGGCTGAATTACACCTACAATAAAGGCTTCCCTGGACTTGTCAGAACAAAACTTAAGAGTAAGCTTTGATAAATAAAACTAATCTGTAAATACCTTAAAAGCACCCCAGAACAAAGTTCAAAAATTTTTACAGGAATACTGAAATCTAGCACTCAACAATGTAAAATTTATGATCTCTGACATCCAGTCAAAAAGCACTAGGCATGCAAAAATCAGGAAAATATGATCCATCCTCAGGAGAAAAATCAGTCAATAGAAATAGAAGAAGAAAAGAGAGATAATAAAATTATGACAAAGAACCTTAAAATACTGTAGATAGGGGGCTCAGTCTGAGCCTTTGGCTCAGGTTGTGATCTCAGAGTCCTGGGTTTGAGTCTCTTGTCAGGTTCCCTGATCAGGAGGGAGTCTGCCTCTCCCTCTCCATCGGCCTCTCTCCCAGCTCATGTTCTCTCTTGCTCTCGCTCTTTCTCAAATAAACAAAATCTTTAAAAAAATACTATAGATATTATAAATGTGTACAAAGATATAAAGCAAAGTGTGAATTCATTAAGAGATATTAGAATAATAAAAATACCCAAATGAAAATTATAGACAGGAAAAAACTCTATTTAAATAGAAAAAATACACTATATAGGATTAATAACAGATTATCAGTGATATCAGATAACAGGTCAGCAGAGATGTCATATAGCAGGAAAAAAAATAGTGAATTTGAAGACAGATTATAAATGATCCAAAATAAAGTATATAGAGAAAAAAGACTTAAAGGAATAAACCGAGCTTTAGTGACCTTGAAGTCAAATATGAAATAGTATGTGTAATTGGAGCTCCCTGAAGGAAAAAAAAAAAAAAACAGAAGAAAATTATGTGACAGAATAACTAAAAATGTACCATATTTGATAAAAACTATAACCCCAAATCTAAGAGACTCATTGAATTCCAACCAGAACCAACATGGAGAAGACTCACTAAGGCACATCACAATTAAGTTGCTGAACCTCAATGATAATAACAAATCTTTTTTTTTTTTTTTTTTAAGATTTTTATTTATTTGACAGAGAGAAACACAGCGAGAGAGGGAACACAAGCAGAGGGAATGGTACCGGGAGAAGCAGGCTTCCTGCAGAGCAGAGAGCCCGATGCGGGGCTCGATCCCAGGTCCCCGGGATCTGACCTGGGCTGAAGGCAGACGCTCAACGACTGAGCCACCCAGGTGCCCCGATAATAACAAATCTTAAAAGCAACTGAGAATAAAGATATTTTATAGAAGAACAATGATAAAACTGACAGCAGACTTTATGTCAGGCACAACATAATCCAGAAGGTAGTAGATAAATATCTTTAAAGTGCTGAGTGGAAAAAACACCCAAAGCCTATTAACCTTATAAAATTAATTTGAATTAATCAACTTCTTAATTATTTTACATATCAAAGCAAAAAGAAATACTTTTAAAACCAACAAGAGCTGAGGGGTGCCTGGGTGGCTCAGTTGGTTAAGTGGCTGAATTTTAAAAAAAATTTTTTTAAATTTATTATTTTTATTTTTTTATTAACATATAATGTATTATTTGCCCCAGCGTACATGTCTGTGAATCGTCAGGCTTACACATTTCACAGCACTTACCATAGCATATACCCTCCCCAATGTCTACAACCCAGCCACCCTATCCCTATCCCCCGACCTCCCAGCCACCCTTAGTTCGTTTCGTGAGTCTAGGAATCTCTTATGGTTTGTCTCCCTCCCCATCCCTTCCTGTTTCATTTCTCTCCCCACCCCCCCACAAACCCCCACCTTGCCTCTCAAATTCTTCATATCAGAGAGATCATGTGATAATTGTCTTTCTCTGACTGACTTATTTCGCTTAGCATAATACCCTCCAGTTCCATCC
>CM053605.1:83438837-83463338 GCA_028646535.1 Procyon lotor | reverse complement strand
TTGCCCCAGGGTACATGTCTGTGAATCTTCGGGCTTACACATTTCACAGCACTTAATAGCACATACCCTCCCCATTGTCCACAACCCAGCCACCCTATCCCTACCCCACCACCCCCCCGGCCACCGATTTTCCGTAGTTTTCTTAAATGATGGTGAAAATTTGTGTGTGTTTGTACCAAGGAGGTGGCCTTGGTAAAGGGTGGGCTGCTGGCTAACATTGGTACATATCTTCTAAAAGCCATTCTCCCTTTCTTCCAGAGAACCTTACGAAGGTTTTGTTTTTGTTTTTGCTTTTTTCTGGACATGTGGCTTCCTGCCTGGCATATTTCCCATCCAACAGTACTGACCAAAGTACTGACCAAAGTACTGACAAATGGCGAAGGGATAGGTCAACTGCTAGGAAGTGTTCATAAAGGGATGAACCATATCCTTCCTTATCACTTCTTCCTGCTGGTTAGAAAGTGGATGGTTTTTCAATAGCCATCTTGGAAAATGAAGTAACCTTGGGAATAAAAAACATATGAACCAGAGGGACAAGATAGGAAGAGACTGGTCCTGTCCTATCAGCTTGGATCACCTTCCTCTGGACTGTCCTGTGTGATAGTGAGACATTTCTGTTCTTATTTAAACCACCGTACTCTGGGGTTTCATTCACTTGCATATGAACTTAACACTAGTGGTACTAATAACTACGGAAATCCTGTCTTGGATTTAAAATAATTGTGATCTGGAGAATTCAAACTCTAGAGTCTACGTATGGATAACAATTATTGACCATATTGTATTAGGTCATTAATATTAATACAATAAAGTAGGTTTTAGAGCTCCTTCCATTCAGATGAGATAAACGTCCAGGTCCTGGTTCTTACTCTCCATGTAACTGAGGTCCTTGAATCAAGAGTCTGTGAAACCTTCTCTTTCCATCCTAAGAACCACAGCTGGAGACATTTTGACATCAGACTAGGACTTCTCTGTTGGGTGAAGAAGCTGCTGCATTCGTTGACCTTCATTGGAATTAGATATATAGATTCTGTGACAATAGTTACTATGTGGCATGTGACTCTTTTATCCCTTCTGCCTCTATCAAACTCCAGATTGGGCACAATGCTATGTGGATTCGATGCTTTATGGCTGGGCATGAAAAGATTAGGAGAAAAAGGTCTATGTATTTCACCAATGTGAAATGGAGATTGTACCTTGTTCTGTGAATCTGCTCTATTTGGCTCAACACAGCTTTGTTCCACTTCTTGGCTTTCAGGCAGGCTATCTCTCAAAAGCATGGTTATATGACAAAATAACTTTTCCTCCCTGGCACTGCTTCTTGTGCTATTCAGTGTCTGAAGTCAGGTTGACTCTGTCCTTTCTTCCTCACTCTATAATTTGCTCAAACCATTGATGTGAGTGCCTGAAACTTGAATAAAAGTTTCAAGAGTTCCTCTTACCTAGAGGTAAAACTTTTCTTGAGTCTTTGTTATAATGCAAATATGTGACCTGAAAAAATACCTGCTTAATCCATTGCTCCATTGACATGAGTTAGTTTACCAGATTAGCTAGCTGGAGTCTAGAGAGAACAGAGGATAAGAAAATGAGATGCCTTGGGAAAATGGAAATAAACTGGTGTATGGTCTAATAAATAAGTCAAAGCAGGGTCCTTGTTGAGCACCTATTATCTTCCTCCGTAATATATTAGCTTCTGGCTAAGGTCAGGTTGGGGAATAATGGAAAAAGGAGGACCACAGAAAGATCACTTGGAGGCAATTCCTGAGGTGGGTAGGAGAGTACCAATGCAACTCCACAGAGCTCCCCAAAGAAAGCCAGATTCAGGGCTAGATCATGCCCTTTGTCATGCTCTCCTCTGGATAGGAGCCAGAATGGTTCCTTTGGGAGAGACTAAGAAGATACCCAGCCAACCGGAGAGAGTAAACAGATTTCATGCCACTCTGGGGCACTGGGGTATTTGTCCACTGGGCTATTGGACAGCTTGTTTCTTTGTACCTCTTTAAAATCTGGAGCAAATAACATGCATCCTTCACTTCACTAGAATCTGCCATGAATCCATGTTTTCTTGGATATCATTCAATTCTGCTTGGCTTCTTCCTCAAACTCCTCAAAAGACATTTTCTCCTCTTTATAGGAATTTCTGGATCCTCTGCCTCCGCTTATACGATTATTTTTGATGCTCTCACTGGCTGGTGTTTTTAATAAGAAAGTGTTATTTGAATTCCCACTGATCATTTAATCCTATTAGATAATTAGTATAATACATAGGGTGAACCTGTTACAGTTAAATAGCAGGAAAGAATAATTAGAAATAGGGGGTTTGTGATCATTTGTGTTAACATTTCTATTAGGCTAGGCTAGTCATTTTCTTGTTGCTTATTAACATGGAAGCCTGACATTTATTAGGGTGATTTTAAAGAAAAAATTTAGTTGTATTATTTTACTGAATTCATGAATCTTGAATTTCAACACACAGCAGGCTTAGTTAACAATATCTTGTCTTGTAATCAACTCATAACATTTTGATTAAACCAACATGATTATCTTTAACCACAGAAATGCAAACATTCAAGTTCACAAATTTTCTGATAATCCTTTTTGTGAAAGACATTAGTTGATATTTAATTAGAAGCATAATGTATTCAGATTTGCTCAGTTGCTGTGAGTGGAAGAACATTCTACGATTATATAATATTGTGAGTCTATGTGACAACACTCTGTGTAGACAAAATGAAGAATATTGGTTTATCAGGGTGCTAGAAATATATTCTCAGTCATTCCCTCAGAATAAAAAGAAATAACCACTTGATCTATTGAGTCTCATTCAGTCTTGAAATGGATGAAGCTTTTAGAAGGTTGGTTGTGGTGATCTTATTGATTGGTTACCTTAGGAAATATTCTCAACCACGTTCTCTCTGCTACCTCATGCAACAAATAGAAGCAACATTCTGACTTCTCCAGCATCCTTTGCAGCTAGGATTGGTCTCATGATCTTGTTCTCATCAATAACATGAAAGATGGAGTCTATGGGGTGGATTCTGAAGGAGCTTTTACTTTTCCTTATACTTCGTGCCTAGAATGTAAATGGAATGCCTGAAGTATCAGGAATCAATCTGCAACCAGAGGCTAAGAGATGAGTACAAAAAGCCAGGGCTTTTGATGACATCATTGAGCTGCTAACCTTCTTTCACATTTACCTTCCTCCAGATTTTTAACTGTGTAAGATGATTAAATGACCTCATTACTTGCATGTAATGACTAGTCAGTTTTGTTGCTGGTGTTTCACTTGTAGACAATAGCAGCTTATCACAAAGGGCTCCCCTAGTTTGAGGAGATAAATCTACATTATGTGCAGACCAAGTCAGCCCCCCGTCAGAAACATGGTCCAAATTTACTTCCATGAGAGTAATTGAAAGCAGCTCTTTCTAAGGGAACTTGGTGGGATGATGGAAATGTTCATACAGACCGCCCTGAATGTGGCCTCTGAGTACTTGAAACGTGGCTAGTGCAAATGGAGGAAATGAATTTTTAATTATATATCATTTTAATTAATTTAAACTGAACCTGAAATAGCCACCTATGCCTACTAGCTATCACATTGAACAAATCACATTGAATCACATTGAATTCAATGCACTGAATGCAAATCTAAAAAAAACTGGAAGTCTATTAAAGCATAGTTAGAGTACCGTAGTTCTTTTGAAAAACCCGCAGCCTCTAACTTTATCTATGTTACTTCATAGGCCCAGGAACACCTCATTATGGAAAAGTGATGATTCAGCGGGGCTTTACACAGTGTCATGTTTGAAGGTTGTTAAACAGTATTTAACTTGCATATTAGCTAACTACACACAACTGATCCCAATTTAAGCATTTTACATTGACAACTATAATAAAGGATGTCTTTTTGGAATAATAATCTTGTTCAGACTGTACTCATTCAGCTGTTTGTTAAGATTTTTGTATCCTCAATTACAAATGAAAAGAAAAATAATGGTGTGCCAGTCTCATTAAGGTGGGGGAGGGGTACAATAACTCTCTGAGATAAACTGTAAAGAGTTTGCAGAAGACTTCTGGGTATTCGAGAAAACCAGGCCCAGAATATACCAACACGGCTCCAAGAGTGCTGAGGAGCTCAGAGGTGGCAGCTGAAGGGACAGGAGCCGTAGACACTCACCATACCAGAAACCAGAAATCTGGGGGTGGGGGCTGTCACACCCTCGAGTGTGGAATTCGATATTAAGTGCTATACCCGGATGTGATTGGTAGAAATTATCCCATCATGCCTCGGTGTCTTGTGTAATGCTAATAAGCAGCATGCCTCCATGCACAGCTATTCTGAGAGCCTGAGGAAAAATGAATTCTGCAACCATCCACAGTGGCCCAGAACAGTTTAAGGTACCACCTCTTCCATCACCTGACAAGGATCACAGTCACAGACAACCACTCTGTCACCAGCTACCTCCTGGCTGCTGAAAACAGGTCAGCAAATGGTCAGCAAGTCTTTCTGTGTTGGGAAGACGAGACCTTTCAATCTAGGCCATTGCACAATTTCAAGAAAGAGCTGACAAATCAAACTTATTTCAGAAACAGGCCTACTTATGCTCAGGGTTCTCCCAGAAATGATGAAGAAAATAAGTCGTGAGGTTTTGGCAAAGCTGTACGCACCTAAATCTATTTGGTTCTGTATGTAAAAAAATATTCTATTAAAAAAACCTCAATTTAAGAAAGCTACTATCCCTCATTTCTAACCAATGGTAGTTAGGTAAATGCTTCTTGAGACAATTATAGAAACTGGATGGACTCAAAGTTGACTGTTTTCCCCAGAGAAATTATTTATACTCAGTATTATTCTCATTTCATATCCACAAGGACTCGCTTCTCACGGGTTTGTAGTGTGTTCCTTTGAAAACACCTATGTTTTCTTGAGAGGTCTTGTTTTGAACTACTTACTTTATGGTAGCTTTCAATGTCCGAGAAAAAAAAAATAACCATGTGTGAGAAGTTAAGACCCAGTCCTAGGGGTGCATGGGTAGTGCAGTTACAGACTGCACAAAAGTGTCCGACTCTTGGTTTTGGCTCAGCCCATGACCTCAGGGTTGTGAGATGAAGCCTGATGTAGGGCTCCACGCCTGGTGTGGAGTCTGCCTGAGATTGTTTCTTTCCCTCTCCCTCCCTCCCCCTGTGCTCTCTCTCTCTCTCTCAAATAAATAAATAATATATTAAAAACAAAAGAAGTTAACACCCAGTCCTCATAGAGGCTAGGTATGAGACATGCTCTATAGGAACATACTGTGTCTGAGAGGTCACATTCAGAAAGTATCACCCATAAAGATGTACCAAGACGTAAATGTTTACCTATGATGTGGCTCTGAAATGTGGAATCTGCAACTGTATCTTCATCTTCTTGCAGGTTTTCACTGGCTTCTTTTATCTGCAGTGACAAGAAAATACTGTAAGTTCTTATTTGTTATATTAGATTGTTCACAATCCTCAGAATGATGCTTCATTCTGTAACAAATGTGGGTATATATGAGTGTGTATATATGTGTGTATATGTGTACATACACATATATGTATGTATATGTGTGTATGTGTACATATGTGTATGTATGTGTACACACATATATGTATATGTGTACATATGTGTAGGTATGTGTACACACATATACACACATATACATACATATATGTGGGTGTGTATATATGTGTGTATATATACACACACACACACAGACGTATATATACATAGATATTTTCTTCATTCCACTTTTTCCTACTCTATTACTTCGATGTATCACAAGTTTTAATTACAAGACAAAGGGTATATTTTCAGAAATATAACCCCAGACCTGAGAATGAGGATTTACAGGGTACCTAATTCTCCCCAAGACGTTAAAGATATAGGTTTGGCTTTTAATACGTAATAAAGTCAATAACACAGAGCTGTTAGGGAAAATTAAAGTCAAAGGAAATATAATTCCTCCAGAGACAGTGACTTCTACCACAAGTTATTTTAATAACAAGAAAGAAATATACATAGATCTCCTGACCCTTTCCTGGAATGTAACTCTCTAAGAAAATGATCTCTTTTGTTCTTTCTATGATGAAACATAAGGTGACTATGATGTATGTTTAGTGAACTAGAGTAGTGATGCGTTTATATTGATTTTTTAGGTCAAAAACATTCCCCTTCTGTTTCAGCTGAAATATCCAGATGCTGAGTGGGGCAGCATTCGGCAGAACTCTAGAGAGGCATGAACAAGTCACAGTATTTTACGAATGAGAATTCTGAGATCCAGCAAGTTTCCTTCAACATACTGTAAGTGGAAATGCTGGGATTAAAACTCACATCACTTCCTTCTCAATCTAGTGGCAGCAGTAGCAACAATGTGACCAGTATGAACCATTCATTAAAAGGCAAACTCTGAAATACTTGGGAGAGCGTGCTGTTTAAGCTCTTCATGTGTGTGATCTCAAAATCCTTAGAAGGGACTAGATGCTATTATTGGCCTCCTCTTCCTGAAGAAACAGACAAGTTATTGCCAAAGTGGTGGAACCAGGATTCAAACTCAGTAAAACAGAGTGCAGATTTGTGTTTATTTGAGGGCACTTTGTTTTTCTCAAAATTCCCTTTGACTATGCCAGTAGACTTGGCCTCAATTTCAAGACAGCTTGTGGTTCTTCGCAGAATGACCCTAAAATGCTCTTTTAAAATATATCCCCATCGGTCACCTGGGCAGTCAATGATAATAATGTGAACTGTGCACTGAATGCAGTGGGGTCCTGCTTAGGCACATACATTAGAGGCTGTCAGTGGATTTGCTCAGGGGCTTGAGTTGAATGCCAAAAAACTCTTATTTCGTACTCACAATATAGCTGGTCATACGGTTGCATATTGACCTTGAGCTAGATTCAGCTTTCGATTTTTTACCTATTTTTCAAATCTAATGGAATAAGATCAATTATTTATATTTTATAACTTCAGTTCCAATATCAGAATGTAATTGGTGCCTGTTCTGGATGTGCTAAGAGCCAGAAGGTGGCAGACTCAAGAGAGTATGGAGATGGCTTCCTGCACCCCACAAGGAGAGACCAAGGGTTCACTATCCACAGGACACATTCATCACTCCCCACCGCATCAGCTCTCTGCCCTGCAGGCACTTCCCTGTTTGTTAGCACGTCCAGAGGAAGAAAATTGGGGAATGGTGTGGGGTTGTGGGGAGACTTCATCAAGTCTGTGGACACTTCAGTAGTGGCCATTTATGGCTAGCAGAGAAAAAAAGCACTGTGAGCATGGGCAAGGCTAACATGCTACTTAATTGCCTTCTAAGGTTTGCCCAGCTCAGTGATCTGTTTGTGACAAGGCTATTAAAAGGCCCACTGACAAAGGGATCCTAAACTACCTACATTTCCATTAACAACCCAACATGAAACTTCCATTCTCATTAAAGAGATATCAAGGAAATCTCTATATTCTCAGCCCATACCAACACTTAAGGAAACATGTCTCATGATTTCTCTTACCTGTTATGTAAAATAGTATTTCCTTTAGGTTCTTCTACACTGATCTATTTTATTTTTTTATTTTTTATTTTTAGACTTTTTAAAAAAGATTTTATTTATTTATTTGACAGAGAGAGAGAGAGAGAGAGATCACAAGTAGGCAAAGAGGCAGGCAGAGAGGGGGGAAGCAGGCTCTCTGCTGAGCAGAGAGCTCGATGTGGGGCTCAATCTCAGGACCCTGAGATCATGATTCGAGCCAAAAGCAGACACTTAACCCACTGAGCCACTCAGGTGCCTCTACACTGATCTATTTTAAACTTAAAGGTATGCCCTGCTAACCCGCCAGCACATGGGGGGAATCATCCTCTCTATCAGTCTGTGAGATTCTAAACTAAAGAACCCAATAATTAAAATCAGATTCTCATCTTGCAGATAAAGGAAGCGGCTCATACAGTGTTAGTGATCTCTTCAAGGTCACAGAGGATTTTGGTTTTAGAGTGGGCATTTCTGGCCCCTATTCATTGCCAAAATTAAATTTTTCAAAGTGTGCCACATTGTTACAGTCCTCCATCCCAGACCTTCCAAGAACTACTATTTTCTGTTAGTGTCCAGAAGTTAGATATGTAGGCAGTATTCCATGTATACATAAATTTCATTTTTATTTAAGAGTAGCAAAAATTTTCAGACTCTGTGTGTGTGTGTGTTTAACTTCTCTGCTTCCCTTCCCTTCTGGTTCACTAATCCGTCTTTGGAACTTAACTACCACCTTTCTCAGTGTATCATATTGAGGAAAGGAAAAAAAACCACAACCATTCTATAGTCCTACCTGTCAGCTCCTTGTCAGAACTTTCCTAGGGCTCTATGTGCTTAATAACAGCAAATGCTCAATATGGCCTCTGGGGACTTATCAGAGCAACTTATCAGAGAAAAGGCCACTAGTTCTTTCAGCTTTCCTGGGCTGATGACCCATGAGGAGCAGATGACCCATGACAGGAAAATCTGAAGAAGATAGGTGAAAAATCAGCAAAGGAATGGCAAATGGGGGAGTGCCTTAGAATGGCATACTTGTTGGCTCTAATTATCTATACAAATAGATTTCAATGCAAAGCGGTAATTAAAAAAATCCATTTGCCTATGGAAATGAAAGGCATAATTTATTTTGGCAGCAGATTCCCCCTGCTAATTACATTTTTCATAGGCTGAGCTTAAAATTAATTTTCACTCTTGATCACGCAGTGGCTGGGTATTGGTGAGAGGTTGTGGGAACTTTCCTGGGAGTAAGGGGCTGCCCATTCAAAATTAAGAATTTGCCTAAGATAGGGACAACTGGGATGATCCTCATGACAAAGTACTTCAAAGATGGGAGTTTTCACAAAATCAAGAAGTTTGGCTCAGAAAAGAATGGTGGTTAAAGATACAGAATTTTCTCAGTCATTGTCCTAATAGGAACTGATACAAATTAATGTCAAGCAATATACTATTTGGTAAGAAGTAGCAGGTAACTCAGGCAATAACTATTGGCTATTTTTGGCTTAAGTTTATTGTCAGTACTTTGGGTGTCTTGTAATGGTGCATTTTCAACTCTTGTCCATCTTTTGGGCTCTGCTCTTGTAGCCAAAACTGTACAAAATATTGATCTCTAACAGGAAACCGTTAAATGCCACTGTGCCCATTATATTCTACTAACCCCTATTATTAGAAAGGGCAAGGAGGAAGGAGCTTACAAAGGACCCTGGAGGAAAATAGAGAAAATAATTCACCATTACATACACACACACACACACACACACACACACACACACACACACACAATGTATGCATATATATGTATGTGTATGTATGTATGAATGTGTATGTGTGTATGTATGCATGTGTGTGTGTATGTATGTGTGTGTGTGTATGTATGTGTGTGTATGTATGTGTGTGTGTGTGTGTGTGTGTGTATGCAATTTCAGAATTAAACCCAACATTTGGGGACACTTTTCATTTGGAATTCTGCTTACATTTTTTTCCCTGACTCATCCTAACATGAATTGCTTCCTAAGAAGACAACATTTTGTGGCCAAAGTTTATTGCAAATGAAAAGAACATAATGAACCTAAGTGAGACAAGAAGTGATTTTTGGAAGGAAAACTTCAGAAGGTATTACTTTTAGAAAAGTTAGTCATTTAGAAAAATTTGCAGGAGGAGGGCAAAATATGCATGCTTCTTATTAGCATCAAAATAGCATGTAGAACAGAACTGTTCAGTTAAGGATGCTGAAATTATAACATTTTGCAGAACTTAATAAGATGATAACAATTTGTGTAATTATTGTACTATTTTATCCTATTTCATCACCACAGTGCCATTTTAATGGAATAGTATTTGACACTTTTTTATTAGCATATGTGATTTTCTTTTTCAGACTGTGGGACACTGGGTGAAAAGAATACTCTAAATTAAAATACCCATATTGAAATGGACATCTCTTCCTAGCACACGATGAAGGTATACTATATTGTTAATTCGGTTAACGCTTTTTATTTTGTCCAGTGATAGTTAAATAGGAGCCTGGAGCTGCATTCCCTTGAGACGTCTCATTTCACAAAATTATCTGAATCCACGGGAAGGGAGGACTTATGACATGCGGCAATAGAGGACATTTCTCTCTTGCTTATTTACTTAATACCAGTGCAATCTTTCCTGGGGATGCCTTTTCTCCTCTTACAGTGATTTTATATAATTTGAGTAAAAGTACAAAGTAACATGGCCCTTATCTAAATTACACAAAAATTAGAGCTAAGTGGTCTGTAAATGATGGCCTAAATGGGGACATAAGCCGCTAATTCAGGCTCTGAAAGGAGAAAAAGATTTAATTCAGCAAAGAATTAATGGGACTTTTACGCATACTTTAAAATGTATCTAGCAATGCTGAAAATGGATATGGATACACAATTAGTAGCGGACTAAATGGAGGCCAACTATATACATAGCTGTATGTATGGAATTAATTTTTGTATTATAATCACCACAGATTAAAATAATTAAAATCCCTGAGAGCTCTCATAACAAAATAAAGTCTTGGTTTGTAAAGAGAAGAGATAGTGATATAAGATTTTGGAAGGTGACTTTACTAAAAAAAAAAACCAAAAACATGTAATAGGTATTATGTGCAGTTCTTGTTTTTATCCCAAGTGACTACAATAAGAAGAATCTTTTGCAACATAGTTTAAAATAAGCAGACAGCAAATTTACCTTGAGCCCTAGTAGGGGAAAATACCCTCAAACTCTGAGTTTTAAGAGGTTCATGGGTATTCCCATCAAGGCGCTATGGTATTAGAATATATCCTATTTTGCATCTAATTTACTTCTTGTGTAGGTTGATAACATATAATAAATAGGTTTTCACTGCTAGTCTTGTACTAGTCCCAAAGGAGACTATGGCAATGTCCTCTCTAAAATTAGTAATTTTAGTCCACTCCACATTGATGATTACTGAGATGAAACAAAAACCATTGCATTTTACATTAAAAAATTAAAAAAAAAAAAGACCGGCTGGTAGCTACCCAGCTTAATAATATTCCTCTGTATGGAAAAGCTTCCCAGCATGACTAATTTTCTCTTGTAGCTAACTAGAAAAAATTAGCATATCCCAATTGATTATGTATTTTGGGGTGGTTAGGGAATCTTTGTACTTAATAGAAAACAGTAAGAGTGTTTCTTGTAGAGAGTCTGGAAGGACCAAAGGATACTTATTACTACACTGTGAAAGACTGAAGACCGGAGACAGAAAGCACAGAAATTATTTCAGCATTAGGAAGTAACAAGAAAGTAAAAATGAAATTGTAAAAGCCAAACAGAGGGTCTTTTTGTTTTGTTGGTACCTCTGCGCAGCGAAGATATACCCTAAGCTGTCAGAACCATATTAAATGGGGTGTAGTTAAATTGAGTGCCTCCGATAAGGGGCACTGCCAGGCTATCAAAGTTTTAGATCAGTGGGATTGAATTTCTGGCATATTGCACATTTCCACGTGTTCATTCTCTCTCTTCCCTTTCAGTGACATTACAAGGGCAGCCTTAGATATGCTTATAATTTGTGATTTTTATAATGCAGGGGACATTATATTTTCAAAGAAGGGAGGATACCATGGAAGCCCAGAAGAGAAAAGGGGGGGGGAAGGAAAAAAAAAAAAAACTTTTGCATAGAACATAGTTCCCATAGGACTTCCGAGAGTTTTATATAAAAGACTTTAAAGCTCTTCAGAGTCCAGAGCTCTTTGAACGAAAAATGTGCATTTGTTGTCAAGTGAAGTATGTCTATGAAATTCTAAGGAACCCTAAACATCAACAATTAATTAAACTAATAATTAATGACTAATAAAGTCAATCACGATTATTCCTAAAATCACCTCTAAACCACTCCAGAAAAAAAAATGTAAAATTACCAGTTTTCCCTAAGAAAATGGTACCATACTAATCTCTCTGACTGCAGTACAGTTTCATTATGACAATTTCATAATCTCTCTGACTGCAGTACAAAATATATGGATAGAGTAATTCTGTAAAAATAATATCTTTGTTTATGTAATTGCTTCAAAATTTATATGAAGAAACAATGAACATCACCAAATCAATTATGCAAGAACAGAAAGAATGTAAGGAGACTCAGTGCAAATTAAGGTAATTTTAAAACAAAACTATTATTTGAAACTAGCATGTCCTAGGGAAATGGAAAAAATGCCCTTTCACCCATTTTTAAAAGGAAATTACCCCCCGAGTTCTGGACCTTACAATTAAGAGACTGAATAATAGGGAGTCAAGTTGCAAAGTGGATTTGTTGGCTTTAACTAGGTGAGAGAAATTGGTACATAGACAGAACTTCTAGAAAAAATGAACAGTGCTTAAACTGAATCATCAAAATGGCCAATATTCTCTCCAGTTGTTTAGCACTTTTGGTTTTCATAATCATGTTCCTTCCATTTTGTGTCACTGGGAATGAAGGACGAGATTTTCAAACAAATCCCCTGCACAGGAGTAGAATTTGAAGATGACGGCTGACATCACAGTGCCATTTGCCAGCACTGTCAGCTTCCATCATCCTTCTGAAAGGGAGCTAACACAACAGCCTTAGCGGAGGGAGCGGCCCATTTGCAATCTCGCCGCCACCTCTCTGCAAGAAGCTGTCACCAGCTTTCTCTCCTTTTTCTGGAACTTGCCTTCCCCCTCAATCTCTTGCTCCTACACTTCCATCCGCAAAAAGAGAAAGAACCCAAGCAGGTTCACTTCAGAACCAGGATGGGTGGAGCACTTACCAGGGAGCCTTTCGGTATTTCCACGTCGGGTTTGGTTTTGATGTTTTTCTTGTGGTTTCCTTGAGCACTTGCAGAGCTGCTGGTGAGACAGGAGCCCTGGGAGCTGCCCTTTAACACACTCCTGCAGGAAACATTATTTGATCCACTTTCTGTCTGTTGAACTGCTTTCTTATCAACTCTGCAGGTAGAAAGTGATTCCTCTGATAAATTACATTGCCCTTCTTCAATCACTACTTTTCCCCATCCTTTAATGTTTAAAGTAACCTCTTTGTATCTCTTTGTCTTTAAACCTTTGAGTGATAACTATTTGCCAGTGGCCTCCATCAGATCTTCATCTGACATTCCAGTAGTGTGTCAGTTTAGATTTGACAATAATTTATTTTTATTTTATTTTATTTTATTTTATTTTATTTTATTTTATTTTATTTTATTTTATTTTATTTTATTTTTTTAACTGCTTGTGAGGTGCGGGGAGGAGGGAGCAAAATAAAAGCCACTGAAGAGTGATTGCTAAATACACGTCTGGCTTAAGATCAGCAGGAAATGTAATTACCTCTGGAAAGTTTCTAAGTATACGTTTGCTTGGTACAATCAATGAGGTCGGTATACTTTAAAATGTATGTATAATTTTCTTCCATTTCATGCCATGTGGGTACATTCACGGTTCCAGTGTAGGTTGAATTTCTATCAACCTTGATAAAACTTACCATTCTTTAATTTCGAAGACCATTGGTTTGGTTAACAAAGTAACATGGACTAAATTATCATTTTATTGCTAACTTTTATTTCATTGTTTAAATTCTGGCTAATGTAGAAAAGACTGCTACTCTGCATTTCTGCCTGTATGAATTGACTGGGGCTTAATGTGCAGGAAGCCAACAACTCTCCCTGTTTTGGGTTGGGAACCCTGGACATCGCACCCCCCCCCCCCACCCGCCCTTTGCCAACAAGTTACCTGTTCAAAAGTTCAGTCATAAATGTATCTTTTGTGGAACATGTAACAGGGCTGGGTCTGTTTCTTGGTTCAAACTTCATTTGGTCATAAATGCCTTGCGGTGTTTTCAGATCGTTTTTGCTTTGTAAACTATGGTCTGGACTCTCCGCCAACTTGGTGTTCCTGGTAAGTTCATTCTCTATTTTACACTGCAGCTCAGGCTTCTTTTTCTCTTTTTTCTTCTCTGTTTTTAGTTGTTTGTTTCCAAACCCCAAACCTTTTGCATCTTTTTTTTCCACTTTGGTTTTGGAGATATCCATTTTCCGGCTACTCAGAGCTGGAAGTCTACTCCTTCGAAAACCAAACCAGCTGGCAAAAGAAGGCCCGGGCTTTGGCTTTGTTTCCACAGAGGGGGACTTTGTTTGCACTTGGCCCTTTTCCACATTTTCCTGAATGCACAACATGACCTTTTCTTCAATTGTGGGTGAGAGGGGGGCTTCAGGGCTCACAGCACCAGTCCTGGTTGTAGAAGTATCTGGACACCTTCCAGAAGTTTCTAGCTTGGAGGTCCTGCTCATTTCAAAGTTGGTTGGACGCTGTGTCCTCCCTGGATTCTGCAGGGCTCGTGTGCAGTCTGTTGGGGTGGGTGGGCATGTGTAGTGGTCGCTGCCTCTTTCCTCAGGGACAGCCTCACTGGGGCCCCCTCCCTGGGTGTAACCCTGTTCATCTTCCATTCCACATGGGGTGGGGAGCTCTTCAGATTTGGGAAGGGCTCTCAAAGGCAACTTGCTTGGGCTCCCATGCTGGCTGCTGGAACTGCCTGTACTTCCGAGGGAGCCTTGCCTGGAGGAGGGATGCCCCAGAGACCTCCCAGCACCGGGGAAACCGTCAGACATGGACGCAGAAGGGGTCTTGTTGGGCAAGCCTTCCGTGGAGGAACTCTGCCGGGTGAGGGAATTGCCTCTCTCAGCAGTGTTGGTGATAATCTGAGTTCGAACTTTGCCAGGCCCTTCCATGGGGGGTGTAGGGGGCTTGTCTCCTGAGTGAGCGCTGAAACTCTGGCTTCGGGCTTTGGCCCCATTCATGCCTAGGGCTGGTTTGAGGTGTGGCTTACTGGAGGAAAGGGATCTTTTCACAGACTTGTTTTCTACCCCATCTTTTCCATCAGCCCCAGAGATGCTGTTTTCCAGTGCTGTTTCCTGGGGAAGCCCTTCAGCCAGACTGTCCTGTGCCTGAAAATCCAGTGGAGTCACATTTCTTCCGTCCACTGTGGTCTCCAGGCTCACAGAATTCCCGGCGTCCTCAGGCTTAGACTTGCTCCCAGCCACAGAACTTTTAGAGGCTTCATTCAGACTGTCTTTTTCATGTTTCCCTGGCACCGTGGAACTTTTCCTGAGCAACTGGGGAGACTTCATGAGAACCTTGAGCCCAACTGGGAGGCGAGTTTTCAGGCCTTTCTCATGAGCATTTGGACAACCATGTGGGGTGTTATGGCTTTTGGAGGGCGGTGAGGAACAGTGACTGTTAACCTGAGATGATGGTGACTCATTCACCCCTAAGAAGGAAGGCTTAGGTGATGTGGGGGCACAGTCGTTCAGCTGTCCTTTTCTTCCTGGAGATATACTTTTGGAAGAGAGGATTTCCAGTGGCTCATGGGCTGAAGGACCATTCTTGGGAGTCCGCAACCCAGTGTCTGTTTGTGTGGTCCCAAGCGTTTGGTGAGGTGGGGTTTTGGGAACACCTCTCTTTGGAGAGACCTTCGGGGGCCCTGGGGCCATCACGGGAAAGGAGCTGGAGGGGGTATGTGCAGAACATCTGGTCTGAATCACTGTTTCTGTGGAGGGTGGAGGGTGAGTGAAGACAGGCTTTCTGAAGGCCACAGAAGCTTTCTTCCCTGGCACTTCTGCCATGGTGTGATTAGAAGAAACAAGGGGAGCAGAGGATCCTTTCAGAGGAGGGGATTTGTATACAGTCCTTGCTGCTTCATTGGGGACCCTGGTTTCAGGCTTGGCCGATGAGGGTGGTGGCAAATAGTCGTAATTGGGCCTGATGAGAAGGGAGCCTGACCTGTCTGGAGGGGGTGGGGGGGAAGGTGACTTCACTCCTGCCTCTGGCCCGGAGTCACAGTGTTGGTCCCTCGTTGGGGAGTCTCCGTCATTACTCGGCTCCGTGAGGGAACGTGGCAGCAGCTGTGATGCTGGAATCTGACTCTTGGAGCACGGGACCCAATCCCTCCTGCTGGACATTTTGGAGCCATGAGGCAGTTGGCTGGGGTGTTTTGGAATGTGTGAATCTGTCCGTAAATCAAAAAGGGGTGCTGGGCCCTCGGTCTTCTTAAACCGTGAGAGTTTCCTGGGAGCTAAGGCTGGTGATTTTTCAAGAGACACTGGGCCAGAGGTGGGGACTCTTGCTGAGGCTTCGGGCTCCATTATTTTTGATTTCTGAGGTGAAGCCTTGCCCCTGGCAGGGATTTTTGTCAGACTCTGCTTTTGATAGATACCCATGGACACTGAAGACCTAGAATTACTCTGGCGTGACAAATTAAGTGTTGGTTTGGCTGGTCTCTGTTGCTGAGTACCTTGCGTTACTGTCCTGGGGCTGGAAGAGCCACTGGGGGCCACAGCAACGTTATCTCCATCCCCTTTTGGAATGTGTTTCTCGGTTTCCTCTTCAGGTCTCTTTAAGAAAGTGTAGTCTCTTGCAGCAGCTCCTGGCTGTAAATGAGCAATTCCCTGAGGTAAAAGTTCAGTGTGTTCTGCCTTGGGTCCAGTAGGGGCTTGGTTGATGGAAATCTCATTTCTGGTAACAGTGACAATGCCCGTCTGGTGAGAGCTGAATTCAATGGGCTCGCCATCTTCGGCATCAAAGATGACAGTAATGCATTCTTCTGAAGAAGTCCTTTTTACAACCCTCTGCTGCTTAATGAAGCTAAACGTCTTTGGCCGAGTCTCTAAGGGGATGGGCACTTGTTTGTCCTCCTCTTCAGGAGACCCAAGTTGAGATTTTCCAAATCCCATGAAGATGTCCAGGTTCTCCATGGACTTGTCCGTGTCAGCAGTCAGTGACAAGTCTGAAGGGCTTTTCTCATCACTGCTACCTATGTGCAACTCATCGAGGGCTTCATTGTCATCGGTGTCTGAAAGCTGGAGACTGAGGGCCACGCCGCCGGAACCAGGGTCGCGCGGCTCCCTCTCTCTCCGTACCTGAGGCGTCTGCGCATGTGCACGCAGCTTCCTCTCCAAGGGACAGTTGCTGGCACAACTGGTCAGCTTTTCAGGCCTTTCCCTGGGGTAAACTGAGGACGTGCCCTCTGAAAAGTGTTTTCTATTCAGCTCCCAGCCAAATAGGCTGTCAGAAACACTGTGGGTTAATTTACGACTGTGCAGCCTGCAGCCCCGGCTTGGAACTGCCTGCAGCAAGGCTAAGGAGGAAGAGTCCTCATCAGCATCATCGTGGGAATCTGTGTCATAAACAAATGTCTCGTGTGGCTCCTTGCAAGGGCTCCTTGTGTCAGCGGGTTTGCAGGGGGGATAGTCCTTGAGGCTGGTGCTCTTGATTCCTGGAGAATATATCCCTTCATTGGAGTTCATGCAATCTTTATAACCCCACTTGGTTATCACAGATGGGGGTTCAAGTAGCGCTTTTCGTTTCTGTAGCTTCCTCAGTCCTTCCAAAATGTGACTTTCCTTGATACGAGTTGGAGGTAGTTCATCTGTAGGACTAGCAAAGCCACTGGGGAGCGAAGAGTCGATACTTAGCCTTTTATCCCAGTTTTGTGATGATTTCTAGGAAAGAAAAGTAGGTATCAGAAATCACTGAACCAAAAAAAAAAAAAAAAAAAAAAGAAATCACTGAACCATGTGGATCACAACTGTAAAAAGGAAAAGTCTGTCATTAGACTTGATTCTAGTGGTTAAGTGTTCATCTGTAAAAGCGTACTTTAATTAATTAATGCAAATTAATCATTAACTATGCAGCAAATCTCTGCTTTGCCAGCTTCTGAGGTAAGGAGCCCATGATATAATGAAGTAGTAGGTAAGGACCCTGCCCTCGAGGAGCACGTAAGCTAGCAGGGGAGAGGAGACTGGGCACAAATAAGTCAAGGGAGCAAATGACAAAGACAAATGTAGTAGGACTTCAGAAATTCAGAGGAGAGAGATCAAACCTCTGCTAAGTAAAACCGTGAAAGGCATATAAGGAGTTTTTTGTTTTGGTTTGGTTTTGGTTTTTTCAAACCTACCTAGCCCTTGAATGAAGGGTAAGTTTGCTTTAGTTGAAAAATAGGGGAAATGATTTCTGGGTAGAAGAAGTGGGATGGCAAAGACCTGAATGGTGAAGATAGGTTCAAGGTACACTTAGGAAATAACCAGCAGACTCTATGGCCTCACTGTATTCATGTTTACAAGAGGTAGAGAGGGCAAGTGGAAAAGCAAGTTGGTTCCTATCTCTATGGTCCCCTTCACTCTAAGATTCAATAGTTCTGTGACTTTAGGACTTTGTTTGATAGAAGGGGAACATCTGTGAAACACTTACATATATATCTAACAGTGGGACATTCACTGGCTGTTAGAACTCTATAGAAATGACTCACCTACCAAGAAAGGTCAGTTTCCTGTCCCTCATACCATCCCAAACACTAGGGCTAGTTTTGACCAAGAAACGACGCAGAGAAAGCATTGTATCCTGCACAGACCTTCCTATTTTTCATAGCACTGCTAACAGGCAGTGGAGGGGCAGAAGGAGAGAGCTAGCATTTCCCGAGTGTCTGCTGCGTAGCAACCATCTGAACAGGGCTTTGATTTAATATTCAGAACACCACCACGAAGAAGACATTATCAACCCTGTTTTACTAGGGAGGAAACTGAGAGGCAGCATGGTTAGGCTGTTGGAGATCGCACAGTCAAGGAAGAGTTGGAACAACGGTTTCCTCCCTGGTTTCCTGGGCTCTTCCTATGGTTCAGCTCCAAAGTGGGGGTGTGGTGATTTGCACCCAGGAAGGCTGGCTCTGGAGCCTGCACACCTATTGGCACTACCATGTTACTGGAGCCAAACTCAACCTCTGTTCTCTCCTCTATATTAGTCAAGGTCATAACAGAGACTGTAGGCTATCCTCACACCCCTCTCTTGAATGGAACCCACAGACGTTAATCACAAACCAAGACTCAGGGAAATCAGTGGGATTTGCACTGACCTCAGTCATCTTCTTTTTCTTCTTTTTTTTTTTTTTAGGCTATATGATTAATGGTGAAGAACTTGGATAAGTTGGAATCTGGTGGTTTCAGATGTGTGCTCTGTGCCCACCTTGGCTAAGAGCATGACTCCCTTTGGCGTCTCCACACCAGCTGCCCCTAGCCCATAACTGAGCACAGACTACGTGCTTGTATGCGGAGGGGTTGAAAAGTGTCAGAAACTTACATTGGAACCTTGGCTTTTTTGTAAGTGGTGAACATTTGTTTGCATCTAAGACATTTCCATTAAAATTACCCTTGCTATCAACAACAACATATGGTGTTTATTTGTTTTTTTATCTATTTTATTGCTTTTAAGTCAAATTATATATTTTCTTCAGTAAATTCTTCAGGGTCAGAAGTTGCTGTGGATAGATGCTATTTGGTGATGCTTCCCCTTTCCTCTCCTTTTCCTTTACACCATTAAAAGCTTCTTTGGACATCAGGAGAAATCCCGTTAGTGAGTCTGAGTATTATGGACTGATGTGGGCAGGCTGCCACTGCTTGGGCTTCTAAGAATTTTCATGATCCTGAAAGTCACATTCACAATAAGAAGAGAAGCCAGCAAAAGTACTCTGCAAGAGCTTGAAAAAGGCAGATTTGTTCAACCCATGGAATATGTGCTCAGCCTACCTCCCGCTGCCTCTTCATAGCCTGTCCCCCCTGTGGTCTGATTCATCCTAGGGCCAGCGGCTGCAAACCTCGCAGGGCCCTGGGCTCTCCATCCTGTGAGATTAGTCACATTCCTCAATCAGTTTTCCACAGGATGTTATGGTATTTAATAACCTGAGAAAAGTCTGGAAGTCTGGAAAATTGAAAAAAAAAATAGCAGGTATCCCCTGTAGGAGAGATGGGGGCAGGAGCTGGCATTTCCACAGGCGGCTTCATGCTCTGCTTGGAAAACAGCTGTTCTGGGGAGCAGTGGGACTAGCTGAAGGGTGCTCCTGATAGAACAGGGGCCTGGGTTTGATGCCTACAATCCTTTCTTATTTCTTGACTGGACAACAGTTCTACACATTTTTTTTTAAAGGACATTCATGGTCTTAATATAACAAATCCATCCCAAGCATGGCTGATGGAACAAAGCCACTTGAGCAGAATGGTGAAGAGTGAAAGTTCTGGAACCACGTAGCCAGCTCTGCCACTTATTAGCTATGAGATCTTTGGCTAGCTACTTGGTTTCTTAGTACCACCATTTTCTCATCTGTATAATAGGGGAACCTACTTAACTAGGCTCTTATGAGCACTGAATGAGCTGATACTTGTGAAATACTTCTAAGGTTGTGTGGGTCATGGTAAGTACTCGTGACTTAGACCCAGATTCCTCCAAGATGGGCAGCCTAATGTATCTCAGGCAGGCTTCCTTTCTGTTTCCATACAGAATTTAAAAAAAAATACTTGTGAATTATAAAAGAGTCATTGGTCATATATTTACTATTCTGTAAGTTAATATTATAGTCCCATTCAAATTCATATTCTATGAGTTTATTATGTAAGTGAATATTAAATGAGGATGTGGCACGTGGTAAGCACTGTAGATGCTCTTGGAATAATATAAATTTAAATGTCTCTATAGGAGTGGGTCCAGTTTGAGGGGTGCTTGAGAACTGGGACTCTTCCCTGTGACATCCCGAGATCACGGCCACCTGAGTGTGTACGAAGTGCATAAAAACTTAATTTCTCCTTTTCCAGGGAAGAAGTTTCCTTGTAAGATCAAGGATTATTCAAATTGGGAGAATTTCATAGGGTGCCTGGGTGGCTCAGTGGGTTAAAACCTCTGTCTTCGGCTCAGGTCATGATCTCAGGGTCCTGGGATCGAGCCCCGCATCTGCTCAGCAGGGAGCCTGCTTCCCCCTCTCTCCGCCTGCCTGTCTGCCTACTTGTGATCTCTCTCTCTGTGTCAAATAAATAAATAAATAAATCTTTTTTAAAAAAATGGAAGAATTCCAGAAAAAAAGAAAGAAAGAAAAGAAAGTCAAGACAAGGCAAAGAAAGACAAGATAAAGGCTCTGAGAAGGAGAGGAAGGAAGAACAGGAGCGAAGAGAGAAGAGCAGGGGCCATGGAGCCAGTTACTATCACAGAGACTGGGAATATCGAGGACCGGGCTTCCCAGTGTGGTAAGAGCCAGGCTCCAGCAGTCACTATTCAGAACTTCGAACATCTGCTCAGAAGGAACAACTCTAATAATATACACACTTCAAATTAAGAGGCTGAGTCCAAGGGAATAGGCTCTGAATTCAAGTTCCAAATCTTTTTCCAAGTTCTTGTTCAGAGTATGACAAAGCTACTCCATCACTACTATTTTCTGCCAGTGATGGAGTCTTCCTGGCAAAATTCTAAATGGAGTTTACACAAATGATAGAAAAATGACCTCCAGACCTTCTGCTTCAGGGTTTCCATGCTTGTATACTCTGCTTTTCTTCAACATCGGGAAGCCGCAAAGACAGCTACTCCAAACAACTCGGCCTACCCCAGCATCCAAAGATGTTTGTTCAGAGCCTGAAGGAATCTGCGGTTGTGTGGGCCCCCCTTGCAGATGGGAGCCGTGGAGCAGCAGGAGTTAGTTAATAACCCGGGAGGCACGGTCCCTGTCACCTACCACGATATTTTCTCTCTCTGCCGTACCACCCTCCAATTTATAGTCAATTAGTGTTTTATGAGGCTATAAAATTGAGTAAAGGAGGTCAATATAATACATGCTATGCTTGAGTAGTAAATTCTGACAAAGCTAATGATACTTTCAAAACTTTTGGTCATTTATTCTGAGTTGATGCACCACCCTCTCTATTGTCTGGTGGGGGGGAACATCCTCTCCGAATTCTCAAGGGATGCTCCATCTGGGCTGGCTTGGCAAGTGGCTTCGCTCACTCCCATTTGTGGTGGACATTAACAAGTCTCTCTGAGTGTCACAGTGATAGAGGGTGTCCATAAAACTAATTGGAAATGTCTGAGTTGGTCTGAAGTGTGGTCGGTTCCATTAGGCCAGGGCTCTAGGATCCAACTTGATATAAACCTAGGAGCTTGGTGAGCTCCAGCAAACCACAGAAGGAAAAAAGCAAAGAAGGAAAATTCTTCCTCCCCCAAACTCCCTCCCATGCCATCCAAGTCATTTGGGTTAAACCATCCCCCCACTCCTCACTTGCTGTGTGACTTGTGGCAAGTGACTTAACCTTTCTGAACCAGCTTCCTCTCTCATTTAATGGAGAAAACGAGATCTCCGTGTCTAGTTTTGTGAGGAGTAAATGAACAGGTACTCGGCAAACGGGCATTCTCTTCTGAGCCCTCCCTCCCACCTCCCACCTTCCTACCGGAAGAGGATTCTTTTCTGGCTCCCGCTGATGCTCAAGTGCCTTGAAAGGAGGGCTTACCCTTTTCCTGAGGTTCTTCCCATCGTGCCATGTGTAGGAGGAGCCACTGGAGTACTCGCTGCAGGTGCTTGAAAGAGACAGCTCACTGCTGCTGCAGCTGTTTCGAGGACAGAGATGGCCAGGGATGACAAGCCCCAAACCAGGGCATTTCAAAGCAGGGACTCCTGATCTTGCATTCAGCTGACGTTCCTGAAAAAGCAGGAGAGCTCTGAGCTCGGGGACAGCAGATACCAAGTCCACATTAGGGCCAAGGTAGCCCAGGTGGTGAGAAGCAAAGCTTTTGGGTCTGACAGACTAGGGGTTCCAACCTTGGCTCTGCCTCTTACTAACACACTAGGAGGAATTATTTAATTCCTTAGAGCTACATTTTTTTTAAAAAGAAGTGAATAATAATAATAATACTGACTACCTTATGGGGTTACTGCAAAGACCAACTGGGGTTCTAGATTAGAAGCGTATGGCACAGTACCCGGCCTAAGTAGGTGCTTGATTATGATGGGCTGCCCTCACCATTAGGCAGAATTACCACAGTGGAAGTTTCCCACTTTATCCAGGAGTTCTGGTCAAAGAATCAGATCAATATCAAGACCTGACTATGGTCCAGAAGCATGAAGACAGAGTAACATTTCTGGCCGTAGGGTTCAAGAGCATGAGCACTACACTGGGAGTCATATTGCCACTGGTATGAGATACTGAGCCAAGAATGCATTTAACTTCCATGGACCTCAAGGTCTTCCTTTGTGGTGGTTGAAGGGGGGACAGTTCTACCAGATTACTCCCAGGGTCCCCTATGGCTGTGACAGCATCATTCCAGATCAGTAATCAAATGCCCAGGAAGCCGTGTCCAGTGGAACACCAGCGCGGAATCACGAGGTTCTGTTGTAAAGGTTGTAGAACTTTTCATATCAGCTGGCTGTCCAAATGATAATAACTGTCACATTGACTAGATTTGGATTCGGCGCAAAAGATCCAGGAGGTTAGACCTCTAGGGGGTAGAGGCACAAAGTCGTAAACATCCCAGCACATCTTGACAGCCACCTTCTCAGACTCTAATGTAACAGATGAAGCTCCAAGAGCTGGCCAAGCTAAATTAATTTAGCATCCTGATCACAAGAACAAAGTCTCTCCTTACAGTCTCATTCCACTCTCCTATCTATATAAAGCTTGTCTCAGAAACTCTTTGATGGGGAACCATCTGTCTTCGTGTCATTCGCAGAATGGCAAAGCTTCTTACTTATGCAATTTATTGACACTCTACAGGTGCCTTTAGTACCTGAGTACTTATCACTGCTCTCCAAATGCAATTCCAGCTGACGGTGACCAAATATCTGCTCGAGAAAGGCAAGGCATGCTGTCCTGGGGGTACTCAGGGTACATGCAAACCCCCCAGGTAAGTACAGAGGCTATGTTTAGTTTCCACTCTAATCAATATCCATAATGCTTCATAAGGTTAGATTTTCAATATCAGGCATCTGCCTGCTATCAATACCCCATTTTTGCTGCAAAACAATCCCTTTAAGTGATCTAAAAATGCCAAGCAATTTCACTACTCTCTTCCCCATCCCTCTAAAAATTCGGTTCTGAATATCACTGAAAGAAGAAATTTGCCTTAAAATTGAGCATTCAGCAATATCTGTTGATTTATGACCTTGTTTATGGCTGTATGTGGCTTGGTTAAGAGGAGTTTGTATTTGTCTCATGACAGATGCCTACAAGCAGTGGTGCCGCTGCGTGGGAGTGGCCGACATTGACACGTCAGCTGCTGCACATGTCTGGAACCAGCTTTCAGAAGTAACGCGTCACACTTCACATCTGCTTGGGTGCTTTCCACTTTCGCCATCCCCAAACCTCTCGCCTAGTTCGTTGTTTGATTAAGCAAGGTGGTGGTTTAGGACTTTAGGACTGCCTCTGCTCTGAAAAGTAGGTCTCTTCTCCAGAGAGAGACTGTGTCTGTGTCCTGCAAGGCCATCCAGATCTAAACTTTTCTAGAAAATACCCCATTTTCACGCTCTACACGGCTTCCGGTTACAGTTTGCGCTCCGCCTTCTCCCGAAGTACTGAAGCTTATGTGATCTCCCTCTCTCTTCTCCACTTGTTCCTTCCCACTCTGCCTCTCAACAAGATACCTGCCCATGTGTGTACCTCCGGGATGGATGTTGGATTCAGGGGA
>CM053605.1:83416025-83438337 GCA_028646535.1 Procyon lotor | reverse complement strand
GTACATTAAAAGGATTATTCATCACGATCAAGTGGGATTTATTCCTGGGATGCAAGGTTGGTTCAACATCCGCAAATCAATCAATGTGATTCAACACATTAATAAAAGAAAGAACAAGAACCATATGATACTCTCAATTGATGCTGAAAAAGCATTTGACAAAGTACAGCATCCCTTCTTGATCAAAACTCTTCACAGCGTAGGCAGAGAGGGTACATTCCTCAACATCATCAAGGCCATCTATGAAAAACCCACAGTGAATATCATTCTCAATGGGGAAAAGCTCTCATCATTTCCCCTGAGATTAGGAACACGGCAGGGATGCCCACTATCTCCACTGCTATTCAACACAGTACTAGAAGTCCTAGCCTCAGCAATCAGACAACAAAAAGAAATCAAAGGCATCCAAATTGGCAAAGAAGAAGTCAAACTCTCATTCTTTGCAGATGATATGATACTTCATGTGGAAAACCCAAAAGACTCCACTCCAAAACTGCTAGAACTCATCAAGGAATTCAATTAAGTGTCAGGATATAAAATTAATGCACAGAAATCAGTTGCATTCCTATATACCAACAGCAAAACAGAAGAATGAGAAATTAAGGAGTCTATCCCATTTACCATTGCACCAAAAACCATAAGATACCTAGGAATAAACCTAATCAAAGAGGCAAGAATCTGCAGTCAGAAAACTACAAAGTGTTCATGAAAGTAATTGAAGAAGACACCAAGAAATGAAAAAACGTTCCATGCTCATGGATTGAAGAACAAATATTGTGAAAATGTCTATTCTACCTAAAGCAATCTACACATTTAATGCAGTCCCTATCAAAATACCACCAATTTATTTCAAAGAAATGGAACAAATAATCCTAAAATTTATATGGAACCAGAAAAGACCAGGAATAGCCAGAGGAATGTTGAAAAGAAAACCAAAGTCGGCGGCGTCATAATTCCTGACTTCAAACTCTATTACAAAGCTATAATAATTAACACAGTGTGGTACTGGCACAAAAACAGACACATAGATTAATGGAACAGAGTAGAGAACCCAGAAATATACCCCCAACTCCATGGTCAACTGATCTTCGACAAGGCAGGAAAGAATATCCAGTGGAAAAAAGACAGTCTCTTCAACAAATGGTGTTGGGAAAACTGGACAGCTACATGCAGAAGAATGAAACTGGACCATTTCCTTACACTGCACACAAATATAGACTAAAAATAGATCAAAGATCTCAATGTAAGTGGCTGACCCTTGATTCCAGCTTAGGTCATGCTCTCAGGGTCCTGAGATCAAGCTCTGCAACAGGCTCCTTATTCAGTGGGGAGTATACTTGAGGATTCTGTCTCTCTCCCTCTGCTCCTCCTCTGCTCCTCCTCTGCTCATGCTCTCTTTTTCTCTCAAATAAATAAATCTTAGAAAAAAAAAAAAGAGCTGAGAGAACTTATTTTCAGAGGAGTTTTAATGTAAGAAATATGAAGTGTATTTTCATGGGCAGATAAAAAATGGATATCAGATAGAAATTTGGATGTAAAGAGCACCAGAAATGGTAAATATAGGTGGTAATATAAAATATATTTTTTGATCTTTTTAAAAGATAAGTACCCAAAGCAAATGCAAGAGCATACTGCAAGGTTTCTAACATATGTTGACATAAAATACAACAATAGTATAAAGGATGGGAGAGGTTATACGAAAGTAATCTGTGATACATTATTTAAGATAGATAATGCCAGAGTAAAGAGATAATTATACTGCATTTAAACATTAGATCAATCAGTAAGGGGTACAGCTAATACTTTGCAAGTGGAGATAAAAGAGAAATCACAAAAAATAATTCCAAAGGCAGGAAAAAAAGGCAAAAATATGAAGAACAGAAGGAACAAGTAGAAAGTTAATATTAAGATGGTAGATTTAAACCCAACCATTTAGATATTAATATAAATGGCTTAAACATGCCAATTTGTAACCTGAGTTTGTCAGATTTGATTACAAACAAACAAACAAACAAACAAAAAACCACACGCACCACAATTACTTGCTATCTATGAGAAACCCACTTTAAATATGTTCATGGATCAGAAGATTCAATATTATTCAATTCTCTCCAAGCTGATATATAGATTCCAGGCAATCCTAATTAAAACACTACCAGTCTTTCTTACAGACATTGACAAACTGATTCTACAAGTATTTGGGAAGTGCAAACATTTTTTAAAAAGTGAAACAATGTCAAGACTGATGCTACCTAAATTGTACTTGGCTATATACTAATCAAGAGAATGTGATATTGGATGAAGATTTGCATATAATGCAGTGGAAGAGAACAGACATTCCAGAAATAGACTCACACATATATTGTCACTTGTCAAAAATGACAAGGTAATTTAATGGGGGAAAGATAATGTTTGGACAAAAGGTAGTAGAAACACTGAATATTCCTATGGAGAATAATGAACCTCACCCTTTTTTTCACACTGTGTATAATAACTAATGCACAGACTAAAACATAAGAATGAAAATTGTAAAAATTCTGGAAGAAAACAGAGATTATCTCTGTGACCTTTCATTAGGCAACAGTTTCTTAAATAGAGCTCAAAAGCAAAAACCTTAAAAGAAAAAAATGATGCATTAGATGATTAAAATAAAAAAAACCCCTTCCTCTTCAAAGGCACTACAAGGAAAATTAAAAGGCAAACAAACTGTAAGAAAACAGCAAAAAGTGTATCTAATAAGGTGTTTGGATCCATAATAAAAATAACTCATAACTCAATTATAACAGAATAAGCAGTTTAGTATAAAATTGAGCAAAATTTTGAATGCCTATGTCACAAAAGAAGATATGTGGATGTCAGATAAACATAGGAAAGAATGTTCAACATCATCAGTCATTAGGGGGATGCAAATTAAAATCACAGTGAGAGATCACTACCCTCCCATAAAAATGGCTAAAACTAAAAAGACCACCAGTGATAAATGTTGACAAGACTGTGGAGCAAGAACTCTTGTGTATTGGTCATAGGATCACAGAATGGTAAAACTACTTTGGAAAACAGTTTGGTAGTTTCTTGTGAAGTTAAACCTACACTCATCATGTGACCCAGCAATAACACCCCTGCCCAAGAGAAAAGAGTATATATGTCCACCCAAAGACCCCTACACAAATGTTAAGAGCAGCTTTGTGCCTAATAGCACAGACTAGAAATGACCAAAATGTTCACTGAATAGTGAACAGGGAAACACAGAAACAGATTATGGTATATTATACAATGAAATACTAATTGGTAATGAAAAAAAAAAACAAAACCAGAAACAAAACACAACTGTGAATACATATAATATGGATGTTTCTCAAAAGAATTTACACTAATTAAAAGAGGCAAACCCCAATTAGTGTATGATTGCTTCCATTTACATTAAATTCTAGCAAAAGCAAACCTAGAGTGATAGAAACAAATTGGTGGTTGTGCAGGACTAGTGGTACGAGTGGATTTCATGTAAAGGAGCTTAAGAGAATATTTTGGGGTGACAAAAATGTTCTGTATCTTTTTTTGAAAATGTGTTTATTTATTTATGTAAGTAAGTAAGTAATCACTATAGTCAACATGGGGCTCAAACTCATGACCCTGAGATCAACAGTAGCGTGGTTTTCTGATTGAGCCAGCCAGGTACCCAGAAGATGTTCTATGTCTTGATTGTGGTAGTGGTTAAAAAACTATATTCATTAATCAAAACTCATGGAATAGTATACTTAGAAAGGATATATTTTGCTGTATGTAAATTATACCTCAATACACCAGATTCTAAGTATTATATTCCCAGTCAGCCAGTAAAGATTTACTGAAATCCTAAAGTGCAATACTGATTGAACATGACTGAACAGAGGAAGAGGGTTTTCCCCACGTATAATCTCAAATTCTCCTTAGAGGAATCTGAATGTGATGCTGGGAAGGAAGGGTCTTCAAGAGTCCCCAGTGAGCACAACTGGGGCTATTCCTTAATCCCAGATCAGGCAGCACACAAGGCGATTTGTTACTCCTTTGTCCTTTCCACTATCCTGGCTAGTAGCCACTATTATCTCCATTTGACAGAGGAGGAAAGCAAAGCTCTGAGGAGACAGGGTCACCTGACAGTGCCAGTCTGACTCCAAAGCTCAGGCTCATTCTATTCCTTAACCTGCCTCCCAGTAGGGGTAGAGATCCCCAGTGTCAGCAAGCCTGCCAGGGATTCTGTAGGCCAGTACTTCTCTAGCTTGGGGAGTCATGCACAGACCCCTGGATTCTCTGTCTACGTGCCCAACTCTCTTCTGCAAAGAGGTCTTAAATAGGAACCAGAGCCACCAAATGGACAGGCCCTGTGGAAATGCATCTGACCTTCACCATACCTAATCTTTCTGTAGCATAACATTTGCTGGGAGCTTACCATAGGGTATATGCTGTACTTGCATCAGATCATGATAAAATATGCAGTGGACACATTTCACATACAAGGAAATGGAGATTTAAGAAAGTAAATAAAGTTGCCCTTGGTCATATAGCTACAAGTAGGAGAGCCAAGATTTGGAGCAAAGCCTATACAAACCATAAAGCTTGTAGGGCTGATGGCTACATGATTCTCATACTGTCTTCTGTCCTCAGTTTGTCAAGCACTCTGAACCAGTAAGGATGCTTCAGGTGGAAAGCCACACATTAAACAGTAAGGATCAATTAGCTCATGGTCCAGAGTAGAGCAAGCAGGGCTGCCTTGATCTAGAGCCTCTGTATCCCTTCCCCTGCAGCGGGGCTCTGCATATCCTGTGTGTCAGTTTGGCTTCATGTCTGTAGGAGCTGTCTCTGTTGGCTCTATACCCGTCAGGTGTACGCTCCCAGATTTAGAGGAAAAGAGAAGCTGCCTTTTTATGTGATTTCTCTCTGCATCTCCAACCACTCTGTCCCCTGAAAGTTAGCCAAATGAGGTCATAAGCTTATTCCTGGACCAATCCATGCCACTTGGGGACGGCCATTCATTGACTGGCCCAGAGCCTAGCTTCCTGGGCCAATTGCTTGCAGGGAAAATTACCAAAATTGTCTTAATAACATATACCCTTGATGTGGAAAAGAATATTGGGAAGCCAACCATAATGTCTGCTATAGTCTTTCTTAGTCGTTATTTAAACTGAATCTTACAGCAACACTATGCCTCAGCAGTAATCTCCACTTTACAGATGAGAGCACAAACAGGTGGCCTGTATCTCTCAGGAAACACGGACACATATGGCAGCCAGGATTCAAAGTCCTGTCTTCTCAAAGTCAACATCTCTTTCTGCTACTTGGACAACTACTGTGACCATACCCCACTTTCCTCTTCAGACCAAATTCTAAGATGTTGATGAGAAGATATTTATCTTTGAGCTTGGAGCTTCTGGTATTTATCATGTTTTTTCCCCTAATTTAATAACCACCCCATTATGGAATCCAGTAAGCCATTTATAACCAAGTAGGGAGGGTTTTTTTTCCCCAAGACTTCCTTCCCAATGAGGCTTTATAGGTATCATTTAAAATAAATAAATAGTCTGATAAACTTTAAAACGTATTTAGTGTGATGCAAACTTTCTTCTCTTTTTCCTCTTTAACCTCACTTTCTAAATAATCTCCTGTTCAAAAAGACTATCCTTTTCAAATTCTTTTTCCACATCTATCATCAACACACTATCAAACCATACCCCCAGGCCTCTGGCTCTCACCAGCTGTATTCATTCTCCATAAAAGACCCAAAGAGAAGGTTTTGGCCTTTGGGCTTTTAATGTGAGAGTGTCATAAAGATAATCTTTTTTTTTTTTCCTTAAAAAGATGAATGAGAGAAATTAGATGGAAAAAAAATCCCCTCAAATATCTGCTTAGCTACACAGGGCATTGTTTCAACTAGTTTCGACTTCCCCAAAATAGGGAAAGAGAACTGGCTGGTGGAAGATTGTGACTTTAGTGACCTAGCAGAGACCCAGATGCTGGTAAAAGGAATCCCTTGTACCTCGGGCCCATCTTACATCTAAGATGTGCTGCCATGAATGTGACCCTTCAATTTTTCTGACAATCATGTGCTGAGTTGGGGAAGACAGCAGCCAGTATACCCAATTTACAGATAGAGAAACCCAAGCAACAATCTGCTTAATTAATAAGGGACGAAACTATAATGGAAACTTGGGTATACTTCTGTGTTCACTGCTGCTTATGCTACATTATTTGGATTCCTGAAAAGTTAGGGAAGTGGTATGAAAGCTATGAAAGCTCAGGATTTAGTTTAGCACCTTTGATTCTGGATTTTAAGTTTGAATCTTACATAGGTTTGGCCTTGCTTTGGTGTTCAGAAAAGTAAACAAGACTTGACAGAAAATCTGATGAGAAGCTGCAATCATTTTGACCCAAGGCCAATATATAAAAATTCAAAAGATGGTATCAAGAATATAAGTTGGTACCATCTAGGGCAACTGCCATAAAATGGCCTTCCAACAGACATATGTTATCATTGCACGTGAATAATATTGAACGTGCTATTGATTCTTTAGACCATGTGTCTCTCTTTCCACAAGACCAGAGGAAAAAGATGAAAGAGGCATCAAGGAAGACTCTCGTTTTTTCTAAATTTGAAGAATTGGGAGTAACGGGGGAAGGCCTTTAAAATAAGGAGCCAAGTTAGAGCATAGGGAAAACATCATAATGGGGAAGCGACCATGGTGAGGAAGGGGAGATGAGAAGGCTGAATGGAAACATGATGTTGGAGGCCACACTGAGACATCTGGAACTAAGTTCGGAGATTTTTGTTTGTAAACAAGAGTTGCTGGAGGAGCAGAAAGAGAATCTATAGCAGACAGTGTTATTGAAGGTAGGATGACAGTTGAAAGGACGTCAGGAGACAGAGGATGGAAATGTCTCTGGCAAGCTCAAGCAAGTGATAGAACCCTTACTGATCCCCAGGTCCTCCCTCTCCCCAGCAGATTGGGAAAGGGCCAAGGGTAGAGCAGAATAAGGAGAATAAGGCAGCAGTTAAGTGGATCTTACTTGGGATCTTGAGGACTGTGGAAGAGTAGAATGTGCTAGAGCGTCAAGGGTTCTTGACAGCTAAGTCTGCTTGAGTGTGCAAAGGAAGGAGAGGCTTTACTTTGAATAATGCAGCTTACCCCATTTGTTTCTGAAGAATCCCTCTCAGCTTCTTTTCTGTATGTCTTCAGAACATCACCCTACAAGTGGGGTTTATTATCCTTGTAAATACAGACTCACTAGTGGGGTATGGCTTATTGCGAAGCAAGGCACGTGTCTGATCCTACTCTTCGACCTCCATCATCTTGGGACACTTCACTCAACCTGGCAGAGTTCACAGGCTTGATGCAAAATTTGACTGGATTCAAGGATCCCTGTGCAACTAAGGGAGCAGAAGCGGGTACGTGTATGTGATTCTAAGATGTCGCTGTCTCATCAGGAGGTCGGTGAACAAGAGGAATTTCTCACTCCATGCCCAGAGGATTGCTCTTCTGTCTGGCAGTTTCATTACGACACTCCATACAAGTTTGATCTATAAATGAAGACCTAGCACAAATTCAGCACAGTACCTCAGCCAGTGTGGAATCCTGGACATGTTGGTTTGAGGGGAAGAAGGCCATTTAACCTTGTTCCCTGGCAGCCTGGTTTTCTTGCAGAGCAGGGCAACGTGTGAATTGCACGGTGGACCAATTGTCACCCATGACTCTGGTGAGTGAGCACAATTATTTACATGGAAAGCAACTCCCACTAGTTTCAGCAGGAGCTTCTTCTCAGGAACACCTGAAATCATCATTTTTGTCCTTAGAGGAGCTTTGCTCTAAAACACAAATTCTCTCTAATAGGGACCTATTACTGGTAATGAATAGAGCACACACACGCGTGCAGATTCCCAGGGGCCTTGGGCGCTTTGCTCGTGCACAGCCCTTTTGAATCTTTGAATCACCTTCCTCTGGGGTGAGAGGACCTCCTCTGCAGAGGGCTTATACCTCCATGAGGAAGTTCACACCTTACAGACATCTGAATGAGTTTTGATTCCAGATTCAGTTGAAATAAAAATGTTGAGCTGTATTTGCTACTGTGAAAATGGGCTGCTACCCCTTCAGTAACTGGGGACCACTAGAGCCACCTGCTCTACTGTTTTAAATAAACGGTAATGCTGTGGGCTCTCTGATATTTGACCCCTGGCACCAGCAGGCTCCCCAGCCCCTACCCTGTTTATAGGATAAGTTCACCTGCTTGTTTTCCTCGGCTTAGAGTGAAGCAAACTGAAATCTGTGGTCAACTGCACAGATGACAGCCATTCAACTTCCTCTACGTAGCTGATATTCTAGCCACCCTGTTAAAATCTAACAACATGTAACTGTATTAGGTTTCTATGGAGAAACAGAACCAGTAATGTCGTGTGTGTGTATGTATGTGTGTATGTATGTTATAAGGAACTGGCTCATGCAGTTGTGGAAGCTGGCCAGTCCCAACGTCTGCAGGGACAGTGGGCAAGCTGGAGACCCAGGAGAGCTAATGGTTTTTAGTTCCATTCTAAGTCCTAAGGCCTGAGAACCAGGACAGCTGTCAGTGTGGTTCCAGCACAGAGACCAGTAGGTTTTAGACCCAGGAAGAGTTATTACTTCAGTCATTTCTAGTCTGAAGGCAGAGAAAACTGACATCCCAGCTCCAAGGCAGTCAGGCTAGACGAAGAAGTCTCTCTTACTGTTGGTGGGGCCAGTCTTTTTTTATTTTTTTATTTTTTCCCTGTTTAGGCCTTTGGCTGATGGATGAAGCCCACTCCATTTAGAAGGGCAATCTGCTTTACTCAGCCAGCTAATTTACACGTTCATCTACCCAAAAACATCCTCACAGAAACATCGAGAATATGTTTGATCAAATCTCTGGGCACCCTGTGGCCCAGTGAAGTTGACATACAAAATTAACCATCATAGAGGCGCCTGGGTGGCTCAGTGGATTAAAGCCTCTGCCTTTGGCTCAGGTCATGATCTCAGGGTCCTGGGATCGAGCCCCGCATCGGGCTCTCTACTCAGCGGGAAGCCTGCTTCCCTCTCTCTCCCTCTGTCAAATAAGTAAATAAATAAAATCTTTAAAAAAAAAATTAACCATCATAGTTACTCAGGAGTTGTTTTTTGTGGCACACCGTAACAATTAAAGAGCCAAAATATGTATTGTGGGGAAGAGGGGGCATTTTCTAATTGTGCAAATAAACGATTTGTGAAAATAAAACAATTGTGCATAAAAAAATTTCTAAGGTGGGAGATGGCCTATTTAAGATGAGCTTAATGGAAACTATCCTGCTAATACCCCACCCCCACACCCCACCCTGAAGCGTTGAAAGACATCACTGTTACTTAGGAAAGAAATCATTGTTTTAAAACTGCTTTCCCAACATTATTCTGATGTAGACTTCTCAAACCTTATGGAAACATACAGAGAATAATTCTAAGACCTCTTCCCAGATGATGTAAATGAGGCACATGGGATAAGAAATAGCTTGTCTAGCACATCATAATATTTGGAAAATGAATGTGCCTGGATTTTAAGAATGCAGGATTGCAAATCCCCCATCTCCTTTTAAAAGGAGTATAGTGGAACTTTCATATGTAGAAAATGATGGCTATCTTGTTGATTAAAGAAATGACTAAACAGCAGGTAGAAAGGAGGGCACAGATTGCATAGAGCACTGGGTGTTATACGCAAACAATGAATCTTGGAACCCTGCATCAAAAACTAATGATGTACTGTATGGTGACTAACATAACATTATAAAAAATCATAATTAGAAAGATAAAATAAAGCAGGTACAAAGAAAAGGGTTTAGGGGATATTACTTTTAAAGAGGGGCAACTTCAATAGCTGCCGCTTCAACAAGGTAACTCACTTTTTGAGACACCTGGGACTGGCTTGGGGGTGTCGGGAGATCCCCTGGTAACTGCACAGCGTGCTGGCAGCTGCTGGCTCATCCACCTTCTGGAGACTTACTACTTGAGTGTGAACCCCACTGACCTTCTAATTTGCATCTCTTTGCCTCAAGGTAACAGCCCCAGAATCAGCCCCTGACTAATCAGATGGGAGGTGGTGATGAATACTCAGCTCCCGCACTCCTCAGGTGGGGAAACTCTGAGACTTGGGTATACAACCTGGAGTTCTTCTGAGGTTACACTTCTGTCACCCACAGTGGTAACCAGATAACCAGCATGTGTGTGTGACCTGTGTAGTGTGACCTGGGCCCTGAGGTCGCCATCTTGAAATGTTTAATACCTTTTGGACAAGGAGCCCTGCATTTTATTTTGCACTGGGCTATGGGAATTCTGTGGTCAGTCCTGGTGGCAGCTGGCATGAGAACCCACTTTTCTTTGGCTGGTCTACCTCTTCTACCAGACTTCTCCTACTAGCTGTTCCTAAACTTCCCGACAACCGACCTGTCCTTAAATCCTTTTCACAGGACCTCCTTTTGGGAGACCCCCAAACTAAATGGTTGCAACTATTATTGGAATGTTATTGGAATGCTGAAAAACGCTATAAAGAATTAACAAAAGCCATCTTACCAGTTTTTAAAAATAAAACAACAATTCACATGGGCTTAAAACTTACTAAAAATAGTGTAGTGATTATATAAGCGGTCATTACCACCCCATATTGTAATACCTGGGGAGGTTTTACAAGGAAGTCATGCCCCGCTGAGCTTCCCGACTTCTCTGCCTCTCAGACGAAGCACCCAGGTGAATCTGGCATGCAAATATGTCCCTGAAGAAGTAGGCCAGTAACTAGCAACAGAGCTGGTATTTAAACAGCGGCTCTGATATACCATCTGCTTTAAAGAAATTATTTGTCTTTGCCAGCATGTCAAGAAGAATAAGTTCACATAATTTAGGAACTACTAAGGCATATAAGTTCTTGATTATTTACAATGACAGGATTATCTATAGCTATCAAATTTCTTTTGGTAATGCCCAACATAATTTCTTAAGAAAGGGTCAGGGAAATTGACCTATGAGGAACATATTGGAGGATTCAATCTTCAACCGAAGTTTTAAAAAAGAGATGTGAGTAAGGGTTCTGATTCCGAAGCAGATCGGCTGAGCTCACCAAATCCAGAGCTGTGCAGTGTCTATGTTTGTCCAGTACCATGTCTGGAATGCAGTCAGTGCCTCATAAGTCATTATGAACTGATGAACCTTGGCTTATGGCTGTGCCTTGAGGTTTGAGTACCAGAAACTGCCTCACTCCTCCCAGGAAAGAATCTCTAGGTTTGCGCATTAGCCCTTTCTGACACACTGGAATTTATCAAATGCAAACCCAGTGCATGAGGTCGCAGGGAGAGGAAGAGGCTCGGGCAGGACACCGTATGTGCCTGGTGGTTGTGGGTTAGGTCCATTGGCAGTGTGTGGGGGATACGATACTTGAGAACTGGCTGGAGAAAGGGAGAGCCATGTTAGGCCTTTCTCTCCGTGTGGAGCTGTACATCCAGGGACTTCTACAACCAAACCCAATCATCCCTAAGCCATGTTAGTTTTCAGGATGAATCCTGTCACCACCTTGTGGTGAATTATAAATAGAAAACCTCCTTGTGACTCACTTTCCTCATGGTTCAGAAAGAGGATATCCAGATCACTTGTTTTGCAACAATGGACAGTTATCCTGACTTCTCTCACTTTTCTCTCGGTTCACAGACTCTGGTGCGGTGTGATGGTTAAATGCAGCTGTCCCCAGGAAGGCTAGGGTTTTTAGGCTGCTTACTGGATAAATAATCAGGACAAAGAGGGTAAGAGGTTACACAAACCCATTTTGAAAACGTTTTAAAATTCAAGAGTTTGTCCTGACCAGTTTCTGAACACGATGCATCTTTCTGATTAAGTTGTATAAAGACATTTTTTGGTGAAAATTCTTTTGTCCCTCTTACATACAACCGGTCTAGATAAAAAAAAATCTTGGGAAGAATTTATGGATGAAAAAAAGTAAAGTTTTATTACTAACTGGAACACACTAATTTTGTACCAATGGGGGAAGACAAGGGTGCCTGGGGGAGATGAGGGGGTGAGGTGGGGTGGGAACTAATGATCTTTTTTTCAGAAGCTTTTCTTCTTTTCTGAATGAAAACTCCCCATGCTACTTTTCCAAGCTGCTCTGAGGACCTTGAATTCAGACTGCTGGGACTATGATCACACCTGACAGCCTCAATCACAAGACAGTGAAGGTGGCCCAACTCCTGTATTTTCCATACAGGACATTTATGAATGTCACCTACACTCATGACGTTGATGATGCTGCTGGTGCCATAGGCCAGTAATGCTGTTTGGAGCTGAATGCCGGACCTCGGAAATCAAGGACTAACCTGAATTATTTTTTACTAGATTGGGAATCAGAGTGGTTTGAAGCTCCATGGTGGGCAGCCATATTGGGGACCCACTAACCCATACATCTGACTAACGTTTGTCCTGTCTGGAGTACCTTAATGATTCTAAAGTCTTTATGTGTGTCCAAGAGTACCCTGTCCATGAGAAGGACATTATCAAAGACACAAAACCCCAATTATTTATCAATGACACTATCTTGGCCCTGGATGGAGGCATTCAGGTCAGCTTCAACTTAACTGAGAACCTCTGAATTGCTGAAGTCAACAGTTTAGTCTCATACCACTGTATAGAGTCCTACTGATAATAATTTTGCTGTAAAGATGTTTTGGACAAGAACCAAGGTGATAGATTGTGAAGAAAAGAGTTATCATAGCAGGGGGGCCAAGGCTTATGGCCCTTCACTAGCACCCTCCCAGGATTTCAAGAGGGTTCTCACCACCCTAACTGATAAGAGTGGCTCACTGTGCCTAAATTGTCCATCTAAACAATGTGATTTCTGCTGGACGCATGCTTTCCTTAGGGGAATATGGGATTTTAATATGTGCTAGGCAAGATGGTACCTGTGTGACCAGCCCTCCATAAAACCCTGTGCTCTGAGTCTCTAATGAGCTTCTCAGGTAGATTAACATTTCACATGTGTTGTCATAACTTGTTGTTGGGGGTTTCTAGCATGTTCTGTGTGACTCCCCCAGAAGAGGATCCTTGGAATCCTGTGCCTTAGTACGTCCTGATGCTGCCCCATGTGACGTTTCCCTTTGCTGGTTTTGCTTTGCATCCTTTGCTGTAATAAATCATAGCCATGAGTACAGCTTTAAAAAAAAAATGATGATATCCAAAGCTACCTACACTTTAATCATACCCATCTTAGTAATAACTACATTATCAATGAAGACCAACAAGTGAGTTCTCGCTAGTCCCTAGCATAGCTGTCAAGCACCCATTAGCAAAAACACTTATATCAAGCTCATCACAACACTTCAAGGTAAGTCCTTCTGTTATCCCCCTTTGGCAGATGAGGGAAAGGAGGCTTAGAGGGATTCAGGAGCTCGCTCAGGATCACAGCATCTGGTAGGTGGCAGAGTGGAATCGTGGAATCTGGAGCGTAGGTCTACATGACTGCAAACCCCCGGCTGGGAGATTGTGCAGGGGATCTATGGAAGCTCTCTTAAAAAATGCAAAACTTGGGGGCGCCCGGGTGGCTCAGTGGGTTAAAGCCTCTGCCTTCAGCTCAGGTCATGATCTCAGGGTCCTGGGATCGAGCCCCACATTGGGCTCTCTGCTCAGCAGGGAGCCTGCTTCCCCCTCTCTCTCTGCCTGCCTCTCTTCCTACTTGTGATCTCTCTCTCTCTCTCTGTGTCAAATAAATAAAATCTTAAAAAAAAATGCAAAACTTTAGGTAGATACACGGTGGTGATGCTATTGTTACAGATGATGATGAAGTCTGGCCTAGAAATCATGGACTTTGCTTTGCCAATTTCTAGTTTACACGGATCCTGGGATTGAAACCCCGTCTTCCCAAATCCACGAGATGTGGGAACCTGACATGGACAGGCATCTTGAAATTCAGGGATACATCCACTCCCTCAAAGAGTATTAGGAGTTGGGTCAGGAACAATAACAACACCCAAAACATTAGAGAATATCTAAAATAAATCCTTCATTTGATGACTGAGGAAACAGAGAGATGCAGCATTTTGTACTAAGTCCTAACATCCCAAACTGGGCTTTGGACTCTGATTCCATTCATTCCTCGAGACACTGCCTCCTCCTTGCCACTTTTCTTCTTTTAAAATAGGAGTCAGTTGCAACCCAGTGTCTGAGAAGTGCTTTTATTTTTAAAACTATGAGTTACGTAGGAAAGAGACCTGTCATAAAGCCGAATTATACACAAATACTTTTGACATCAGGGAAACATTACGATGACCGGGTCAGTGGTAAGGAGAAGTAACACCCTTGGAAATGCAATCCACTCCAGAAGCAGGACAGCCCATGTCCGCTCCAAATGCGTTCTTATACACATAGGGCTCCTTCCAAATGGGCTCTGAAGGCAGAACACAGGGCTGAGTTTCAAATGGGCAGAAAGTCACCTTAAAGTATATTTCCCCTCCATTTGGGAGTTGACACAATCGAGTTACAGACAGAGACTGTTTATCAAGGTGGCATGGAAGTCTCTCTTCAAATTCCTCCCGCTTTTATAATCAAACAATAACATCTCCAGGGTATAGGTTTTAGCTACAGAAGAAACATATTGGAAATTGATTCAAAGCTGCTGGCTTGGTTGTGACAATGTTTCATAACCTGGTAACCTCTCAGTTTGTTCTTCTCCCTTCCTGAAAAGCTTTTAGTTGTGCCAGGGTGGAAAACCAAAGATAAAGCAAACAGCATCCTTTTATCTGATCCTGTGCAAAGTGAGTGGAGAGGTACTGAACCACTGATAAGATGATTGCTAAATGACTCTTCTCAAATTCTATCAATGGGCTGATGAAAGAAATTAACACTGACATTGATAAGTTACTTTCTCAGGTGCCACGGGTTTCACAAATGAGGGCTTCTCTCTCAAACAGTTAAGCCCTACTTGCACATGTATGACTCACTAAAAAGTGCTCCAAAAGGCTCCTTGTTGTAACAGATTCACTGAGATGCTTTCCTTTCTCTACATTCTGTTCTCTTCTCTAGGATGTCTCTTGAGTATGGATTTGTTCAAGTCGAGAGCACCCTGTTCCCAAGATCACATTTCCTCCTTAGTTGCATATTTCAACATTTTTCAACAGCTCAGTTTTCATCTCTACAGTGTGCCATAGCCCTCACCTGATCTATCATTCTGGCACTCTATACCTCCTTAGCACTGAGGTATTTGCTCCAATGTGCCAGACCTAATGAATGTATCACTGGGATTCCCAGTGGACTGAGTGTGCGGATAACCTTAATTGAAGTGGTTTTTCATTAGGTATATAAGATTGAAGTCTTACAGGAGTAACAGTGCCTTCCAAGCTTCTGAAAATCTACAAGCTCCTCCCTGGCAAGCTTCTTTTTTTTCTCCCTTCCTCCCCTCTTCCCTTCCTTCTTCCTTCTCTCCCTTCCTTTCTCCCCTCTCCCTTCCTTTCCTTCTCCCTCTCTCCCTTTTCCTTCCTTCCTTCCTCCTTCCTCCCTCCCTGCTTCCCTCTCTTCCTTCTTTAAATCACTGTTACTTCTCAGTCACTAGTTTTTCATTCCTTAGAACTGCTGGCTTTGACAATACTTAAGGCACAGACATTTGAGCTAATTCAGAATTATCTGTGGTAATATGAAGGAGAAAAAGATAAAACTTTCAGAGTTGCCCATAATTTGTTTCTAACTTACTCCTATGACACCTGATGTGCTTCAGAATTGATGATGGGCAACTCTATCTGGGTCGTCAGGGCTGCCTTCCCTTCCTCCACTCTCTTTCTTTTCCTGGCCAGTCTCTCATCTGGAGATGCCAATGGGCCAGCCAAATTGTAAGTGGGACTGGGGCCGGTCAGGGATGGATGGTATAGATCAGAAGGATAAACAGGACGGCCCATTCAGCCCATAGATATACTCGCCAAAATATATTTATGTTTTGCTGGATGGTACTTTAATTTTTCTTTTTTTTTAAAAAAAAAATCGTAAAATATACTGTAAAAACAGGAGTATGTACAATAAGTAAATTTATTTAAATAAACACCCATAACCCACCTTAATAACATAAATAGTGTTTTTGAGCCACTCTTGTGCTCCACTTTGGTCATATCCTTCTCCCCCTACTACCTCACCATAGGGCAACCACACTGTTGTTGAATTTCATGTTACTCATCAACTTTCTATGTTATTTTTGTTTTCATAGTAAAAAAATATGACATTTTGACTATATTTCTGTCTAGGCACATATCCTGAATTGTACTGGTTTATGATATAAACATTTATTATTGCGGATATTAGTCAAAAAAGTTTAAACAGACATGGCCCTCAAAAACTCTTGGGAAGTACATCAGGCACTGTATGCCATAGTGATCATAGCAACATTGTCATAATGGCAAAAAATGGAAACCAACCCAAATGTTCCTCAAAAGTAGAAAGGATCTATTTTGATACATTTATGCTATAGAATACTATACAACAGTGAAAATTAACCAACAGCAGCTCCATGTAACCATTATAGGTTCATTGCAGAAATCATGTTGATTAAAAATGCCAAATGCAAAAGAATAAATATGGTATGATTCTATTTGTATTACGTGCAAACTAAACAACAGTGTGATAAGATACACAAATAAAAATGAACGCTCAAAGACAATATATATGTGTGTATATGCATACACGTACATATACACATACATACACACCACGATTTCTTTATCTGCTCATCTGTTGATAGGCACTTAGATTATTTCTGTATCTTAGCTATCAGGAAGAATGCAGCAACGAACGTGGATGTGCAGATATCTTTTTGAGATAGTGGTTTTATTTCCAAATAGAGGTATCCTATAATCCAGCAATTCCACCTCTGGGTATATATCCAAAGGAAATATAATCACTATCCTAATGTGTAGATTTCCTTTTATTTATCTTGCCTGTAATTAATTTGGCTTCCTAAAACTGAAGATTGGTAACTTCCTTTAATTCTGCAGATTCTTAGTCACTAATTCTTTTAATATTATGATTACCCTATTCATTTCATTCCTTTCCTCAGGAGATACAATTAGTTACATGTGGATTTTATCACCTCGTACTTATTTTACCCTCTCTTTCATTTATCCACCCCCTTGATTCTCTGTGACATATTTTCTGTAATTGTTCAACTCTGTCTTTTAGTTGAATAATGCTCTCATTAGTGGTAATCAATACTAACAGCTTTTAATTTTTTGAAGTTCTATTGTATTCTTTTTGGATATTGGACTATTTATTTGTTTGTTCCTTTGTTAATGTTCATTTCCTCTTGTGTTTACTTTAAATACATAAAATATTTTTATTTTATATTCTCTATTGGATAATTCCCAATTCTGCAGTCTTTGTGGACTTATTCTATATCTTGTCTTCTTTTTTCCTAACACTTGCTAATGAAGTCGTTGTTTCCTCTTTTTAGTGATTTCCTATTGTGAGTTAATCTTCCTTGGGACTTTATCTATGTGAAATTCAGAGTGGTTGCATCAAGAGAGGATTTGAGTTGGGTTTTGCTGTATTCCTCTAAACACTATCAACTTGAGTCTGCATTTTTAAAAACTTTTCATTATGATAAATTTCAAATATTCTCAGAAAGTGGGATTGCCCAGCTCAAAAGATATTAATATTCTTCCATTCATGTTTCAACTGTTCCCTCTTCCAGTTTCTTCTCTATTTAAAAGCACAACTCAGAACATTAAAAAAAATTCAAGCTTGGGGGTTTAAGGGACACAGAGACTGAAATAGTGCCTTGATCTAAAGGAGTGTGAGCTAAGGATTTAGAATCTTCAGAGGAGACTTTTTTGTTTTCTTCTTTTCCCCCTTTTTCAGCTAGAGTTAAGACAGAGTTGAGGCTGTTAGGGTCTTATGCTTGCAGTCTTCCTCTGGGTTTGTTGCTACTGCTCTTGGGAATCCAGCTTAATGCTGGAGGGGAAGGGATGTGCTTGAGCGAACATCTCACCTTGCTGAGGCCCTGGGCTTTCATTATGTCAAAAGTTTAGCTCCTTAACACCAGGTTCCAGGGAGGGTGACAACTGCCCCAGGCCATCCAGGTCCAAGGGACTTGCAGTACTAACACCAAGAAAGTCCAGGAAAACTAGGATAGCTGGTCACCCTAGTCCTAGGTCATCAGAGACTAGTACATACCCTATAGGCAATTACTGGTTCTAGCACTCTGTGCCCCTACCAACTCCCCTTGCCCGGCCAAGGATTCAAGCTCTCTTTGCTGTCCATGCCTCTGAGGCATTCCTTGTAGGCAGTTCAACCATGCATTTAAGAAAAATATGTATATTTTTATATTATATTCTTTTTTATATTATATTCTATACTTTTAGATGTGAAATTCTGGGAAAGGACTTTGAAATTCTAGTTTGAAATATTGCCAGATAAAGGAACGTCTCTATGTTCCTGTAAAAGATTTGCTTTTTACAATTGAGTCCACATTTTAAAATGTATCATACGTCACATAAAAAATCTATACTTTTTGGCTTCTGGTGAAAAATGGAAAGACTCAGTTACATAGGGCCAACCTTCTAGATTGACAGCTGGAATTGACAAGTAGCTGCTCCCCTGGGGTGGGTCATATTTTCTCCATTCCTCAAAACCCCTATCACTCATGCAATATATGCTTGTGTATGTCAGGTCTCACTCTTTGACTCAGGGGCTCATTTGAGTTTGCAACCCTCGACCAAGCAATCCGCTAAAAGGATTCTTGAACTGTGGTGACTGCTAGGTGACCAAAAAGTACCTGGCCATCATTTAGCATTCTCAGGGGTTTATTAACTTCACAGTTATGGACCAGACTGGGTTTGGATGACTCCATACCAGTCATGTTGCTGAGCAAAATATGGAACTTTTCAGAACATCCGTTTCCCTACCTGCAAAGGATGACCTTAGTAAGTAACTTGGGGAATTGATTTAAGGATAAAACAAGGCAACATACATAAAACACTTTGGCCAGGTCCCAGCATTAAGAAAGCTTTTACTAAGAAGTAGATATTAATATAATATATACCATCATCTTACTTCTTTCAGAATTTTGTCACATTGGGCAGCTTTCTGGGGCCAAGGCACTCTGTTCTTTAACTTTGTTTTGATTCCTATGTATTCCTTACCATGCCATAAGTTACACGTACATTCTTAGTTTACTTTAGGTGAATTAACTGCCTTCTGAGAAATCAAGGGAACTGTACAAAAAGAAGTCACTGTAGAGCTATTTCAGATTCCCCAACTTTGTACAATAGAGCAACAGACCTTCAAAAAATGTGGGGAAAAAAGGCAAAAATTATTTAATGGGTCCACCACTGCCTATTCAGTGGGCTCCGTCCCTACTGGTACCTGGTTAATTCATGCCAGCCCCTAGGGCTTCATGTCTGCCTCTGCCCTTAGCGGCTGAGCTTCCCCATCTGAGGAATACCACCCTTGCCTTTCGTAAATGTCAAGCCATTCCTTCTTTTGCTTTTCAGTTCCCTGGAAGGAGAATACCAGCTTGATGACTCATCCCTTTAGGGTCTTGCTGGTACCAAGCTGAGAAACACACTGCTGCTATCAGTCAGTGATACTAAATGTCTGCTCTTTCCAGAGACCAGGTGTAGCATGACAAGTAACTTCAGCACCTTTACCTACAGGACTTACCAATAAGTAGGAAATTCAGATACATTCTAATAGCCTACCAGGAGAGATCTTTTGGGGCAGAGAGCCCTTTGGCGATGCTTCAGTTTTCCTGGATGTCTACCCTTTCACATAAATATATGATTCTATCCATCACACCACACCACACAGGAGGAAACAATACAGTGCATTTGACTATACTGCATTTGATCGGTCTGAGGATAAAGGAGAGAAAATAAAAACATGTTTTGATTTGAAAAGTTGGAACATGAGCATCATAGTGATTGGATGGCCACTTTTTATCATGTTAGTCTTCCTTTAAAAAATCTCCATAGTCTGTGTATTGTTCTGTGTGCTAAAGATCAAACATTTAAGCCTGGCTTTCATGGTCTCCACAAAACCAACTCTATTTGTCCCTCATCCTCAAAAAATGCTCTCTACTCTAGCCAAGCTGGTCTTGCACGGACTTCTCTCCATTGAAGTGTGCCACATTCCTATCTCCAGGCCTTTGCTTATGCCCTTGCCTTGAGTCGAAAGATATCTCCCAGTCCCCTTTGCTGATGAAATCTTAACACTTGGGACAGTGATTCCCAAACTTTATTGCCCACTAGAATCACCTGGGGATCTTTAAAAAGATCATGTACCTAGAGCTTGTGATTTTTTTATGTGGTGTGACCTAAGCATCAGCATATTTAAAGACTTCACAGGGAATTCTGATGTGTAGCAAAGAATGTGTAGCAAAGTTTGGTATAAATGGAAAATTCTCTTTAACTTCAATATCTTATTCTCTCACTCTTGTCTTTTCCTTACAAATGAAAACCAACATTTCTGGCTTTACCGTAGCTGGACTCCACACCTATTTCATACACTCAGATGTATGCACAACGTGCCTCTATCTTACTGTGATCACATTGTATCAGAATTATCTGTTTGCTTTTCTGTCTCCCTACCAGACTGCAGTTCACAGAGTACAGACACTATGTCTTATTCAACCCATATCTCCATCACTTAACACAAGCCATAGCCTGTAGAAGATGTTCAACACAGGTTTGTTGACCTAAGTAGAACTCAGCTCCCTGGTGCAAACTATAGGAGCAAATACTTTACAGGAAAAAAAAAAAAAAAAGCCATACTTTTGTCTTTACAACTCTCTCTCTCTAGGGAAAACAAAACAAAACAAAGAAACAAAAACAGAGGAAGGGAGTCATATAGACTAGACTTTAGTATGTTCACAAACAGAAGTCTCTACCAAAGACTTATCTAGTGACTGTCTCCAGTAGTTAGAGGAAAGCACGTATAAGGAGAAAGTTGATAGATGACGGGAACAGAGACCCAGCCACAAAGGAATAAACAAACAAATGAGAAGGATGATATGGATGACATGTGGAGTTGCAAGCAAAAGGTTTAACACATAATGGATATTCAGTGGATAAAAATGAATATTACTACTTTTAGTTCTTGGTCAAAAGAAACCACATGGTCCTATTTTCATGGATCTATTAGGTGACAGGTAGAATTTATATTTCAAGCAGCAGATGCAAAGCTTACCCTTTGGAGGTTGTCAAATGTGGTTAAAAAATGAGAAAACTCCATGTAGTCAGGTGAAGTTTCCTTTCCCAGGCTATTACTTTATACCTCTTAGATGTCATTTTGTATGTTTGGAAATGCAGAAATAGCATCATCCTGCGAAGTATTAATATGAAATCCAAGCTATATAAACTACTCCATCCTATTCTTTATCTATAGGCATTATTATCAAAGTTGTTTTCTGTTCAGTGCCAGTCTGTTAGTCAACAGAACATTATTTAGTCCCACTCTCATTTTGTTTTCATCAATAGCTCACTCTTTCTTCAAGTAAGACTAAGCATGTCAGTTGGGGCGCCAGGGTGGCTCAGTAGGTTAAAGCCTCTGCCTTTGGCTCAGGTCATGATCTCAGGGTCCTGGGATCGAGCCCTGCATCGGGCTCCCTGCTTGGCGGGGAGCCTGCTTCCCCCTCTCTCTCCAGCTGCCTCTCTGCCTACTTGTGATGTCTCTCTCTCTGTCAAATAAATAAATAAAATCTTTTTAAAAAAAATTAAAATATGATATTTGACTTAAATAGCCTTCTACTAAAGAAGCTGTAAAAGTCTGATCAAGCTTCCAAGATATGCTTTAATTTTGTTTTTAGTATGAATGTCATTCCATATACATTAACTTTCTAAATTTTTTCAAATTTTCTCAGTGGGGGAAATTGATAATATTCGTGAAATAAGATAATTATCAAAAATTTTAATTGATTGGCAGCTTTAGTAGCATTAGCCCTAGTACCCTCTTGATTTTCATTCTAGAGAAAGGAAAATTCTAGATGCATTATATTACACAGAAGATTTATTTGAACCTCTACATACTTTGTGGGTGACCAAGTATACATTACTCATAAATATGGTGGTGGCAAACTAATTCAAGTTCAGTACATTTTCTCAAAAAGTAACTCAAGGTAAACTATGCTAATAGGAAGTGGTCATTCAGGTTATGCAAGATAAAAACTAGGCACATGATCTCTCTGATACGAAGAATTTGAGAGGCAAGGTGGGAGTTTGGGGGGGTGGGGGAGAGAAATGAAACAGGAAGGGATGGGGAGGGAGACAAACCATAAGAGACTACTAGACTCAAGAAACGAACTA
>CM053605.1:83390510-83407851 GCA_028646535.1 Procyon lotor | reverse complement strand
AGTCACCCAGCCAACTGAGCCATCCAGGCACCCCCAGGAAATGTGATTATTTTTTTTTAAAGATTTTATTTATTTATTTATTTATTTATTTGATGTGAGAGAGAGAGAGAGAGAGAGAGAGAGATCACAAGTAGGCAGAGAGACAGGCAGAGAGAGAGGGGAGAAGCAGGCTCCCCGCTGAGCAGAGAGCCCGATGTGGGGCTCGATCCCAGGACCCTGAGCCAAAGGCAGAGGCTCTAACCCACTGAGCTACCCAGGCACCCCCAGGAAATGTGATTTTTCATCAGCCCTCCCATATCAGAAGAGCATCAGAAGAGCAGACCCCCGGTTCACATTTCACAGGTTTCATTCTGTTCCATTAAGAATTTATTATAAAACTGAGTATTACATAATGGCATATTACATAACTGAGTATTAAATGATCATTCCTTAGATTTACAAAAATTTGAGCCAAGGACACAATCTTTTCAGATAAAAGCTGATGTTTAATTAATTATGCCATTATTTCCATTTTGGGAGACAAAGATAAAACCTAATATCTGCCTTCAGCCATCCTGCTGCGGCGACAGAGTAGAGTATGCCTTTCGAATGCTCTCCTGGAAGCTCTTTAAAAAATACGTTCATCAAGATTTGATCTCACTTCAGAGTCTGAAATTTTTATAGCTGTTTTTTTTTTTTTAACCGTACACAACAACTCTTGCTGCAATTATCATTTTTCCTGACAACTTTCAGACTTGCCTTGCGTTATCAGTCTTCAGGTGCCCCGAGTACATTCTGTCTCACTCTGGATGGTGCCCCCGCAGATGACATGGCTCTAATCCTCTTTTCTCCCTCTCCGGGATCCAAGGTCATAAGATGCTTTTGAAACAATTATTCCACAGCTATATTCCAAGCCTTGTTCGAGGGTCCCTGCTACCATGACAACCTGATCACCCGGCGGCTGCCTGAGGGAGTATCTGGTTTGGTGACTAGGAAGTTCATTGGGGGACCTCTGCAGCTTAAACTGATGACTGGACTATCTCCAATCTGTCCTGTCTTCTGAAAGTCCATTAATGGTGCCCTGAGGACCCATAAGGTGAGAATCAGCAGGAAGATGGATGGGGATGAAAACACAGTAGACTTTGCCCTTGGGAGCCTTCACTCTAATTAGTTCAACAAGAAGCATTTATGAAGCATCTACTGTGTACAGAGTCCTGACTATGAACTATGAACAGACTTAAGGAAGCTCATTAGTGGAGGCTACTAAATATCTAGGAGGAGTCCAAACACACAGATGAGACCAAAAAAAAAGAGAACTTTAAGGCAGACTATGCAAAGGAGATCTCGGTAGAGTAAGGTGATAGGGAGGCAGAAGTGGGGGTCGGGTGGGGGTCAGCCGGGTCACACGGTTAAATATGAATACGATAATGTTCTGTGTTATGAATGTTCACACCACAGGGGCTTAGCTCTCACTCTGGAGCTTCCAGATCTCTTGGTCTCTCTACAGAAAATAAGAACAAAAAAAGCAGAAACATTTACCATGTAACAGTAAAGTGGCAGAATGTGGGGAGGCAGGATGGAGGGTTCGGGTCTCTGTAGCAGGTCACCTGTGGGCAGGTGGGGAGCCAGACTGAGTCACACTTGCTTGCCTATGAATAATCCTAAGACTCGCTGAAGCTTCCCTTTTGTCTTCTGTCTTGACTCTGATCTGAGAGAGGAAGTGATTCAGCACAGCCTGAGCCTATTCTGGGATCTAAGAGATACAAAAGTGCCGCAAAACTTCCATTTTTATCACTAATTACTTTAACAGGTACTTTAATAAGTGCTTTCCAATTGCCCCTGCTGTTTTGTAAAATTATCTACACTGCATTTTACATTTTTAATCAAGCTTTATTTTTGAAAAGCCTCCTGGATTGCCAAAGCTTCTGCTTTTTTACATGCGGGGGGACAAATTTTCCCTCTGATTTCATGGAATTAAAGAATTGAGGGGGGAGAAAACCTGGCCAGCTATTTTTACCAGACCTGTTGGAAATTATGCTAATGGTCCCTGTAGTCCTATACACAATTTCTTCCTTCCTTCCTTCCTTCCTTCCTTCCTTCCTTCCTTCCTTCCTTCCTTCCTTCCTTCCTTCCTCTTTCTCTTTCTTTTAAGATTTTATGTATTTATTTGAGAGAGAGAGAGAGCACAGAGGGAGAGCAAGAGGGAAACGCAGACTCCCTGCTGAGCAGAGAGCCCGATGCGGGGCTCGATCCCAGGACCCTGAGATCATGACCTGAGCTGAAGGCAGAGGCTTTAACCCACTGAGCCACCCAGGCACCCCATCTACACACCATTTCTCAAGAAGTAAAGAGTTACTTCCTGCCCTTCCGGGGGTGAGGGCACTGTGTGAACTCTCTACTCTGGATCTTATCTCATGGATCCTCACACTAAGTGTGGAAGAAGCTACTATCTTAATTTTTAGAGATGAAAACTCTTCTTATTCACATTCTGCTTATTTCTCCCCTGAAGGAAACTGGTCTCTTATGCAGGATGAGTTGTTTATTTCTGCCTCAGGGTTCAGCCCATCATCATCTGGGTCACTCCCATCAGAAGCTGTGGACATTCACGGAGCTGTTTAGCACCAAGTATGTGTTTCACATGGATTATTCTTCATTTTTTTTAAAGATTTATTTATTTATTTATTTGACAGAGAGAGAGATCACAAGTAGGCAGAGAGGCAGGCAGAGAGAGGGGGAAGCAGGCTCCCTGCTGAGCAGAGAGCCCGACGTGGGGCTCGATCCCAGGACCCTGAGATCATGACCTGAGCCGAAGGCAGAGGCTTTAACCCACTGAGCCACCCAGGTGCCCCTATTCTTCATTTTTTATTTTTTAAATTTTTAAAAAAGATTTTGTTTATTTGAGAGAGGGAGAAAGAGATAGCAAGAGAGAGCATGAACAGAGAAGAGAGGGAGAAGCGGGCTCCCCCATGGAGTAGGGAACCTGATGTAGGGTTGGATCTCAGGACCCTGGGATCATGACCTGAGCCAAAGGCAGATGCTTAATTGACTGAGCCACCCAGGTGCCTCTATATTATTCTTTTAAATGCAGATAGTAACGCACAGCAAGGACATTATCAATCCCATTTTACAGGTGAAGAAACAGAGGTACACAAGCTAAAAATCTTGTCTAAGTTCACATAAATAGTGTCCCAGGTAGTGTGAGTGCAGAGTTCATTCTCTTAATTTCTTTTTTTTATTCCCTTAATTTCTATAATTAAAACTGGTTTATACTAGTTTGTTATAAAAAATTTACCAAAACGGGGCACATGTGTGGCTCAGTGGGTCAAGTGTCTGACCCTGGATTTCGGCTCTGGTCATCTCAGGGTCCTGGGATTGAACCCCAAGTCCAGCTCTGAGTTCAGCAGGGAGACTGCTTGAGGATTCTCTCTCTCCCTCTCCCTCTGCCCCTCTCTCTGCTCATGCTTGCTATCTCTCTTTCTCCAAAATAAAAATAAATAAATCTTTAAAGAAAATTTACAAAAATAACAATATAAATTAGACCAGACAAACCATGTAAGACTAAAAAAAGGAAGTATCTTGAAATACAACACAGTATCTTCACTTACTATACTCAAACATCAATCATTCAGTTATTAAAAAATATACTTTCATTATTATTATTATTTCCCTATTATTATTATAGGTACTATTATTGGGATTGGTGCTGTTTTTATTTCCTCCTTGGAGTCCTACATTCTTTCTGGGAAAACATGATTCTGTATATAAATGTGGATCGAACTGAAAATAAAACCAAGGAGAAAAACAACAAAGAGTTATAGACCACACGCCAGGTGCTTCTATTATTTTTTTCCTTATTTAACCTCAAAATCACCTAACAAGGTAGAAACTATTATCACTTTGATTTTTCAAATGAGAAAATGGAAGTACAAGAGCAGGTAAGGCGCTGTTTCGTCAGGGATTTGAACTTGGACGCAGACTGTAAGCCTGTCCTCTGATGGCACCTTATTCTCTGTCCCTGTGGAATCTCATGCAGGGCACAGTGATGAGTGAACACAGCACCCACCACCATGGCGCTTGTGGACAGACCAGCTGCTGGGCACCCTCAATGTCATGGGCCACATAAACCTCAGCAGCAGGCGTTGGTGAGGCTATCCTGAGAAATGATGATGAAATCAAGATTTTACAAACAAGAAATGATGACTCAGCTGAAGAAGCCAAGAAAGAAAAACAAAATGGGGGAGGGGGGTGTCTTCTGGGCAGAACATATGCAAAGGTCCAGAGATGAAAGAGTGTGACATCTTTCTGCAAATAGTTGAGCAAAGCCACAGAGAAGAACTCAGGAGGGGAACAGTGAGAGAGAGACGTCTCAGCAAGTAAGGGACCTGGGGCAAGTCACACAGTGAGTCCTTAGTACGGAGCAGGGCGAGGACTTGAATTCATCACTCTCTCCAAAGCACACGCTTTCTCCTTCCTCCCTTTGCCCGCCCCCCCCCCCTATTTTTTCCAGAATGCCAACCTAGCTGTGGCTGCCATGATGCTTATCTATGTAAACAAGCAAAGCGAGGTCCTTAAGAAGGGACTAGAAGGGTCTCTGGGAGGAAATGCAGACAGAGTGGAGACACACATAGCTTCTGTGCCTTTGAGGCATACTTCGTCCTCCCCAGGGGGGGGAGGAAGGGGGTACCATCTAGGATCTTCATTTAACCACTGCGCGCCTGCGATGAGCAAATTGCTGCTGGCACTCCGGAGGTCTCTAATCGCTAATCCTGAAGACATAGAGTGACTCCCTTGGGGAACCAAAGGGCTTCATACGTTTTCCAGGCTGCTGGCAAGAAACTGTACCTGGGCCCTGCTCAATTCTCCCAACTGCAACGAGGAGACATCAAAAATCAAAGAACTTGTGCTTAACACTAGAAGAGACTCTCCAAGGAAGGGACAATGTCTTGTCAGTGTTTTGGAGAATGGCAACAACGAAAAAAAAATCACGGGAATTATTTATAAGATGAGAGCCTCCTCAGATTATTAAAAGAAAGCTGAGCACAAATGAAATTCAGAGTTTGGGAGATGACAGAACTGGTGAGGACTTAACAGCCTGCAGGATTCACACTCATGGCGCTTCCCGGCTTGGGCAAGCCCCCCCCCCCCCTTGTGGGGGGGCCTGGATCCGTTGTCCCTGAAAATGACTTTTGTGCTCAGCACCTGTCTGCCTTTTGCAGGCTGGTGTCCTGGTTCTCACAGGATAGGTTCCTGGAGTCATGTTCATTGTCTATTTGTGGGGACATAATATGTTACATATGCGAACATGCCTGTGAGTTTATGTGCAACTCTCACTGCCCCTGAGAGTTAATACAAAGTGGTACATTTTCAGGGCTTCAGACTTTTGACTTTAGCTTGCTTTATAGGCTTTGTTGCCACAGAGCCACATCACGGTTTCCCTGTGGCTTTATCCCCATAGCTGTTTTTAAAATCTGCAACTTTACCCCATGGTAAGAAATGCCTCATGGTATTATAAACAAGCGGTAGAAAATTGTTATTTATGTGGCTTCCTAATAGCAATTTGAAATATAGGGCATAAAATTACTAGCTTACAATATTGTTCAATATTAACAGTGGGAAAGGTAATATGTAAAACAGACATTAAAGGATTAGCTGTAAAATACATTTCACGAAGCTAAATCATTCCTTGGCAAATGGCAGTTTCCAGCTATTACGTAGGATTTATCAAGTCAAGTGGATTTATTTTTATTTTTCTATTAGTTTGCTAAATATATTCTATATTTAAGTTTCAATCTTGAGGTTTATTTTTTTTTTCAGGCATATTAGGAGAGGCTATTCAAAACAGAATGTGAAATAGGAGTAATGCCAGACTTTCAAGTCAAAATTGCTCCATGGTTCTCTCCAGCAAATCCTCTCACTCAAGTCGACTCTAGACTCAAGTGCAACATCCAAGAGAAAAGTGCATGGATATGATATCGCAAACATTTGTATGATGGATTAGGGAGTTACAACTGCATCAGAGAATTCAGGAAAAAAGCATGTTCTCCTTAAGACATAAAACAGTGTTTCCATGTTTATTTTTTGCTCAGACAACACTTTGTTCTAATTAAGCATGTTTGGTAAATGCTATGAATTTGTGAACCAGGCACTGAGGAAGAAGGTGGGAAGAGAAATTCCTAATCTCCCAAGGTAGAAATTGTAAAGTATTAAATGGATATTCGATGCATAAATACAAATAACATAATCTCTCTATTTTCTTCTTAGACAGTCACCGGTTACCATAATCCTAAAATTATCCCATCTTCTCAAATCCCTACGGATTTATTAATTTTCATAAACTGCTTTGATGAAAACTTTCTTAAAAGATGCAAAGTAATCTTTCTTGGGCTTTCCTTTTATTTTAGATTGAGGACAGCATTTTCAACCTTAGAGAATACCAAAAGTGAGTTCTTACTTTTCTTTTAAAGATTTTATTTATTTATGACAGAGAGAGAGAGCAAGAGAGGGAACACAAGCAGAGGGAGTGGGAGAAGGAGAAGCAGGCTCCCCACTGAGCAGGGAGCCTGATATGGGGCTGGATCCCAGGACGCTGGGATCATGACCTGAGCTGAAGGCAGACGCTTAACTACTGAGCCACCCAGGTACCCTAAGTTCTTACTTTTCAAAGGAATTGGTTATGGATCTCTAAATATTACACAGAAAGGAGCATTATGGCTAAAAGAAACTGCTCTTATACTTATTTGAGAAGTGATGAGAGAATCCAAGAAGTAATTATTATTGTAAAATTAAGGGTCTGCTTTGAACACTTGTTAATAATCCGCTGGTTTTAAAGACAATTTTTTCCCTGCGACTGTGAGTTGCAGACTATACATATTTCTCCTTCAACGTCCCACGTTAAAAATCCTAAGGGCTTCAAAGCATTTATTACATATAAATCCTTATATTTTTTTTGTTCAGCTGTTTTATGTGGGATAGTAAATTTCTTTTCATAAATACTTTTCTATTGATTGAAAACTAATAGAATAAAATGCCCTCCAACTTGAGCACATAAAAATATAGTCAGAGTGTAATACACGAGTCACTTATTCAGCAAGCCAATGGTTGGCTCGCAGAAGATGTCACCTAGTCCAGTGTGTCATCAAGCTCTAGGCTAGGGGGGAGACCGGGTCCATAAGCTGTGGCCATGCTCACCGCATCACCCAAACACCTCAGCCAACTGGACTCCAATGAACCCAAACCCTTGATTAGCTGACTTATTAATTATTATTATTATTATCTTATGGCTGACGTATTTAAAACAACGGTTAATAACTAGAGAATCAGCTTTTAAAGATTCAGGATAAATCCTGGGTTTGGGTTTACAGATTAGCCTCCCTCCCCGTTTGTCACCTCCATAAGCAGAGAGGCAGGCTGGCACACGGCCTGGGTCTCATACTGCCTGGGTCCAGGTTCTGGCTTTGGTCTGAAATGTGATTCAAGGCATGTTACTGTACTTTTTAAGGCTTAGCTTCTTTTATGGATAAAAGTAATAATATTGGTTCATAGGACCTTATCGGAGATTTGATGTTGAACAGAAGGAACTCTGGAATTATAAGGTTGTGGTAAGAACTCCATTCACCAAGGGGCTTGGGACATGGTAAGTGCTCAATAAATGTTAGCTATTCTTATAACCAGTGACATAATTTGTTCAGTGCAGGGGGCCACTTGTAAAAAAAAAAAAAAAAAGATATTAAGAATTTCAAAGTGGATTGGGCACCTGGGTGCATCAGGCTCTCTGCTCAGCCTGCTTCCCCTTCTCTCTCTGCCTGCCTCTCTGCCTACTTGTGATCTCTCTGTGTGTGTCAAATAAATAAATAAAATCTTTAAAAAAAATTAAAGTGGTGCCTGGGTGGCTCAGTGGGTTAAAGCCTCTGCTTTCGGCTCAGGTCATGATCCCAGGGTCCTGGGATAGAGCCCCACATCGGGCTCTCTGCTCAGGAGGGAGCCTGCCTCTCTGCCTACTCGTGATCTCTCTCTGTCAAATAAATAAGTAAAAATCTTTAAAAAAAATAAAAAATAAAAAAAATAAAAAAAAAAAGAATTTCAAAGTGGTGACGGAACAGCATTATGTCAAGCACAGGGCCCTTCTAAGCTCCTGTGTGACTGGAAAGGTTCGCACCCAGGAAGTCAGCCCTGGTTATTACCTTATCTGATTATCGTTAGACTCAGAAGATATCCCTAAACCAAACAAAGATCTGGCTATGTTCTCTTTGTTAAACTCACTGAGGTAAGAGGAGACTTCTGGATTTTAACATAATTTTTGATACCAGAATAGCATGATTTCCGCCCCCCTCCCGCCCCCCGTCTATCCTCAATCAGTGACAGTAATGCCAGATACTAGAAACCAAAAAGAGGTCCTGAAACAGCTTCCTGCAATGAGAATCACCTCCAGTGAAGAACCACCCTTTCTGTAGCATGTAAATGATGATGATCTGCAACGCAAGACCCCAAGCTCCAGAAAGTGACAACAGCAGGGAATCCAGTTGAGGGAAAGGGAGGTAAATACTTTCCAGGAAGTCAGCTTTGTCGATTCTGACTTAGCTGCTTTTTAACCAGAACGTTAGTAGCGGCTTGTTCTAAGCTCTGCCTGTTTCCATTTATTTCCTTTCCCATCTCCATAGGAGGGTTACCCCATACCCTGGAAAATGCTCCTGCATTGACAGGAAAAATGGGAGGAATCCCTCGCTGAGGCATCAAGATGGCTCCAGGAGGAAGTGAGCTGAGCTGGGTCTTATAATCACACGCTCATTGCTGTGCCCACACACCTGATATTCCTGTCCCACTCTTAAGCAGCAACCTATCCTTAATACCTCCTGATTTTCCTGATCCTGAAATTCATTTATACTTTTTGTGTTGCTACTTGTGGTCCCTAATGTGACACAGAATTGAGGACCAGTTCTTAGCAAAAAACCTAGGCAGACAATCAATGAAATTGTATAAAATGGCAAATGACGACTTCAGAATTCTACCCATATAATGTTTCCTGATTAATCTCTGTGAACAGTTTCCTTTGCCACTGTGCTGTCTAGACATGGCCTCCCAAAGATACAAATAAATAAGAGCACAAAGATTCTCCTGCTCCCCTCTCTAAGCTGCAATGTCTATATATAATTGCTAACTACCAAAACAGCTATTATCATCTTACACCATGTGGTACTGGTACCCCACACATCTTACAATATGAAAATCCTTTAGAAATCTCTAATTAATCTTAGTGTGGACAGACGGTTGCGTGCCACGAGAGCGCCATGTAGCCTGCTGCTGGTCCATGGAGTGATGGTGAGACTCTTAAATTCCTTTTCACATTTACTTCTTGAATCTGTCACTAGACCCCAGAATCATCTGAAAGAATTAGGCAGTTCTCAATACGATCTCATTATTGACATTTACGTTGATCGATGTTGGCTCTTACAGAATTGGAATCTGTAGATCAATTTCCTTATTAGATTCTTTCTCACTGCTGCCATAATCATTTTATCACACAGGCTGCTGCTATCAAATGCTGCTTTATCACTACATAATGGGACAAGCTAAACCAGTTCCTTCTAGTCCGTTATAAGACACAGAAAATTCTCCTGGTTTTAAATCTTATTTTCCTCAAATTTTAAGAAATTTCCTGATAATTACACTCATGTAGAGGCTTATTTGAAATTGTTCTTCTTTAGAACTATGATCCATGGAGGAAACAGTGTTAAATCTTAAGGGAAATGTATGTAATACTTCTTAAAATCATTTTTTCTATTCCTTTCAGAAATTTTCCAGTGTCACATTATAAGACAGGTTCCACCTACATGGTGACTCTTGTCAGCTGGGTTGAACAGGTGATAATGTCAGTGTCTCTGGTAGGGTTCTCAAACCTGGTCAGGTAGTTTTGTATAAAGTGGGAGAAACAAACCCTCTAGGGTGCTTCCAGCACCCTAACCAGTCATCGGTCATAAGAAGGCCAAGAAAAAAATGAGTGGTTCTCATCAAAGGATGTATCCCTACTCAAGAGAGTCCAACTCAAGGTACATGCTTCACTGAGAAATGGCCAGGAGTGAAATCAAATATGAGGCACAGAAATCTAAACATTTTCTAAAGTCTAATATTCAACTTTGCATGGAAGGAATAAATAATTGTCTTTGTATCCACACAGACTTGCAATTCCCAGGAAATACACTGATTCTCAGGGTTTCTTAACAGGAGAGCCCAGAGGTCCATGGGCAGAATTCAGAGCATTTGTGAACTGGGAAGAAAATGCATCTTCAGTTTTACCAAACTTGAACGAAATTTTAACATTTCCTTCAGTTACAAATGTAGGCTTCAAACTCCAGTGGTATAAACAGGAGACTGTCACCAACAGAAATCACAGACATCTTCACATTACATGACAATTGTAGAAAATATCTCTAAATATTGCATATTGGAATCATTATGTAAAAACTAAATTAGAACTGCCATTTGAGCTTTGCTATATCATGCTTTAGGAATGAAGCATATCATACATATTTTTCAATATTTTAGTAATGGCCTCTCAACGTAATTTGTTTCCTTTTACAATTCCATGTCTTTATGTGCTTACAAGCATTCTTCTAAGAAGGGGACCATAGGCTTCTCTGGTCTAAAATACTGGGCTATGGCTAACACATGGTTATGGACCCCAATTACGTCACTACTCCCCAACCGTCCAGTTCATGTTGTGTGTGATGTGGAGGCCATCTGTCATAGCTCTGACTTTCTACATGTGTGAACAACAGCGAGTGGATTTCAGCCATCCTGAGTCCTGCTGGTTACCTCCAGCACGTGGAGGCATGCGCTCTGGTTGGGCAAGGAATTTGTGTTAATTTGAATCTCCACTAAAATAAATGAGCTTCCTTTTCATTGCCAAGCTGAGCTCTCCACTATGATTGTTATGTATTGTTGCAATCTAGACCTTAATGGCATTTTAGCCCTGTGGTGAGTTCACAGAGAAACTATTTTCAAACTTCAAAAGGCCATTAAAACATGTGCAGATGTCTGGAAAATTAATACTATTATCTAACTCTCACCCTTTGCCTGTAGGAGGCAAAGAAGAGACAAGGCTCAATAAAGATATTAAAGATCAATATACGGCCATAAAGCAAAGTGCTGTCCTTCCAGGGAGCATGGGTGGTGATGAGTAAGGAACCCGACAGTGCTTCTGAAGAGGCCTTCTCATTAGATTTTTTGTCAAAGTCATTCACTTAATCTGTTAAAAATTTAAAGAGAGAATGGGAATGGCATGGAAGGTAGAAGAGAGAAAGAGATGAAGATAATTTTCTGCTACCCTACTTCAATTTTGATGTTCAAGGTCCAGAGTTCTCAAGAGTAGAGGCGTTCATTCATTCACATGACAGAACCTGAATTTGTCAAGGTTAATGCTGAATAAGTTACAGTTTCTGTTCTAAAGTGTTTTGAATTTTGAGAGCCTTCAGTCACGTTCTGTAAATTCTCAGGACAGGGAGGTATTCTCATAGTTAATTTCAAGGCTTTTCTAAAGTTTTTAGAACCACAATATATTTTCTTCCCCCTTTTCACTTTATTTCCCATAGATTTCATTCTGCAACTGTGCCAGGCACCCCAACAAAACATGAAAACAAGACTTAATTTTTATCAAAGAATGGAAGCTTTATATTTTTATTAAAGGATTTCTTTTAGAGAGTTCTTCAATTTAGAACGAGGGAAAAAAAAGAAAAATGTTTTAGAAGACATTTTTAGCAGTTTTTGTTTGTTTTTTTCAGATGGATGGAGCTGGCCATGGGAAACGCACTGGAAATTCTTAAAGTGTGATAGCAAATCATGTCTCCAAATAGCCCTTCATCAGAAAACCTGAGAACATTCACAGATTGTGGATAAAGCATACTTTTAAATTTGAGAAGAAGCAAGACTGTGTCAGCCAAGATTACACCTAGCTGTAAAAACAGAAAAAAAAAAAAAAAAAGGACTCTCAGGGGCTTAAACATACAGGGATTTGTTTTCTCACAGAGCAACAAGTTCAGATGTAGGTAGTTACTGAGATTGTGGGGGTTATTTCTTAGTGCATTATAACCTCACTTACACTGACTAAATAAAGCTCGTGTAAAATGCCAGTCAAAAGGATCAAGTGGCAAACACAGTCTAAAACACAGTCATGTATTAGAACTCTCTCAACTGGAACATTAGAACCATGTATTAGAACTCTCTCAACCATGTATTAGAACTCTTATGGGGGTGATTGTTGGTAACACATCCTTTTGAGTGGAATGTTTGCCTTTTAAAGTTCAGTATAAGGACTATCTCAGGATTGCACTTAGCTTACCAAAAGCCACAACAACAATAACAACAGAAACACAAAAAGTCTGCCATATAGTGTCATAAACTTATAGGGGTTTATATTTCTCACACAGCAAGATGTCTAGAGGTAGGCAGTCCAGAGCTGCTCTAGTAGTTCATTCATGTCATCAATAAATCAAACTCTTCTCATCTTTCTGTTCTGTGCTGCCATCTCTCCTGTGGGTGCTCATGCTAAGGTGGCTGCTGTATAACCTGGCATTGCTCCCATCTTCCAGATAGGAAGAAGGGGTGGGCACAAATGGAGAACACCATAGCTGTGTTTGACTCCCTCTATGAGGAAAACAAAAGCTTGCTATAAATCCCTACAGCAGATTTCCACGTAGGTCTTGCCTGCCAGAACCAGGTCAACCTGGACTCTCCTAATTGAAAGGGAAGCTGAGAAACAGCATATTTGGCTTTTTAGTATCTGAGGTGCAGGAAAGAAGGAAGACAGGGGTCGACTGAGTGTGGTGGTCATGAGTGCTACTTACCAAATGTGTCCAATTCTTTTTCCTTCTGGGGACATGTCTACTTGTGTTTCTGGACCCCTTTGTGGTTGAGTGGGGCCATATGCCTAATCTGGCCAATGAACTGTGGGTAGAATGCTCCAGACCAAAGCATTTTGAATAGTGATGTGAAACCATCCAGAGCTCTCTTCTCAGCCTAGTGACTGGCAACTTTTTGAGATGGTGGCTGCCCCAACCGTTATGTCTCCTGAGTGTCTAAGATGGGCAAGTGGCTCCCTTGCTGACCTACAGGAGTAATCTAGCATAAGTAAGAAGGAAATCTTTGGGTTTAAAGTCATGGAGAGTTTGTAGTTATTTGTTACCACAACACAACCTAGCCCATCCTGACTGATTCAATGAGTTGACTTGCAATGTCAGCTAGAAGGAACAAGTGTGAGAGGCAGGTACTCTCAGGCAGGACAATATATTAGAGATCTCAGAAACAATATAGTTGTTTATATTTGTATTATGTATTATATTTCATCCCAATTATTATGTATTATATTTCATCCCAATTTCAATGGGATGAAATCCTGAGGCCAACTGTCTCTACTTCAAGTATAGTTAAGTGGCCTTTAATTCATAATGTTACAGCTGTCCTTGCACTGCCCACAGGACACAAATTATCCTTCCCTCCTGTGTCTCTACGTAGGTGAGTGGCTAATGAAACATAGCGTGTTCAAGGTAAGCCACCAAATTTAATATGAACTTCCAGGATGACCACCCACAAAAATTTAATGCATGATAATGAGGGATGGAATAGTTTATGACCAGCCTAGTTAATGATACAGTTCACGTGTCTGCATTGCTGAGCCTGCCCATAAGAGGAAGACTAAAAAAACCAAAAAACAAACAAAAAACAAAACAAAACAAAATAAAACCCAGAAAACAACAACAACAACCAAAAAAAAAAAAAAAACAAAAAAAAACCCTGGGGGTTGGGGAAGTGACGAAAAGTTAAAATATTAATGGCCTCTTCAGTTACATGAAGGATCTGACTTTATCTCTAAATATAGTATTTCATACCCTCAGCAAAGTCAGTGGAAATTCATTCAAAAGTGACAGGGTTCTTCCACAAGGATCCCAAAGCTATCAGTATCAGGCCACTGAAACAGACGCAAAATCATATGGGAGTGGAAAGGGAACATTAGCAGACTTCAGACAAAGGAAGTAGATTGCTTGACTAGCTGTTTCTAATTTCACTGTTGCTCATGTTTCATTTTAACTACTACCCCTGGTCTTATGGTGGGATGGGAGAAGCAAGCATATGGATTTATGCCAGCAAAATGGTTACTTCCACAACAGATGGCAACACAGAATCTTTCACAACATACTCGTGTGCTAAAAGTCACTTAACATAACTTCAGATTCATCTGGCTGGGAACCCGTGCAGAGTGGGGTGTGCAGCAAGGAGGGCACTAAGCCGATGCAAGTGTCGTTGCTGATTCAGTCCCTTCTAGACAGTGCCCACTTGCAGGGGTCAAAGGCTAGTTTGAAAGCAGCAACGAAAGAAACATGGTTGCATCACACTACACTTCTGTGGGGCTTTCCATTGCTCATTTAAAAGAAGCTGTGGGATAGTTAACCTCTTTCTTTTGTAAAATCCGAGTATGGATTGCTTTACCTTCCCCGAGTGTATACATGCCTCATTTTTTTTTCCTTTTGTGGCTGTCATTTTCAAGTGTCAGTTTTTAAAGTAAAAATAAATATTACATCTTTAGTGGCATTAATAATAATGGTTATAGCTCTATACTTCCTTCTAACTATTCCAATGGATTCGCACTTTTCCATAAAAAAAACATAAACCCTTTAAATCTTTGAATCATTTAATTTTATGTATTCTTTTGGTATTTCATTTGGGAGTTATGGGGTGTGAAATATGCACCATGATGAGAAAACAATTAACCAGAACACCTGTTGTTTATGCATATTGTACTGACGAAGGGCCAGCTGGAGCTATTATTTTAATCCACAGTATGGTGTCAACCAGGGGGCTATCAGAGGTGACCTGATGACACTGAATTATACTTTCATTTGTATTACATGCCTTGCACTTGGCCCCGGTGTTGGAATGATCCTTGCGTCTCAACTAAAAAATCATGTTTTTAAGCCATAATAACAACTAGTGAGATTTGCAGATTTAGTAGAAAGAGTCAAGTTCAGATTTACCAGAGAAGGAGTGAGTACTGGGTGATAGAATTTTAAGAGCAGCAGAAGAATGGGCATTTACTACGCCCAGGTAAAGCAGGGAGGGTACCGGTAAAAAAGGAGGGCAAAACAGGCCATTGTAGATTTGTTCATGATACAGGAAGAGAAATGTTCTGTTTGCTACCCTTCCATTAACAGACTGTTATTAGTAGAAGAAACTTATGCATGTTTTCAAAAATCTTAAGTTCTGCTTAAAAATTTGATTTGGGGCACATGAAATTAAATAAATACATACATACATACATACATAAATATCTCTCTCTCTCTCTCTCTCTTTCTCTCTCACAGTTCGGTCAGTTCTTTGGCATGCTAAATAGTTATCCAGAGGTGGAGGTCTCTTTTGTTTAAGACAATGGCTTTCAACCTAAGAGACCCAGTGCCCCTTCTGGGCAACTATTAAATTAAATTTAATTAAATTAAAAATTAAATTTAATTAAATTAAAAAACAACTATTTTTTAATTCCCCATTTACTGTCAACCAATGATGCCCACAGTTATTATAACTTACTATATATAAATTACATTGCAGGCCTGACTGCTATTTCTTGAAAGTTCTGCTTATAAGGTTGGCCCCGGGCTGGAGTCTGAATTATGGAGGGGTCCCACCACCCTAATTGATGACAGCGGCTCACTGTGCCTAACTGTGTATAAATAACGTGGCTCATGCTGAATGCCTGCTGTCCTTCTGGGAGTCTAGAATTTTGGTCTGTTCAAGGCTGCGGGTGCCTCCCTGCCCAGCCCTAAGAGAAAGCCCGGGAAGGGGGGTTATAACGAGCCTCTCCCATCAGCAGCATTTCACCCGGGCTGTGACAGTCCACTCCTGGGGGAGCCAGGGGCGTCCTGTGGGACGCAGTCGGGAGAGTTCCCTTGAGAACTCGTGGCAGGTCTCCCCAGACTCCACCCGATGCACCTCTTCCTACTGCAGAGTTTGCTTCATACCCTGTCTGTAACAGACCTCAATGACAGGCTGAGTCCTGTGAGTCTCCTTAGGAATGTATTACATCCTGAGGACCCCCGAAACACATACATGTATCAATTTCAAAAAATTACATGTAAGTGCTTATATGAAAAGGAATATAGACATGATTCATAATAGAACGATATGCTTTACAATAAGCAAAGTCTCGGGCATGACTCTCCTACAGGGCATGATGAGGTGATCAGAGGCTTGCACAGTGGAATCACCGCCTATGGGACCCCATAAATACAAAGCGTTACAGGTCTCTTGGGCTGGGGACTCAGACATAATGAGCACTACCACCGTCAGTAAGCAATGCTGTGTTTTCCAGATACGGTGAACAATTCTCAGTAAAACGATAGACAAAACAGAGCTCCATTCTTCTCTTAAGCCATTTGCACAAAATTCAGCTGATATTAAAGCCATGCCCTAAATACTTAGTGTTTCCATGTAAAGTGGTGTTCGATGCTCTGCTCAGATAATCATGGGCACACGGGAAGGTCGGAGTGGGGGGGCATATTGTAAGGGGCTGGGTGCAGCATTGGTGCTTCTGTCTCTCAAACGTCCTCGCGCTTCCCAAAAGTGCGGCAACTGACAATATGCTCCCAACACCTTCTTTGCAAGGTGTGGTGCCACCCCGTTCAGAACTACTAGTCTTGGAGGACTCATTAATAACTCTGTGGGACCCACCCGGAAGCAGGGCTTGTGGAAAACCAGAGATCAGGCAGATGGAGATGGTAAGAGTTGATAGTAGCACCAAGAAACAAAAATAAAGAAGGTGGAAGTACCCCTTGGAGCCAAGAGCCGACTGGAGTTCAGTTTTGTTCGACAAACCCTTTGTAAGCACCTGCCCTGTAGGGGGTGCTGTGCAGGTGGGAGAGGACAAGGCAAAAGCAGAGGCCAGGGAGAAGTGCTTCTATCTAGGGGCAAAGGGTCACTCCAATTATCGCCAGAGGTGATGATGATACAGAAGAGACTGCTTTTCATGCTTGAGAGGAAGGTCACAGAGAGAGCACAGCAAATATCAAGTATGTCTGTCATTCAGTTGGGGGCAGCGTGTGGAGAGATAGCCATAAAAATAGTTACAATGGCAACAACTAAAATTGTCACTGGCTAGACCCCAGGACGTGACCTTTATTGCCCACCTGCTTGTACTCACTAACCTTTGTCTTACATTTTTCTCTAAGCTCTTCTTTCTGGCTTTCCTCTTAACTGTGGTAAATGAAACCCTAAACTGCTCTTCATGTGGTGGTGACTGCTCTGACAGCCCCCCCCCCCCCGCCCCCCGCCCAAGGCCCAGCCCAGACCAACCAGATGTTTGAGCTAAACCCCAGATTCATGCTTG
>CM053605.1:83337548-83390410 GCA_028646535.1 Procyon lotor | reverse complement strand
GGCGTGTTTCCTTAAGGTGCCTGTGTGATCTTATATGCCTGCCTCTACATCCAATGACAAGGCTGCCCTATCTAAATATTCATCCTAAACCTAAAGCAAAGGTACCCATTCACCCCCTCGGGGGAGTCAGTGCTTTGAAAGATATTCTCCATGGTCTCCTATGTGCTGCAAATAGACTTTTCTGTATTTGCTGTGACTCACCAAGGAGCCAAGTCCCCTTGTTTAGGTTACAAAATGACCGCACAGCTACTATGGGTGAGGCCATGTCAAGATCCTTATGTGTTATTTCAATCCTCACAACTTCCCTACGAGGTGGCTAGGGTTATTAGTCTCATTTTACAGATGAAGAAACAGAGGCGGGGAAAGGTCAAATAACTTGCTCAAGGTAAAAACCTACATAGTCTGCCTCCCAAGTGCATGCTCGTAACTTCTATGCCATGAAAAACGAAGGAGAAGCTGTTATAATCAATCACACTATAAAGTTGATAGGATCTTCTGAGTCTGTGTTGACTCATGACCTTGAAGTCTGTTTACTGATTCTTGCTTTTACTTAAAGATCTCTAAAACTAGCTGGGTTTAAATGTATTTCAGTTGAATTTCTGAGATTTGATGGAGCTGTCACTTGGATTTCACAAAGCCCTTAAAGGGTGCAAGGTTGACCCCACACCTGCTTTTGTTCATGGGGGGCGTAGCAGGGAACAGGGGACACTATGATATAATAGTTAAAAGACTGGCTTTGAAGTCAGACTCAAGTTCAAATCCAAGCTGAAGGATCTGCCCTCTGTGCGATCTTATTTATCATCTGTAAAACAGGAATCTATTTCCTCCTAGTGTTTTTTGGTACTAAATGGAGATACTGCAGGTATCTCCTGAATGTGGTGTGTGAGGCACAGGGGGTGCTCAGCAAACACTTTTTCTTATGGTGAGTCGCCTCACGGTGCCCAGCCATGTGCTCGGTTCAGTCCCGGAAGGCAACCACCTTCTCAGGTCACCCCTCTGACAGCCTTCCTTCCCCCAGTCAGTGTGCTGGCTCACCGGGCAAGACTGAGAAGTAGGTGTCTCCTGCTGGTATTCTCCTATCCAAAGTTTCCTGGGAGTCCTGCCTTAATGCCCAAGGCACTCAGGTCTTTTGGGAGCCCCACTCTGAGGCCTGTGCAGGCCTGCTCTGGGCAGTGATAGGACAAGACAGTCAGCACAGTAATGTGTGTCATCTCAGCCATCAGCCAAGAGATGTTGTGTCTTACACAGAAAATGGGGATGGGAGGCCGAGGGGACCAGAGAAAGCACTTAGGACTATTCCTCCGTATTTACTAAAACTGTAGCAGAGTCAGCTCACCAGGTGAAGGAAGTGTTGTTACCCATGCTTTGCTCATGTCACAGTAATAATGGGTCCACTGTGCTTGGTTTCCACTTAGCAAAGTACACAGCATGGCCTTTGCAGGGAAATAAGGTTTGGATTCTAGACTTGATAACTCAATGCCTTCAGGAAGGCTCGAAGTTCATTTCAGCGTCTACACAGGCAGGGCCAGAATGCCCACCTTATAAAGTATGGAGGGGGGGGCAGTCAATGAGATAGTTTATAAAAAGCATCACACTTGCCCCAAGGAGGTACTCGGTATTTGGTAGTTGTTAGTATTCTCTACAACAGTGATTTGCAAACCTATGGGTTACATCCTTGCTTTTAGAAATACGATTTTAAAGGAACCCAGCCCCGTTCATTTATTTATATACTATCTGTGACTGCTGTGGCCTACGATGACAGAGTGAATAGGTCAGGGAGGTACCTTACAGCCTTCAAAAACTAAAATGGTTACTGTCTGGGCCTTTGCTGGGGGTGGGGGGTGTTGTTTTCTGATTGCTGATCTAGAGAAGGAGTTTCTCAAACTATAGCGTGCATCTGAATCAGCTTCAGGGTCAGGGCTGGATGAGTCCCACATTGCTGGGCCCTGTCCCCACCTTTCTGGTTCAGGTCTGCAGGGAACCTGAGAATTTCCATTTCTAACTTGGTTGCCAGATCATCCTGATGCTGCAGCCCTGGGACCTCACAGAGAGTACAAGTGAAGTAGAGGAACTACAAATCTCTTTCTGCAGTTTTTCTTTTTCTCTTTCCTCCCCTTCCCTCCCCTCCCCTCCCTTCTTCTCTCCTCTCCTTTTTCAGATATATTTGACAGAGAAATGGGGAGGAGGGAGAGGGAGAGGGAGACAGAATTCCAAGCAGACTCCACACTGAGCGTGGAGCCCAACACAAGGCTGGATCCCAGGACCCTGAGATCATGATGTGAGCCTAAAACCAAGAACCAGATGCTTAACTGGCTATGCCATCCAAGAGCCTCTCTTCTCTGTAATTTCAATAGGATACATGTCCTAGGTTTGCTCTGTGGCTGTTGATACAGAATCACTGAAATACCCATTGCCATGTTACCCTTCTGAACTCCTTTCCAGGTTTTAAAAATTATATTCAGCAACATGCACAGAAGTAAAACAAATAACACAAAGTTCTTGTAAGTGAGACTCCAGGTATTTCCGTTCAGTGTTCTATTTGGTTGTTTTTTGAAAGGGTGAGTGGGAGGAGGTTGGAAGACAACTGGCTTATTGGTGCTTCTGATAATTCTGCTGAGGGGCTGAGGACAGATAATTCCTTGCTGTGTTCCCCCTTACAGTGCTTCCAGGAACTCAGGAGAATGAACAGTATTTGAATCCAAGGAACAAATGTGTGGGCTCTGTGGCCAACAGCAAAAGAGATATTTTGGGGACACGAGTCACTCCCCAAATAACACCACAGAGATAATAGCACAGACGAGCTTATTCTACCCATCTACTGAGCACCTGAATATCCTTAATGTTGCTTCCAGCAGAAGTGAAAATAATACAAGCAACTTTTCTCACATTGAGGCTGACAAAAGCACATATTCATCATAGGCTCTGTGATATCTTGAAGGGGTTCAGTGTTCAGAAGAAAAAAATACACCAGTTATCAAAAAAACATAAAGCAGCTCAGTGGCATTTGATGGACTTTCAATTAAAAAAATTATATATGAATATATCCTTACAATAAAACTTTAAGTAATGTAGAAGTATATGGAATAAAAGTGAAAGTCTTCTCTACAACATCCCCCTCTCCTTACCCCCATCGGCTCCATTCTTTTTTCTAGAAGTAACCATTGTTTATATTTGGTGTACATCCTTCCAGAACATTTCCAACGCATGCAATTTTTAAACACACACTGCATTAATTATGCTTTTTTTTGTTTTACATAACATGATGTTGACATCATGGAGGCTTGCTGACTCTGGAGAGACTCTCCCAGGGCTGGCCATTTCCTAGCTGTAATGAACACTTGCCTGAGGCTTGTCTTCCATATGCAATCTAACCAATCCCAAACTTAAATTCCTCAACCTTCTCCTTTATTGGGTTTCGGTCTATTACATTGTCACACTATAGCCCTGCCCTAATTACCCCAAGGCTAGATCTCAGACACCTAAGGGCAGCCCCTCCACTCCCAGAGCCTGCTGCAATTATTCAAACTAGCCAATCCTAAATCAGTTTCCTGGCCTCACCAATTCCTTCCAGCAGAAACCACAATAAAGGTTCTTGTCCGTGTTTTCTCCTCACTCCTGACTCCTGATCCATCCTGGTGCTTCCCTGAGCAGCCCTTGCATAGCAAGGCAAACATCCTTCTCTTGGAACTGTAACAAAGTATCTTTTCAATGGTGGTGCGCTCCTCATGTGTTGGCCTCAGTATACCTGAGTAATAATAGAACTTGCATTTTATTTTATTTTTTTTAAAAGATTTTATTTATTTATTTGACACAGAGAGATCACAAGCAGGCAGAGAGGCAGGCAGAGAGAGAGGGGGAAGCAGGCTCCCCGCTGAGCAGAAAGCCCGACGTGGGGCTCGATCCCAGGACCCTGAGATCATGACCTGAGCCCAAGGCAGAAGCTTTGACCCACTCAGCCACCCAGGAGCCCCTAGAACTTGCATTTTAAAACAAATACTGCACACATTAAAAAAAAAGAACAAACTGATGACAGTATTATGCATATTGTCCTACAACTTTTTATCTTATTTTTTTTTTATGAAATGGAATATTTTGGAGCTCATTCTGAGTCAGCAGATGTAGGTAAATCCTACTTATTTTTCTCCATGCATAGTGTTCTATCACACGAAAGAAAGATCCTTCATTTAGTCTTTTCCTCAGTAAAGGCTACTTTGGTTTTTCCAAGTCATTGTTCTTCTGGACAGTGTTGTAATAAACACCTAGACAAACCTACACACGCATGTGTGCAAGCATTTCTACAGGAGAGATACCAAGAAAAGGCATTTCTGGGACTGAGAACATACACACTGACATTTTTGCTGTAAATAGCCAAATAACCTTCCATACAAATACAAAAAAGAACCAATTCATATTCAACTATATTCTTTTATCAGGTACCAAATACTGTCAGTTTTCAAAATTTTTGTCAATGTTTCTGATTGCTGTTTTATTTCCATTTAAGTGATTACTAATGCACTTGATTGTTTATTGGATATATGGAAATATTTTTCCTATGAAAATAATTTTTTTCCCAGGAAACTTTGCTTTGAAGCTTTCCTTTCTCCAAAGTTTTGATTACTTAGCCTTATTGATTTGTAGGGGCTCCTTATATAGCATGGGTATTAAATATAGGGATTTTTTTTGTCTTTCCTGTTTTTTGTCTCTTAACTCTATGCTGTCTTTTGTAATAGGGCTTTTGTTTGGTTAGTTGGTTGGTTTGATTTTGCATTTAAATATATTATTATATTTTGCAATTATATGTATTTATTAAATATATAAATATGTTTGCATATAAATATATAATTTATTTCCTTTTTGGCATCTAGATTTATTGTCTTGCTTAGAAACACCTTATTATCAAAAATTTATAAAACCATTCTCCTTTATTTTTTATATTTAATACTCTAATCCATTTGAAATTTATTTTCACTTGGGTTGTGAGTTGGAGCTATAAACTAATTTTTTTGGAAATACATTGATGAATGTCTTTTTCTCTATTGATTTAAAATTTCTCTGTCATAAACAGAACTTCTACTTAGACATTATTTCTGGAAATATCATTTTGTTTCTTTCATTTGTTTTTCCGCTTAGAGCCAATAACATACTGCTTTAGTTATAGCTTTTTAAATTTGTTTTGAAATTTAGTAGGCAAGTCTTCCTTCATACTTTCTTTTCCCAAAATTTCCTTCTAGTTCTGGCCAAAGTACATAAAATAGCCTGATAAGATTTGATGTAATTCCTATCAATTTGGGGAATTAATATTGTTACTTTTACACTACTGGGTCTTTCCATCCACAGACACTGCATTCTTGCATATTATCTATCTCGTACTATCTAATATAATTTTACAATTTGCCTCAATATGATTTATAGAGCTCTCAAATGGACTTACTACTAGTTATTTAATGCTTGTATTTGTTATCAATATTAATCCAGTTCCTGCAATAATTTTCTAGTTAGCCATTTGTATGTAGAAATGATGTAGATTTTTTGTACTTTTATGTTACATATTAGAGAATTTTTTCTCTGTTTGTAAAGTTTTCCTGGTAATATCCTGGACTTCATGAATAATGTTATTCAGAAATATTAATAACTACGTGTCTTCCTTTCTTATACATATGCCACAGATTTCTTCACTTTTCTTATTGGGTTGACTAGTAAAAATTAAGTAGCAACAGGTAAAAATGTATCTGTGTGTTCTATGATTTTAATTTAAATGTTTCAACTTTCAATAACAAATATAATACTTGCTATAGGATCCTAATAGACAACTGTTATTAAGTATCTTCTAGCTTGCTAAGACTTTTCCCCCTTTAGGTAATGAAGTATAATTTCTGGCAGCCATTGAGATGATCATATGAATTTTTTTCTTTATTTTTTAACTAAATGACTACATTAATGGATTCATTAGTATTAGTGGAATAAGCCTGCCTTGGTAATAATTCGTTATAAACTTTAATACATCACTGGATTTTTTTCTTTTTTTTTCTTTTTCAAACAATATGTTGACCTTTATAAGGACTGCAGAAGGAAATAAGGAGAGCTCCTTCATGCATCAAAATTACAAGGCCTTCTTTAATACTGAGCATGACCAAAATACACTCTCGTACCTTTTCTTACTTTTTTCCAGAAGTGCTTTGTGATCTACAGAAGAGGGTAGGTTTTGTACTTACAAGTGTTTAACTTTGAAAGAAAAAAATTGCACATTTGGAGAGAGGTCAAATGTGTATTTGAAAATAAGGGGACCCACAGATTTTGATATAAATGATAGAGAAAATGACATAAAAGTCTTCAAGAGTTTCACAGTGATTATTTGAGGGAGTAAAACATCAAACCGTTTTGTTTGGTTTTGCTTTTAGTTCATTCCGTAACTTTTGGAACATATGACAGAAAGTTCTGTTGATTAAGGGGAAGGGGGCTGGCTTAGTCTTCATTACTCTCCCTCCAGGGATATAGAAATGCATGTATTTCACCTATGTGTTCATGATACTATAAATATACCTTTCCAAGAGTGTAACAGTTGCCATTACTGTAAGCGCTACTTGAAGAAAGTGGGCATGGGGAGAAGTGGAGGAAAAAACCTTGCGGGTAAAGCAGCAAACCCAGCATTGAAAGGCAGATAAAGACATAATGTTCTAAGTTATGCTCATCCACACAGCTCAAACTTCTCTGGGGACTTCAGTCCCCTAAACATCTCTATGAGAAGGCCACGCCCCTTCTACCTCCCAGAGCACAGAGCCCAGAGCACAGGGGGTGGGCACGGGGGGGGGGGGGGGGGTGGTCCTCAGAGTGAGTGGGCCTTGTGGTTGGCAGTGAAATCAGGCCCCCCTTATTTTAGTGACAGCTTTGTGGGTCACAAGAACAGCTTCACAGGCAAACACTGACTTGGAATAAAAGGCAAGGCTTTCTTTGCCTTTTATTTGTTATTTGTCAATGTCTAAAAGGAAGTTATTTGTCAATGTTTGAGAGTATTTAGGTTTTTTTCTTTTTCCCATATGTTTCATGAGTTAGAGACTTTGACTTTGTGTTCATGGGGGCTCTTCTTGCCCAGGGTCAGTACCTGGGTTACCCGACCCTCTCAGAATGAATTGGGAAACTTTCCAGATGAAATGTCAAAAGTCATCTGTGTCAAAGAGATAGGGTAGTAAGTACACCCTCGTGAAACTCTCTGATGCTCTGTTTAGGGAAAGATCTTTACGCTCCCAGCTGCTTTCCGGGTCACTGGGTGGCTGAAGTTTCCTACCTCTTCTTGAGATGATTTTCTTCTTTTTATCTTCTTTAGAACATTATGCATTCAATTTTACTGGTATAAAGCTCTCCTTATCTTTAGTTCACACCATTTTCTAATTCCTAATGTCATTTATTTGGTTTCTTACTCTTTTTGCCTACATCAAGCTTGTTCAAATTTCTCTCTTTGTTGGGGAGGTCTGTGTTGATTTTTTTTTTTTTTCATTTCCCTGCCTTTCCTGGATTGATTAACTTTTCTTTGTTCTGATTTCCACTCAAATAGTTATTACATTATCATAGCCCCATTCTCATTGTTTTCCTTTTAATCTGTAACTGCCAGTTAATTTCATGTCAATTAATTGTATTTTATCCACATAAAATACATAAAAATTTAAAAGTCAAATATTACTAAATGCTTTATAATTAAAGCAAAAAATTAAAAGTATCTTATCCTGTCCTTCTCCACCTCCTTGGCCTAAATTCTATTACTAGGTTTCTCTGGTATTTGGCTTTAGTTTTCAGAATAATCATCATAGTTATGCCTTAAAGAGTGCTTACTGCATATCAGACACTATTCTAGAAATATATACACAGCAAAGGAAACCATCAACAAAATGAAAAGTGAGCCTACTGAATGAGAGAACAAACTTACAAACCACATAGCTGATAAGGGGTCAACATCCAAAATATATAGAGAACTCATACATCAATAGCAAAGAAATAATCTGATTTAAAAATGGGCAGAGAAATGAACTAGACATTTTCCCAAAGAAGACATCCAGATGGCCAACAGACACATGAAAAAGTGCTCAATATCACTCATTATCAAGGAAATGCAAATGAAAACCTCAATGAAATATTACCTCACACTTGCTAGCATGACTAGTATCAAAAAGACAAGAAATCAGAAGTGACAGTGAAAATATAGAGAAAAGGGAACCCTTGTGCATGGTTGGCAGAAGTGTAAATTGATACAGCCACCATGGGAAGCAGTGTGGGGGTTCCTCAAAAAATTAAAAACAGGACTACTACATGATCTAGGAATTCCACTTTTGGGTATATATTCAAAGGAAATGAAATATTGACTTGAATAGACATCTATACTTTCCTGCTCACTGCGGCATTATTCACAGTAGCCAAGACATGGAAACAATGTTAAATGTCCATTGATGGATGAATGGATAAGGAAAACACAGACACACAGACAGACACACAGACAGACACACACACACACACACACACAGAGGAATATTATTCAACCGTAAAAAGAAGTAAATCCTGCCATTTGCAATAACTTGCATGGACTTTGAGGTTATTCTACTAAATGAAGTAAGTCAGACAGAGAAAGACAAATACTGAATGATCTCACTCATCTATGGAATCTAAAAAAGAAACAAAGTAAATAAGCTCATAGAAACAAAGAACAGATTGATAGTTGCCAAAAGTGAAGAGTGGATGGTAGGAGAAATGGGTAGTGATCTCTGATCAAAAGGTACAAACTTCCAGTTATAAATAAATACATTTTTAAAAAATAAGAAAAATAGGGGTGCCTGGGTGGCTCAGTGGGTTAAGCCTCTGCCTTCAACTCAGGTCATGATCTCAGGGTCCTGGGATGGAGCCCTGCATCGGGCTCTCTGCTCAGCGGGGAGCCTGCTTCCCCCCCACCCCTCGCCTGCCTCTCTGCCTACTTGTGATCTCTCTCTCTCTCTCTCTGTCAAATAAAGAAATAAAATCTTTTAAAAAAAATAAGAAAAATATACAAATGTTAAGTCATTTAATTCTTATTATCCGGTATTACTGATGGGAAAACTGCAGTTCAGAGTCATTAAGATACTTCCTCAAAATCACACAGCAAGTAAATTGCAGAACTGGGATTCAAATTAGGGCAGTGTATATTACAAAGTACCACCTCTCAAAAATGCTTTAGTAGCACGTGTTATGGTTATTTCTTGATTTATCAACTTTAGACATCCTCTATTGACTTCACATTATGGTAAATAAAGACTAAGCTCTCCTATTACATACCCTCCCCTTCTGCCTCCCCTTCTTATCCTTCTAACATAGTAATTTGCAACTGCTATTTAAATCCATAAAACTGTATTATCAGGACCATTGATTGCACAGTTAACCAAATAATGCACTATTTATAACACATTATTTCATAATACTATTTCAATCGGTGACCTTTTTCATAAAAATGCCTTATTTTCTTAAAATTTTTAAAGATCCAATTTTGTTCTGAAAACCTGAATTTTTCCTATAATCTCCAAATTGCCCATCAATAATCTTTTCCATATTTTGTAATATAAAGTTTCCTTTTTCTTAAAGTTCCTTCCCATCCCTACCCCCACCTAAAGCCCTCTCCCCAGAGCCCTGTCTGGGGGGAGTGGGTCACAAAGCCTGCTGCACAACATTTTATTTTATTTTTCTCACAATATTTTATTTCGTTTATTTGTGGGACTGCCCTTCACCATCATTCTGAGTCTTCTCCCTGCTGCTTTCCTGTGTTAGAGCCTCTGTTAGCCAGATCCCACACTTCCCCACTACCACTATCCTGTGGTAGCTTTAAGAAACAGGACACCTGCTATTTTTTGTGCAAGTCCCTGTAAGCTGGAAATTGTCTTTAGTCTACCCTCATGCTTGATTCACGTTTGGTTGGTCATCGCAGGTTGAACACATCATTCCACTGTTAGCTCAACAGTGGTTCCTATTTTGTGACCTGTAATTGCCCGCTTAACCCTTGGTGATGCTTACCTTAAGGAACTTTTCTCCCCAAGTGCTCTACATTTTCATGATACATTTGATGTGGGTGTTTCTTTAATCATGGGGCTAGGTACTCACTGGGCCTTTCAATCTGGATGCTTATGCTTTCCCTTGCTTGGGGATTAACTTATTCATTCCATAATTGCCCTCTTGTATTTTCTCTGTGGTCTCTTTCTCATATTCCTGGGTTCCTACTTCTGCACTGTTCCTTTAATTTCCCTATTTGGAGGCTCTAATACTTCATCAGTTTTTCTCAACTTTCTATATATTATCTATATTTAATTTTCCAATCCTTCCACTGAATCTTTTATTTTGGTTACCATAATTTAATGTCCAAGAATTCCTAAATTCCTTTATTCTCTTTTCACAGTAATAATTTCTTTATCTATGCATTTAGTATTTTTTCTCATATATGTTTTTATTTTCAGTTTTCTTCTTCTGAGTTTTTCTTATTACTTCTGGTTCCTTTTTTCCCATTAATTGTTGGTTTGGCCTCTTTTATTTTTGAATTTATCCTGAAATGGCTGGTCATCCTTGGCTGTCCATAAACATATGAGAATATAGTTCTAAAAGCTGATTCGAAGCTCCAGTCCCTGGCTGGGCTCAACGAGGATGATAAAATGACCTTTCCATTGGGGACCGCTCCAAATGCCAGGAACTGAAAGCTGTTCGGTTACTTCTGGGATGAATCCCCCAATCCTCCCCCTGGGCTGAGAGCAGGGTCATGTACCTCTGCCACATTGGTGTTCTGGAGCTGGTCAGAAGTGCAGGTGGGGATGGGGGTTCTCTACAGTGGAGCATTTAGACGTTCACTTAATCCTTTTCAGCCCTATTACCTGCTCTAGCCTTTGGCTATGCTGGTATCTCTGAGTACAGAACCCTTCTTGCTCAATTTCTGCATAGGATCAACACTTTATTGCTTTGTGCATACATGTGAGTGATGACAAGGGAAGTGAATCTGGAGGTCTGGCTACTCCTGCCACCACACAACTCTTTTCTCTCAGGCATCTAGAGGTCTCCAAGTGATACCAAGGAAAGGGTTCTGCAGGGAGAGTTACTTTTCTTTGTTGCTGGCCTAGGGCCAACACTTTGGCTGTAGCTTCCTCTACTTCATTCATTCAGCTCATATGCCTTGACTTGCTTTACTTGTGTAAAAACTTAAAGAAATCTTTTTTTAAAAGATTTTATTTTTTGAGAGAGAGAGAGATAGAGAGTGAGAGAGAACACAAGTGGGGAGGAGAGGGAGAAGCAGACTCCCCGCAGAGCAAGGAGCCTGATGCAGGACTCGATCCCAGGACCTTGGGATCATGACCTGAGCTGAAGGCAGCCACTTAACCAACTGAACCACTCAAGTTCTGCTAAAACCTCATAGAAGTCTTTCATCTACTTTTGTTCCCTCTTCTTCACTGTTTTCTCTTGTGGGCTAATACCTTAACTTCTATGGCAAAGAGTCCTGGGAATAGGATTCCTGGCTAAAAAAGAGGACATATTTTTAATTTCAGTATATAATGCTGGCTGGCTTTCCGAAGTGTAACACTTCATGTATATGAGAGTACCCTCTCCATGGTATTCATTACAGTAAATAAGTATTATATCCCTCCTTAATTATTGCTATTAATTGGATTAAATATATATCTAATTGCTACCTAAGTTTTAATTACCATCAGAAGTATCTAGTGAATTTCAGTTATCTTTTGAAATGTTGATTGACCATTTGGTTTGCACTTCTATCAACTGCTTTCCTATATATTCGGTCAACTATCTAGTGTCTCAGAAATTCCCTGGATGACAATTTGTAAGAGCTCTTTGTATATAACAGATATTTATCCCTTGTGTCTCAAGCATTTTTCCCCTGAATTTATTGTTTATCTATTGCCTGTGTTAATGGCGTTTTTTTAACTACACAAGTTTTTTTTTATTATTTATAGAATCAAATATGTTCACTTTTCCTTTATAGCCTCTGGGTTTTCTTCACTTGATTACACATGTGATATTCCACATTATTTTGTAATATCTGTAATTTCCTTTACATTTACATCTTTAAGCTATCTAGACTTTATTTATATGGTGCATGATAACCAATTATAATTATTTTCTGTGTACCCATTTTTTCCAGATAGATAGCTAGTAGTAGTAGTAGAAGCACCGTCTTTCAAACAATCCCCCTCTTTTCTACAGAATGAAAATACTGACTTCATTACATATTTTCACATGTACTAAGATCTATTTCTGAACCTCATGTTCTATTCCCCCGGTCTGTTTATTCCTATACAAAGTACAGCACTTTTTTTTTTTAAATATAGCACCTTTTTTAAGTACAGCACCTTTAGTGTATATTCTAATATCTAGTGAAACAGGTTTCCCTTACTTTCCTTCTTTTTCATGCTTTTCTTAAACTTTTTATTCGTAGGCCTCTATTCTTCCAAAACCATGCTTAAAAAATTTGGTCTAATTCTGATATTTTGGTGTGTGAGTTTTATCACAGGGTTCAGTATATTTTTTTTTCCAGAATATTTGTTTTAAAATTTATTCCAAAATGCATTACAGTTTTATTTCTGACTATAAGAGGGATGCATTTTCTACTTCCACTCCTAGGTGTTTATTGCAAGAAGGCATGAAACATTAATTTGTATTATATTTACCTTTAAGTGAACAAGGTTACAATTTTTTATTACTTTTTTACTAAAAATTAGATATGATTTCTAAGTACGCATTTGAAAATAAGTAAAATTGATCCTTGTAGCTCTACTTCTCCAAAATTTATACCTGCCATTTCATTTTCATGTCTCAATGCATTTACTAGAACTTCCAATACAATGCAGTATAATAATGGTGATATCAAGTGCTATTGCTTATTTTCAGATATTATTTGAAATGATTTCTGTGTTTTTTTTGTTTGCCAAAATATCTGCTTTTCAAAAAACTGTTACATATTCTCTATTATGTGTAATTTGTTTCCGTCTTCTCCAGCTCACTTAGAATTTTTATTGGGAATGGGTATTGAGCTTTCCAAGTGCATTTCCAATGTCTTTTGTCTTGGCCATATGGTTTCTCCACTTTAATTTGTTGAAATTCTACTGCATTCTGTTGGCATATTTCCTGATATTGAAGCACCCTGGAATTACTGGAATTACTTCATTCGGTTGTAGTGTATTTTTAAGGACATTTCTTGATTCTGTTCGCAAATATTTTCTTTAAATTGTATGAATCCAAACTCATGCATGCTATTTGTCTATAGCTTTCATATGTGTACTGTCTTTACCTGATTTTTATATTAGAGTTATGACGGTTTCATCTTTCATATAGTCTGAAATGATTCAGGTAAAACTGGTATTACATGCTTTTTTAAAGGTCAGATAAAGCTCAGTTGTAAGCCCATCTGTTCCTGGGGACTTTTTCAGTGGTAGATCTTTAATCATCTTTCCAGTGTCTTCTGCTGTACACTTCACATTTTTGGTCTATTTTTGGTTAGGCAATAGTGACTTCAAATTTGTTTCTACAGACATGATGTTTATTTACTACAAACTTTTATTTTTTTCTCACTTGTAGTTGTGACTATGCTTTTTTTTTTTTCTCATCCTAATATAGTTCAGCTGCCCTATTTCCTTATTTGGTTAAAGGAGAAAGTTTAACTATTTTATTGGTAATTTAAAAATACCTTCGGAAATATACATGCTAACATATATACATATATAAGAATCTTCTACTTATTTAGTAAGTAGAATAACTTACTTAAATAAAATAACTTCCGTTATTTTCAGCTATTTCCACTTGGTATTTTCCTTAGGTTTACCTTGTCCTTTTCCTAATTCCTTTCTTTCTTTTTTTTTTAAGGTCTTATTTATTTATCTGAGAGAGAAAGAGAGAGGAAGCATGCGTGCATGAGTCAGGGGAAGGGCAGAGGGAGAAGCAGAGTCCCCATTGAGGAGCCTGAGGTCATGACCCAAGTCAAAGGCAGGAGCTTAACCAACTGAGCCACGCAGGCAGCCTGATCTTCTCTTAATTTCTTAAAATGAGGATTGAGTCACTTTATTATTGGGGCACCTGGGTGGCTCAGTAGGTTAGTCATCCAACTCTTGGTTTTGGCTCAGGTCATGATCTCAGGGTCCTGAGATCAAACCCTGTGTTGGGCTCCATGCTGTGGGGTGTGCTTGAGATTATCTCCCTCTCCCTCTGCCCCTCCTCCTGCTCTCTCTCTCAAAATAAATAAATAAATCTTTTAAAAAGAAGTCACTTTATTGTTTTTCTTTATTTTCTAATACTAAAAACATTCAAAGATATTCAATTTCCATTTTCTCTGTGTCCCATATACAAATTCTGCTTGTTTCATTCCCCATAGATTTTGGTCTGAAGTGTGTTTCTTTGCACAGCTTCATAGTTTGTAATGCCAGATTTGCAATCCTCTTTGATCCAAGGATTGTCTAGGAGTATATTTTATAATTTCCAATTAACAGTAAGTTTGATAACATTTTGTAATTTATTTTTATTTTATTGGCTTTTTATCAGAGTCAGCCTATAAAATCCATACTTTTTATTTCATTAAGGTTTTCTCTGTGTGTAAGGCATAATTGATTTTTCCAAGTGTTCTGTAGGCATATGAAAATAATGGATATGCCTTACTGAAACGATGCAGGCTTTTGTATATAGCTATTACATCAAGATTATTGATTATATTATTTGTTTCTTTATAACCTACCTGTTTATTATTTATCAAAGTCGCCTATTTCTAAAAGAATCTATGTCTTTCTGTTCTGTAGTCTTTAACAGTAGATAGTATATGTTTTACTACATTCTCCTGGCATTTAGGGTTCTGCTTTGTATAGTAGCTGCTGTGGTATTTGGTGCATATGATTTTATGAATAAATTTTTATTCATGGCTGATAATTTTTTATTATCTAATGTCTTTGTTTCAGGCTTTTAATCTTAAATTTCATCTGTTTTGATTCCTCCATGCCTATTTTCTTTATATTTGCATTAATCAGGTATCTTTACTCATTCATTCATTCATTTTCCACTTATCTTTTTTTTCCCAAATACGTTTATTTTATTTTTTCAGTGTTACAAGATTCATTGTTCATGCACCACACCCAGTGCTCCATGCAATACGTGCCCTTTTCAATACCCACCACCAGGCTCGCCCAACCCCCTACCCACTATCTTTTTTTTTTTTTTTTAAATAAACAGCTTACCACGGGGTGTTATTATCTAACACAATCTGACAATCTCAGATAGGGCTGTGGACCACTGTCTTATCCTTTTTATTCTTCTATCTTGCTTTAGATCTCTTATGTTACATTGTTCTATCTCTCTACAATTCAGTATTTCAAGTTGCTATATTAGTTTCATTTTCCCCATTGCTAACTTAAAAGTTCTAGTGTTCTTTTACCCTGAATAATACATATTATTTCCTTCACATTTTCAAAAAAATAACATCATACCAACATTTTTTCCCCACGGAGACACAACATTTCTATCTCTGCCCTGCCCTAACCTCTTAATTTAAGACCTTAAGTATATTTCTACTTCCTCTATACCCTTCCTTCTCACCTTTGCTCTTCTCTTCTCTCACTACTTCCCACTGCAAGGTTTTACTGAGAATAGCTTAGCATTTTAGGATCTAGATTAACAGAATCTCCCTTGCCATAGGAGCCATTTGCTTCAAGAGTCTATATGAAATACAGTTTTTAGACATTCTCAGAAATCTATTGCTATAAATGGATGCATGTGCTTGCCTGGGTGTCTATATATTATTCTCAGTATCTATCACATTTTCCTTCCATTGATATTATCTTAATTTACTTTTATTTTAAATAATGCTTTTTAGGGGCACCTGGGTGGCTCAGTTGGGTAAGCGTCTGCCTTTGGCTCAGGTCATGATCCTGAGGTCCTGGGATCGAGTCTGGAGTCAGGCCACCAGCTTCTCCCTCTCCCTCTACCCCTCCCCCTGCTTATGCTCTCTCTCTCTGTGTCAAATAAATAAATAAAATCTTAAAAAAAAAATAGTGCTTTTCAACTATGTAAGATATGAACACATTTCCACCATAAAGAATTCAAATTCTACCAGAAGAGTCACGGGGCCATCCCTGTTCCTCTCCCTAAAGGCAGCCCCTGCTCTCAGTTTGGCATGTATTTTTCCAGACTATTTTCCATATACATGCATACACGTAAAATTTTCGTGTGTATTTAATGTAAATGATATCACATTATCTGTATAGCTTTGCAACTTTATTTGTTCACTTAATATAGTCTTGAGATCCTTTCCGGTGAGTAAATAGAAATGAACTTAATTTGTTGCATAATACTGTACAGTATGGGTATAGCATAGTTCTTTTTTATTTTTTTTTTTCTTTAAAGGTCTCATTTATTTGAGAAAGAGAGAGCACAAGTGAGAGAGAGTGCACAGTGGGGGGAGGGCCTGAGGGAGGGGAAGAAGCAGACTCCCAACTGAGTAGGGAGTCCACCATGGAGTTTGATCCCAGAACCCTGGGATCTCAAATTTCATGCCTTGAGTTGAAGGCAAACGCTTAACCAACTGAGCCACCCAGGTGCCTCTGTAGCATAGTGTTTTGATGAGCATTTAGGCTGTTTCTACTGACTGGCTATTAAAAACAATGTCAAGCTTATACGTGTCACCCTCTGAACGTGAACAACAATACATGAAGTTTAGATTTTTAACAACAGTACATGATTCTCTCTAGCATTTTCTTAACACCTTTCTGCATGCATTACAAAATGGCTATCACATCCATTCAGTGAAATAATACGGTTCTCAATGTAGCAAATGACAGCAGTCTTACAAACATCTTTGATACGTGTGTTCCGAAACACTAGGATGCCTACACTGTAGAAGGGCTATTCCATCCATTCCCTGAAATAACATTGTTTGGTGTGTAGCAAACTCTTAGACAGCACCTAATATGATCACATTTTTTTTTATGCTAGCATATTGGGGGAGAAATGGATGTCGTATCTCCGTTTCTGCTTAGTAGTGAGGTGAGCATCTTTTCACAGGCTTCTCAGCTACGTGTGTTTCCTCTCCTGTCAATGGCCTATTTTCATTCTTTGTCTTCCTTCTCCACTTTTTTCTAACTCATAACAAATTCATAATTCTAATTCATAAAATTTATTTACATATAGGTTTTAATCCTTTATGATTATATATGTTGATATTCCTCCCAGGCTATTACTTATCTTTACCTAAGTTTATGGACTATTTGGTCAACAGAAATTTTAAAATTTTGAAGTAATCAAATTTAATATTTTTTTCCTTTGTTGTCTTGGTTTTATACCTTGTTTGAGAAAGCATCTAATATGCTAAGGTTAAAAAAATTCTTCTTCATTTTCTTCAGTATTTATGTTTTTTATACATTTATGAGATTAATCCATGTAAAATTTATATTTCTTTATGGTAAAATGGGCTCTAATTATTATTTTTTCAAATGGATTGCCAAATGTCCTCCAACCATTTACGCACAGTTCATTCCACTGCTACCTTTATCATAAAACAAATTCCCATGTCAAAGTAGGCATGGGGTACCCAACTCTTGGTTTGGGTTTGGGTCATGATCTCGGGGTCCTGGGATCAGCCCCATGTTGGGCTCCTCAGGCATGGGCTCCGCTTGGGATTCTCTTTCTTCCTCTGCCCCTCCCCAACTTGCTCTAAATAAATAAATAAATAAATAAAACCTTTGAAAAATAGATTTGTTCTCAGACTTCTCTTACATCGATCAATATATCCCTTCTTGCTTAAAACTCACATTGTTCTAATCATTAAAGTTTTTTAGTATATCCTGACGTATCGTTGGATAGTTTTTCCACACCACTCTCTGTAGTTCTTTATTTTTGAAGCTGTCTTGGTTATTTGAGAACATTTTTACCGTCTCAGGTGTATTTTATAATCATCTTGACAAGTCCTATAAAAAAATTCTGTGGATTTTGACTGGAAATGGATTTAATTTTAGATTGGCTCTAGGAGAATTAACATTTTTATAACATTGACTTTTCTCATCTTGTGGATATACAATAATATTTCCATTTATTCATTTCTTCCTTCCTCTCATAATTAAAATTTTGTTTCATTCACTTAGATCTTACATATATCTTATTAGCCTTATTAGGTAGTTCAGATTTTTTATTTATATTATGAATGGAATCTTTCCTCAGTGACATTTTCCACCTACCTGTTACTGAGATAAAAGAAACTTACTGGATTTTGTGTGTTCTAATGTCAGTCTACTTTGGTAGACTCAGTAACTCCCAAATTTTCAAATCTTCCCTAAAAATTTGTTTCTGCTGAGGAAACTTTATTTTCCAGTACTAAGCATCTAATTTGATACAATAAATCTAATGTTAAGTTTCAGAATTGGGACTCAAATCTAAGTGTACAGAGTACAGCTCCTCTTTATATTATTTCGTGCTGACTCAGCATTCAGTGAGTTCCACACTCCCACTCCACTCCTCCCTCCAACCCCCCTCCCCCAAGCTGTAGGAGAAATGATTCTTGGTTCCTTGTGAAATCCCTCATTTTACCTACTGAGACCTAAAGAATATGAATGACTTGTCTAAGTTCATACAACCTAGGACTGGCATTACTAGATTAGCTTCTGAAATGTTTATTGCCATTTTTAATATAACAAGAGTAACAGTGACTTAACTGTGTTTCTTTTTCAAATTGTATATGCTTCTATACACGGCTTTATCCATTTTAGTATTCCATGATATTTGTGTAGCATTTTATGAATATGTATGAAAGGGGCAAATTTCCATGTCATACAAATACTGGTGGCTTTCAATTACACTTCTAATTTTAGTGATTTAATTAACTTTTAATTTAATTTTAATAATTTAATTTATTAATACTTTTCAAAAGTAGGAAATGGGTCATATTTACATTGTAACACCATGTAAATATATCCAAAGTGGTTGAAGACAATTCTCAAAATGCTTGGGAATGAAAGCCAATGAAAAGTCATTAAACCCCAAAAGTACACTGAACATCGAGAGGCAAGGAGGTATAAGAATGGGGCAAAAAATATAACTACATAGCTATTATCAGCAGTTTAATACATCGTACTATGTACAAAGTACTAGGTTAAATCACTTAACTTCAAAACATACACACACAACAACCAAAAGATAAATATTGTTGTTGTTACTGTTTTTTGTTTTTGTTTTTTTTTTCCTTTTGCAGAGGAGACACTGGAATTTTAGAGGCGAAGTTATTTGTCCAAGGTCATGACATTAGGAAGCAGCAAAGACTGAGATAGAAGCTGACTGTATTTAACCCCAAAGCCCTTATTCTAACTTTTCTTTTTATTAATCTGTTTTCCTTAGAATCCAGCTAACAATACACGTACCCTCTCATTTGACAACACGGCATAAGTGCACCAAATCCTGGGGACATTTTAAACTATTACCCATGAAATAAAGGCATCTACCACCAAAAAGCTTGTCTTGTAACCTACTGGCATTTTCCATGAGTGTCTTTGAGGTAGCCCTTGTGACATATCTCATCACAAATGAAAAACTCAAAGATCTTTGTAGAATTGATACAAGCAACAAAGCGGATAAATATCAAACACATGTTAAGCAAAATACAGACACAAGAGAGTATATGTTATATGATTCCACTTATATTAACTTCTTGAAAAGGCAAAATGTGTCCATTGTGATAGAGAAAGCATATTGGCGGTTGCCTGGGGGAGGGGATTGTGGAGAATCACTTGGGAAAGTGCACAAGGGACTCTCTTGGGGGTAGATGATAGATGATGCAAATATTCTCTAGAAACAGACCACAGCCATTGGCATAATGGCTTTAATGGTTCTTCTTAATTAAGGTAAGGATGAAGATATATCAGGAAGTTGCTCTGGAGGAGTCAGAAAATAATAATATGTCCTAGAGGTCTTCAGTGTTTTGGCAATCTGGTCAGAGAAGAGCAGCGAAATTTAGCGACTAAAATAAACAGTGTGGAAGCTTTGTGAGCAATCAATTGTGACCATCCATCTAGCTGCACAACGGGCACACATGAACATCTCAAACGTTCTGCTCTGATATGGAATTCATGTGCTGAGTTATTTTTTTTTCCTTTTTGCAATGGACATATGACTGTAATGAGAAGGTCATCTTGCATCTGAGGCATCAGCTTATAGATTACCTCCTTCATTTCAGTTTTTCTTGTTTTTATGGCAAATTCTGCTGCAGCATTCATGGTAGTGGCGTTTTGCACTCGTATTATTATAAGATTTTTACGTTAATTCAAGGATCTTAATGCTTGCCTTCAACAGTGTCAAATATAACAGTGAAATATGAGCAAGGTTTATTGGAAAACATCTGTATGCATCTCCTAACAATAAAGCCACAACACATTCTATTTTGAAATTCTGATTTTCTTCACATTAAAATTGCCTTGAAGTATACCCATTATGCAATATGATTCCTATGACATGATCCTTTACCCATTATCCGTTCTGATTTAAAATTTAGCTATTTAAGAGGGAAAAGAGCATAAGAGGAAAAATAAACAAAAACAATTCTCTCTTTTAAGGGGACTTGGACTTTGAATTTATGAAGATGAATGAATATTCAGGGCTCTAGTATACTTGGCAAAGGTTTCAAAATAGGTATGAAAGAAAGAAGGATATAAAATAGAAAGTGTCCCATACAAGGGGGTTGCATAAAAGATAGAAGGATAGTGACAGTGCACATCATCATCATGGATTCAATCTTAGCACAGGATTCATTCCTTAATTAAGGAAGTTAATAAACAGGCTTCACAGGGCCCCTGGACATCTTGAGGTTAACAGCAATTTTTTTTGCCGTATCTAGGGAGAAAACCTACTGTCTTCTCAGATTCTCCAATGATTTCAGGATCTAGCCATATGCCTCCTACCCTCACCTCCAAAACTGATCACCAGATTAGACAGATAGCTGAATTTGGAGTATATCCAACTTATCCATTTCTAGTGTACCTTGTACACATATTCTTGCTTGAACATTCACTCTGAGTCACCGAGCTAAAAGCCTACAAGTATCTACTTAGAGCTAAATATTCTAGAGAATCCCCAGAACTACAGATTCCTAGAAAAGTCCAAAACAACCCCAAAAGTCAAGAGTGGGAAGAAACTAATATAGTATATTTTGGGTCTAATACCTCATTCCCTCAGACCAGTTTCTCAGAAATATTCATCCTGAGCAAATGCATCATTTTTTACACCTTCCCTGCCCGTCCCCCCCACCCCCTGCCCTCCTGCCCCCTGCCACAGGTTACTAATCTCACAGGGAGAAAAGGGAAAGAAGTCAATTTTTGTTCATAAGTAGCTCTGTGACAGGCAATGTTCTGGGCATTTTAGGCACTTTTCTATGCTTTATTTGTTTGGATGCAAAATTAAGTTTCTAGGAATTTCAGTAATCTTGGAATTTCACCCAAGCAAACTGTGGTGGAGTGGGGACTTGAATCCAAGCCAGCTTGGATCTCAGCAGTCTTCCTGCCTGCTGTCCACACAGTGTCTCCGCCCCTACCCCTTCCCAAACCTCTTTGGTTCTCTCCCACATGCCTCCTGGAGGATTTCAGCCAGCTCACACCATCTAAATCATTTCCCAAAGCTGCCCATTATGCCGCAAGCACATTTCTCAGGACAAGCTCTCCCTCTTCCTTAATTTAGGTAAATTTCAAATGTATTACCCCACCCGTGCGGTGGGAAAGGCACAAGGCTGGAAATCAGGATGCTGGCTTCTAGTTTGATCTAAACAATGTGACTTTGTCCCAGGCACAAATCAATCTAACTATCAGATAGCAAGGCAGGTAGATTACATGATCTCCAAAGTTGAGATGTAATATTCCGACTCTATTATTCCTTGGCATAAACATGTTTCTAAGGAAAGTCATTTGATCATGTTACTAGGTTATTAGATTCATTGTCCTTATTCGGGGAAATATAAATTACGCCCACAATGGTGTTGTCCATAGTTCAGATTCTTTGGCCCCGGCCCAAATGTATTTAACTTCATTCGTATAAAGTGTAGCACATTGCTAACTCCAAACAGACCCTTAAATGCCTTTTAACTGGCTCCTTTGCTGAAAGCTGCTGCAATAGCCTTTGCATGCGCAGGCCCAGGGAAAGAGATGAAGGTACAGTTGCAGATGAGGGCAAGGACGTTTCAGGCAGGAAACTCTGGAGCAGAAGGGCCCTGGCTAAGAAGCAACAGCTTCTAGGATTTCATTTTCCTGTTTGTAAAACAGCAATAATAATCCAGGCTTATAGGAAGGATCCAGTGGGATAACTTTTGTCTTCTGATAAGATATAAAGTGACCTCAAAGCTGAAAAAATGGGTACTATATTAGTTCTTGATATTGAGACACAAGACTGAGAGTAATTGATAGAAATTGACCCAGGTACAGGGTACAAACTGTTAAAAAGGCAGGAAAGGCTGCTACCACGGGGTTGTATACAGATGGCTTTATGAACAGGAGATGCAGTGATATGTTCCCCCTGTTTTTCCAACCTCACAGAGGCGCCCTACCACCTCACTCGCCCAGATTTCCATCAAAGTTTTGGAAAATTCGACTGGGGCCTGTGTGCATATATGTGTGTGAGAGTGGTGGGAGCTGGCTCAGGAGGTGTTTTTTGTAAGCTGGTCTCCAATGTTCTGGGACAGCCAGGGACACAAGCCACGCTTTGATCATCATCAGGAGAGAAGAGCACTTTGCCCTGCGAATATTTATCTCCATTTCTCTGACCAGTCTGGAAGCCACTGTGAGCCTAGTCCTAGTGCACTTCTAAGCGATGGCAGCAGATCAGGGTCCAGGCTCAACTGAAGGCCAATCCCATTTGTTTCTAGGGTCTGACCAGCCCAAGGGACACTGAGCTCCAGACCTGCCTCAAGTTCTCTCCTCATGGAGGTGCAGCCTGTTGTGGGTAGGCCTTGCTGAGAGATTCCAGATGCTTCTATTTGCCTTTCTGGTGTATACCCCCTTCTCTCCTCCTTCCCTGACCCATACAGCCAAGACTTCAATGATGCTCTTTTTTGGTGAAGCCTGGTGGGTTAGAGACTTCTTCTGGGAATAGTTGCGGCGGACAGCGAATCACTGCCTGGTTCCAGAAAGTGGCTCATGGTTATATCAGGGTAGTTTTCAGACAAGTGCACCCTCGTGGCAAGAGAAGCGATAGAACAAAGCCAAATTGCTTTTTGCTCCTGGAAACACTGGTCTTTTATGTCAGAGTTTGGGTTACTTAATCTTTTTGTGCCAGGAATAAGATTTCCCTGGTGTGACATCCACTGATAGCTATGGACATTCTACCACTTTGAGTGCCAAGAAATTAATGCTCCAATCTGCATAATCAAATCCCTAGGTAAACATCACCATCCCTTTCTCAGTATTTTCTGTCCCTTGCCTTTCCAAATCCTTACGTTTATCCAAAACGCGTAAAAATGTAATACTTAATAACAATTTTTACTGGGGGAGCTTTTAAAGTTACTGTGATAAACATTTACAGCATGAAATTCACTAAATCCAGGATCATCAGGTTTTCTTATGTGTTTGAAATATGAAGAAATATATACAGCCTGAATGTTGCATGCTCTAAGGTACATTTCTTGAATTTACATTTCGATCACTTAGTCAGTTTCAACATAATGTTGATTTATGTTCAGGTTTTGAACCTCTCTGTTTAATGTTAAAATCCTTAAAACAAACCTTAGACACAGAGGGCTTTTCATTTTTCATTGGCTTTCTTAATTCAGCTTAAGTAGATTCTTCCTTATTATAGATTCTTTCCTAAAAAGAATCCTTGTTGAAGGTCATAGTGACAGAGAATTCAATTAGCATGATGCTCCTCACAGGTGTTTGTTTGTCTTCAGAGCTCAGTGGGTTAATCTGATATTGTTGGATGGGACCGGGAAGACCAAATGAGACCAAAGCAGGTTAAGACGATTTTATAGTTCTGATTAAAGCCAGCATGTAGGGTTAATATAAATATAAGTTCCAGTATTAAGCTTAGTTACAAGTTTAGTCTGCAAATTGCTTTCTGGAATCTTGTTACCCTAACAAACTCCTATCCATCCATCAAAGCTCAGTTTAATGATCACCACCTCCAAAGGCCTCCCTCACACCCCAGAGAGCCAGAGAGTGTCAATGTCTCTTTCCTTGGCTGGAAAATATTTCTGTTTCATTTACTACCCTACTGCACAGTTGTTTCTTCATATTGCTTGTCTCCTTATTAAATGATAATCTCTGTGTCCTCAGTAGGTGCTCATTGAATTTTTGTTGGGATGATGAATGCAGTGACATATTCTGGCTGTCCTATGAATATGATTGTGAAGTCTGATACCAGGTGTTCTGAACATAGTTATCGTATTTTTTTTAAAGATTTTATTTATTTATTTGACACAGAGAGAGAGACCACAAGCAGGCAGAGAGGCAGGTAGAGAGAGAGGAGAAACAGGCTGCCTGCTGAGCAGAGAGCCCGATGCGGGGCTCGATCCCAGGACCCTGAGATCATGACCTGAGCTGAAGGCAGAGGCTTTAACCCACTGAGCCACCCAGGTGCCCCCATACTTATCATATTTTAAGGTAAATCCACCATCTCTACAGCCAAAGAAGAAAAGCAGGTATTTTGCAGAGCAAATGTGGCCCACAGATGTTTTACCGGGCTTCCTTGATGTTGTAAAGCAGTTGAATCAGGTGCCAATATTTAAAACTCAATGGGTTGCCCACCAAAGTCTGTATTTCCAGGTTCTTAAAATACCTAAAGTTAGAGCAACACACAATCAGCATTTCCATGTGGTCACCATGGGCTGAGGTGGCAACAGAGTCTATAGCCTCCTTTGTTTATTGCTTCACTTGGCTCAGTCCGTTACGGCATTTCAGTCGGCCATACTGGTCTTGTGGCTTGAGATTTTTCACTGTCTCCGATAGGAGGGTGGTTTATGCAGAAATAGCTATGGGCTCTTGAAAGCAATATTTGGGACACATCTAGTTTTAGGAGAAGAGAGCCAATAGGAAGCCAGGTGCCTTCCATTAAGTAACTTAAAGTTTGGGTAGGGGGTCAGGATAGGAGCGATAAAAACTCACATCTCTGAAAAAATATGGAAACATTAGTTCCTCGGCCAAAGGCATATCTATGCCACACGATTCTCTACAGTTACGGGGAACAAACAATTCCAAGATGGAACCCTGAGGTCTTACTGGCAACAGGAAGAGATAAAGCAAATGCAAAAACAAAACAAACAACAAAACAAATCTACAGTTCATTTAAAAGGAGAGATTGGGGCACCTGGGTGGCTCAGTCGGTTAAGTGCCCGACTCTAGATTTTGGCTCAGGTCATGATCTCAGGGTCATAAGATTGAGCCCCGCATTAGCTCTGTGCTGGCTGTGACACCTGCTTGGGATTCTCTCTCTTTCTCTCCCTCTGCACCCCATATCTTAAAGAAAGATATTAAGTTCCCCAGTTGTTCCAACTTATCTAAACATAAGAGTGCAGAGTCTTTCTCCCGTTATGTGCACAGTGCCCTAAGGACTGTGCACACTCCCTTCTCTTCTTTCCCCCATTATGGTCACCTCATTTGTGAAGCCCTTTCCTTCCAACCTCCTTGCTGGCAAACTTTTCATGTGTCCCAGAGGTTCCTTCCATTCTTCATTCACTCCACATTTACCGAGGCTCACTCTCGCTTAAGTTACATATTGAGAAAATTCAAAGGGCACTAAGGCAAGGCCTTGGTCCCTCTGAAGATTAAAGCTAAAGCAAGTGAGTAACGACTAGGAGTTGTGCCCTGACTTCCTCATAACAGACCACTTGTACCCCTGATAACAATGTAATGATGATGGGAGGCACATCATAACAGTGTCCAGTCATGACGCACAGGCTAGGAAGCCTGGGTCGTGCATAGACACACACAAAAAACAAAACTAGAAAATACCCCTCAGCTCACTGGGGAATGAAGAGCAAACATGTATTAAATGAATTTAGCATATTTACAAAGTGATATATTGATACAGGCTGGAAACTGCTGAGCAAGGTGTGTGTAGGACACTGAGAGGGGTGGGGGGCGTGATTCTCTTCCCAGAGCCCTTCCAAAGTGTGTAGCTTCCCAACACGCTGGGAAGGAAGAGACTTCCTCCTCAAGCATTCACATCCTTACACAGGCTGTTTCTTCTGGCTTGTTTGTCTTCCCCCTTGTACGTCTCACAACTTAGATTCTGCCTTCTAGACTCACACGGAGGCATTATCTCATGTGTCAGGTCATCCCCAAGCCCCTGATCCACTGCAGGTAGTCCTGAGTCCCTGCTGTGGTGCCCCTGGGGCATCGCACGTGCCCCTTGTCACATCACCATCCTCGCTGTGGGACTTGTGGACCACGGCTGTTGAGGAAACGCAGTTCACCACCGAGTCCCCAGCCCTGATTTACTTTTGGTGCCTCGGGTTTACTAAATGAAAAAAAGAGGAATGGCAGGGATGGATGGGTGGGGTGGGAGGAGTAGCATTTTGGACATAGGAATGACATGCAAAATGAAACGGCTGAAGGAAAACCTATGTCACACTCTGTGGAGTGAAAGTATTTCTGCTTGGCAAGAGTAAAGAATTTGTAGGGGAAAAAGAGAGAGAGAGAGAGAGAGAGAGAGAGAGAGAGAGAGAGAGGGAGAGGGACAGGGAGAGGGAGACGGAGAGAAAGAAAGAAAAATGAAGCCGTTGAGGGTGAAGTGAGTCTATAGACAACCTTGGATGCATGACGAAGAGGGGGAAATCACACCTTGCCAGAACCCTGAAGGTCCTTTCTCATATTCTCTGCTGCTCTTACTTGATCCCAAACCAACCTTTTGTGGGGCATCTAATAATTGAAAGCCCTGCCCTGCAGAGCCTGTATGATCTTTCAAAGTGTCCTTTACCCCTCAGAAAGGCCACTTTTTGTGCTTCAGACAAGTGAATACTCTTCACAGGGCTTATGGCATGAGCGAGAGTCCCTGCTGCACATTCCTTCTGTGTCTTCAGGTCTGAGAGATGCCCACGATGGAGCCACCAAAGTCCTCTGATCATGCAGGATAATAGAGCATGGCTGGTGGTGTGCTGCCGTCTGGGCCCTGGGGTCACTCACCATCCCTCCAACATCACTGGACTGCTCCTCCTGACACCCCGGGGGTCTCCCTAAATTAGATCCCACGTCAGCAGCGCCAAGCAGAAGCCACCTCTGTGCCGGGTACGTAAGCTTCACAAGGGAAGAGCTGATAATTTGAGAAACTCATGAGGCAAGTGTGTATCTGAGCGGTATGGGAAGCCAGGTAGCTATTCTAAACACCTTTGGATTTTGTTTTGTTTTGCTTGGGGTTTTTTTTGCCTCTTCTCCTGACTCCATTTAGCTTGTTGCTCAAGAGAGGCACTGATCCATTTGAATGAAAAGCTTCCACCTCCAGAACTGAAGAACCACGGTCCCATTCTTTACTCAGCCCTTCACCCAGTCACCTACTCCTCCCTTACGACTCTCTGTGTTATTCCAAAGTCTTCTCTTCTCCTTTTCCATCTCACTTCTCACTTCAACTGTGCATATTTTGAAAGCGCCTGAGAAGCAGGTGTGCACACCTCTTAAAAAGCAAATATACACACATGTAAAAACATTGAACGTGATTGATGTTTTCTAATTCTCAGACTGACCAAATACCCTGCAGAAGATAACATCTTGTTGGTTATTAACTGATAGTTCAAGTTCCGGGTAGCTCTATATGGCTGTGTTCACTAGGCAATCACAGGTTCTAAGGTAGCCAGGAGTGTAAACGCCTAAAAAAATCTCTGCTTCTCAAAGATAAATAAGAGGATTAAAGGGAACCCTGGGTGGCTTAGTCTGTTAATCATCTGCCTTCTGCTTGGGTCATGATCCCAGGGTTCTGGGATTGAGCCCTGCATTGGGCTCCCTGCACAGCAGGAGCTTGCTTCTCCCTCTGCCTCTGTATTCCCCACACCTCGTGCTCTCTCTCAAATACATAAATAAAATCTTTAAAAAAAGGATTAAAATATGAATTGGGTACCTAGCAACAGGGAAATTTTTAAGAAATATTTTATTTATTTATTTGACAGAGAGAGAGATCACAAGTAGTCAGAGAGGCAACCAGACAGAGAGGGGGAAGCATGCTCCCCGCTGAGCAGAGAGCCTGATGCAGGGCTCGATTCTAGGACCCCAAGATCATGACCTGAGCTGAAGGCAGAGGCCTAACCCACTGAGCTACCCAGGTGCCCCGCAACAAGGAAATTGATAGGAAAAGACATCCAAGTGAACAGAAAAATGCATAGTCTTCAAACTAAGATTACAATCTTACTGAAGTTAGAAACATCCCCCTCAATAGTGATGTCATCAAGATGGTGACAGAGGTTGTTCTCGACTTCAGTCCTCCTCACCAGAAGACCAACCATCTGTAGATAGGACACCACTCCAAAAATCCCCAAACACAGGGGTGAGGCTGAAGCGTCCCTCTGAACTCCAGACACCAAAAAGGACCATATCAAAAGGTAAGAGGAATAGCCACACTCAGACTGCCATTTGATGGCACCAAAAAGGCCACCAGACCACTGCCCCAAGATGGCCCTTGGGGCCTATGGTTTCTCCACTGGGAGAGAAAGAGTCTGAGATGGATATATAGGTCATCCAGCATTGTGGGTCACTTCCTGGGAGGTTCACTCAGGTCTCATCCCATGGGGACTGCAGAGGAATCTGTAGAACTTGAGCACTGGAGATGAGACTGGGACAGAAAACAGGGGCAGGGCTTACAGCCACCAGTGCTTGGATCTGGGCAGGCCAGGTTCCTCCTTGCAGTGGTGCCTGAGATCCCAACCGGGGGCTTTGCCTATCTGCAGAGACAAGCTAGTGACCCCATCAGGCCAGGATACTCAATATACAGTTCTGCCTGATTTTGGTCCCCCAACAACGAGCTGTGCCAGCCTCTGGGCCTGTTCTGCTACCCCACACACCGGCAGGCAAACAGATTTGTAGCGGTAATTACTACTGAAGCTTCCAGCTCCACCTGACCAGGAAACCTAACCAGAGCACCTGGGAAGCTGTGTAGCCCATCCTACAATCTCACTTACAATGGCATTTGAGCAGAGAGGTCAGCCAGCAGCTCTTACCATCTGCAAAGCCCAGCTGGTGGCCTCATCTGCCCTCGGAACTCGGTAGACAGTTATGCCTGATTTGGGTCCCTGGTCACTGAGTGATGCCAGCCCTGAAACCTGTTCTGTTGCACCAGCCAGACAAGGAAGTGGGCTCATGGCCCCAGCTACTGCTGAGTATAGCCCTCCATCTCACCACCAGGAAGTATACCAGAGCACCAGGGGGCTGCATGGGCCACTGTAGAGCCATGCTTTGTGGTGGCACTCAAAGAACCCAGCCAGTGGCTCTGCCTATCAGTGGAGCTGATTGTCCTGTCTGACCAGGGAGCTCAGTGGAGAGCTCTTCCTGATTCTGGGCCACAACCAACAAGGTATAACAACTTTCCCAGTCAGGGAAGCATATTCACAGGCTTGCTCAACTGCTATATGTAGCCCCCACTCCCACCCAATTAGAAAGTCTGACCAGCAAATATGGGCAACCGTGGGGCTCAACCTACAGCTGCATTTTGGAAGGTAACCAAGCCAGCAGTCCTAGCCAACTGTTCCCAGCCAGTGGCACCCCCAACCCACCTAGGATCTAGAAGAGATCTAGAAGATCTCTAACCCAAATAGAGACCCTAGTAGCAAGCACCACTTTTCCAAGAATGCCACCAGCTGACCTATTTTGAAACTTAAGGTATGCTGACTACTGAAGAACAGTCTCTGCCAAAGCCAACTTGTAAAGTCTGGAAGATGAGACCACTTACTCAAATGCACAGATACTAATGAAAGAAATCAAGGTCCATAAATAATCAGGTAAATATGACAGCACAAAAAGAAACTACTCAAGCTTTAATAGTTATCCCTGAAGAAATAAAGATCTATAAACTATCTGACAATTCAGAATTATCCTCTTAAAGAAGTTTAGTAAACTACAAGAACACACAGGCAACTACACAATATTAGGAATACAATACATAAACAAAATGAGAAGTTCAACAAAGAAGAAGAAACCATCCAAAAACAAAACAAAACAAAACAAAAACCAGAATTTATAAAGTGGAAGAATACAATAACTGAAGAATTCAACAGAGAATTTCAACAACAGACTCAACCAAGTAGAAGAAAAATTAGTAAACTGGAAAATAGATTATTTGAAGTTATCCAATCATTGAAGCAAAAAGAAAAAAAAAGAAAGAAAAAGAGTGAAGAAAGCCTATAGCACTTATAGGGCATAATAACAATATACATATTATGAGAATTCCAGAAGAGAAGATAAAGAGAAAAAGACAGAAAATATGTTTAAAGCAAAAATGGTTGAAATCATCCAAGTTTTTTTCTGACCACATTGGTATGAAATTAAAAATCAGTAACAGGAAGAGAACTAGAAACTCACAAATACATGAAAATTAAACAATAAACTCCTGAACAACCAATGGATCAAAGAAGAACTCAAAAGATAATTAAAAAGGTATCTTGAGACAAACACAAATGAAAATACAACATATCAAAATGTATAGGGCAACACAAAAGCAGTTCTAAGAGGAAATTTTACAGTAATGAACACATACATCAAGGAAAAAGAACAATCTCAAATAAATAATCTAACTTTAAACCCCAAGGAACTAGAAAAAAAAAAAACCAGACTGAGCCCAAAGTTAGCAGAAGGAAAGAAATGATTAAGATTAGAGTAGAAATAAATGAAATAGAGAACAGGAAAACGATAAAAAGGATGAACACAACTAAGACGGTTCTTTGAAAAAGATAAACAAAATTGATAAAATCTACCAGGACTAACCAAGAAAAAAAAGGATAGAAGACCCAAATCAAATCAAACAAATTGTAAATGAAAGAGGAGACATCACAAATGATAACACAGAAATACTAAGGATCATGAGAGATTACTATAAATGATTATATGCCAATTATATGAACCATTATATGCCAATAAATTGGACAACTTATTAAAAAAAAAGCAGGAAAAAATGTTGACAAATATGAAACCTACTACAGCTGAATCATGAATGGAAATTCTGAAAAGACCAGTAATGAATAAAGAGATTGAATCAGTAATCCAAAACCTCCCAACAAAGAAAAGCCTAGGACCAGAGGTTTTGCTGGTGAATGTTACTGAACACTTAAAGAGGAATTAATGCCAATTCTTTCCAAACTCTTCCAAAAAAATTGGAGAGTACAGAACACTCCCTAAATCATTTTACAAAGCTAGCATTACCAAGATATCAAAGATAGATAAGGACACTTCCAGAAAAGAAAACTGTAGGCAATGTCCCTGATGAACGTTGGTGCAAAAATTCTCAACAAAATACTTGCAAACAGCCCATAAAACAGATCATACACCAAGACCAGCTAGGATTGATTCCTGAAATGCAAGAATGGCTCAACATATGAGAATCAATAAAAGTGCTACATCACATTAATAAAATAAAAGATAAAATCATATGATCATCTCAGTAGGGACGGAAAAAACACTTGACAAAATTCAAGGTTCATTCATAATAAAAACTCTCAACAAACTGGGTGTAGAAGGAATATACCCCAACATAACATAATAAAGGCGACATAAGACAGGCTTATAGATAACATCGTACCCAATGACGAATGGTTTTTTCCCTAAGATTAAGAACAAGACAAGTGTGTCCACCCTCACCAATCTTATTCAACAGAGTACTAAAAGTCTAACCAGAGCATTCAGGCAAGAAAAAGGAATAAAAACCATCAGAATCAGAAATAACAAAGTAAAACTCTCTCCATTTGCAGACGACGTGATTCTACATATAGAAAATCCTAAAAGCCACCAAAAAGCAATTAGACTTAATCAATAAATTCAGTAAAGTTTCAGGATACAAAATCAACATAAAAAAAGTCAATAGCATTTCTATACACTAACAATGAATTATCTGAAAAAGAAATAAAGAAATAAATCCCATTAACAATAGCATGAAACCAATAAAATACTTAAGAATAGATCTAACCAAGGAGGCGAAAATTTCTACACTGGAAACTACTAAACACTAATGAAAGAAATTGAAGGAAACACAAATAAATGGAAAGATATCTTGTGTTCTTGGGTTGGAGAAGCTAACTTTAAGCTTAAGAAGCTAAGTTAAAATATCCTTATTAACCTAAAAGAGATTCAATAAAATCTCTATCAAGATTTCAATGACATTTTTTTACAGAAATAGAAAAAGAAACCAATCCTAAGTTAGTTTAGAACCACAAAAGACTCAAGATAGCTAAAATAATCTTGAGAAAAAAGAACAAAGCTGAAGGCATCACACTTCCAGATTTCAAATATATTACAAATCCAAGTAGTCCACATAAAATGATGTTGGCATAAAAACAGACATACAGACTAATGGAACCAAAACTGAGAGACCACCCTCCCCCCCAAAAAACCCATGTATATATGGTCAACTAAGGTTAGTCAAAGGAGTGAAGAACACTCACTGGAGAAAATATAGTCTTTAATAAATGGTGCTAAGAAAATTGGATATTCATGTGCAAAAGAATGAAACAAAAAAAGCTATTTTATACCATGCACAAAATTAACCTGAAATTGGTGAAGGCTTAAATGTAAGACCTGAAACCATTAAAGTCCTAGGAGCAAACACTGGGAATAACCTCATTGAGAGTGATCTGGGCAATGATTTGTTGGATACGAAACCTAAAGTACAAGCAATAAAATAAAAAAGAAACAAGTGAGACTAAGTCAACCTAAAATGATTCTTCAAAGCAAAACAAATGATCAACAAAAAGAAAAGACAACTTATGGAATGGGAGCAAGTATTTGCAAACCAAGCTTCTAATAAGGGGTTAATATCAAAAATATATGGAGAGAAAAAAAAAATATATGGAGAGGAAACTCATACAACCCAACAGCAAAAAGTCAAATAATCCCATTTAAAAACGGGCAAAGGACCTGAATAGACATTTTTCCAAAGAAGATATTCAGATAGCCAACAGGTACGTGGAAAGGTGCTTGATATCACTAACCACCAGCAAAATGCAAATCAAAACCACGAGACATCATCTGTTAGAATGCGTATTATCTAAAAGATAAGAAATAAGGTGCCTCATTAGCACAGTAGGCAGCACGTCAGTCTTATAAAAGACATGAAATAACAAGTGCTGGTGAGAATGTACTGTTGGAAGAAGTCTAAATTGTGACAGCCTTTACGGAAATAGCATGGATATTCCTTAAAATGTTAAACATAAAACAACCATATGATTCAGTCACTTCTTAAGCATATATTCAAAGGAAACAAAATCATTATCTCAAGGAGGCATCTACATACTCATGTTCATTTCAGTATTATTTACAATAGCCCAGAGATGGAAATAATACAAGTGTTCATTAATAGTTGAATGAATAAAGAAAATGTGATACACACACACACGCACACATGTTCACACAATCCGTTGGCACGAGTGGAAACACGTGACATATGAAATATTACTCAGCAACAAAAAAGAAAATCAAGGCATTTGTGACAAAACGGATGGACGTTGAAGGCATTATGCTAAGACAGAAAAAGACAAATACTATATGATCTTACTTGTATGTGGTATTTAATAACACAGAACTCATAGAAACAGAGAAGAGATTGGTGGTTGCCCCAGGTTGAGAATGGGAGGGTGGGAGAAAGTGGTGAAGGTGGTCAAACCTTCCAGTTATAATAGATTCTGGATGTATAATGTACAGCATGGTAACTAGAGTTGACAACACTGTATTGTATATTGGAAAGCTGCTAGGTAAGTAGATCTTAAATGTTCTCATCATAAGAAAAAAAAAGTGCAAGTATGTGAGGTATTGGCTGTTGACTACTGTGGTGATCATTCCATAAAATAGTTACATATAGAAAATCTTTCTGTTATACACTTTAAACCTATATAATGTTACATCAATTATATCTTAATAAGTCTGGAAGAAAGAAAAAAAGGGCAATGAGATTGCTGTATACCATGAACAAACAAACAGAATTCTGTCCCGCTAAAAACTATATTTCATAAAAAGGTATGTAATTAAAGGTTGAACCATCAATAATGTACAATGAATACATATTATGAGCAGTGATAATATCGGTGGGAGGTAAAATGGGACATTCAGCAGAGTTCTTGCCCTCACAGAGATGAATCACAAATTAAGTGAAATGAAACATGAAATCCCCAGTTCCTGTGGTAGCACTGCCTGATCTCCACCATCCCTGCCACGAGACTAGGATTCCAGACCTCATTATAGAACCATGGCCTGCTGAATTGCGTGGGATGAATCACCAATACTCAAGGAGTTTCAGCGAGGGGAAAGTTCCAGGAGCACTGTCGTGACCCTGGAAGGCCCCTGAAAGATGGCAGCACTGGGTCAAGTCTCAGACACTGGGAATTGTGGCTTGTGGATGGGTGGGGAGAAATGGGTGTATTACGTAGTGTCCTGCTAAGTCAGGCTCATGAATAGATTTATGCTGTGAACATAAAGATTTAGGGGAGAAAAGAATAAATCAGAAGTGCAGTAGAATTTTTAAATCTTCTCATCTCATATGAAATAATACCATAAAACAAAACACTAGCAAGCAAAAAAAAAAAAAAAGCCCCAAAACAAAGAGCGCTCTAGGAAGTGACAGCAAATGTTTACACTTAGGTTCTAAGCTGTCAGATTCCCAACTGCTTGTGTGAATAATCTATAACATTCTTTTCTTTCTATCTTGGCCTAAAGATATGGGTATAGGACCCTTTGAAATATCAGATGAGAAGGAAAACTGTGTTGGGAAAAAAAAAAACCTGTGTTAGGCAAAAAAAAAATAAGAAATACGTTTAATGAGAATAATGATAACTCAGGTGTCCAAAACAAAACAAAAGCAGAACCCACAGGAGAGGGGAAAATCATGGATGCCACAAATCAAGAGGCTTTCAGAAATGTGTAAATATGGTAGTCTCCTTGTTGAAATTTCACTGCAGAAGCCCTCTGATCTGATTTGATCACAAGTGGCCCAGTTAATCAAAATGTCAGAATACAGAATCAGAAAAATGTTCCTTACGCTCATTTGTGTTCCATGCAAAGGGAGCAGAGAAGGGAGGCAGAAGGGAGGGACCTGAGCTGGATCAGGGGTTTTGATTCCCACTTGATCAATTGCCAGCTGGGGGACTTTGTGCCTGAGTGTCCCCATTTGTAAAAATGGGTGCAAGGATACTGCCTGCCTCACAGGATTATAATGGAGATGAAATTGGCGAGCTCCATAAAGGGTGTAGAAAAGTGTCTGATACCTGGTAAATGCTATGCATTTGTTAAATAACATTGTTGGTAGGGCCAAGGCTACTTCTTTGTCTAGGGATCCTATTATTAGAGTCTGTTTTGTTTGGCTTTTTTTTTTTTTTTTGGTGAGGGGGAGAGGCATCAAATACATGCTTTACTTTTGTTTATGCATATGTCTTTGTTTTGGGTTTTCTTAACAATGTAACAAGAACTTCAAATCACTTGGGAAACAATTTGCATGTACAATGCCTCTGTGTTTAATACAATTCTCCAGCTCCCACAATTTTTTTAGTTAGGCACCTATATTTCACTTGCTCATAAACATTTATTTAGTGACTCGCCTTTATAGATGGTTTTGAAGCACTCAACTTTGTTTTATATAAACAATTCTTTGGGTATTGCATTTCATCAGTTTATATAGTAGTTAAAAATGATATAATCGCCATAAACACTACTTGCAGAAACATACTGAGTTACAAAAATGGCTCATTTATGGTGAGCATTCAACCCAACTGTTAAGAGAAGAAAGTATACTTAGTAGAGAACTCTATTAGTTGCCAATTTTTGATGAATTGAGTGTTGTTTAACATGATTTATAAGAAGAGATAGTGAATGTTGGTTAATCTGGTCAGTAGATTCAAATAAGATTAATTAGAGATTCAAGTTCCATTATGAACATTACTTTGGGATTTTACTTGCTATACTAACTTCTCAATTCTTTGGAATTTAGCTCAAATCATTGATTTTAATACAGAGGGCCTTGTAACTCTGACTTGTTACCACCCCTAGTCCCAGAGATACCACTCTAGAAACTGGAATTGCCACAGAAGATTACTGCCATTCTTAAGATGTTCATTTTCAGGTTAGACTTTTTTTTCTCAGCATGGATCTGGTTCCCATTGTAAATTTCCCGGACTTTGTCAACTAATCCATAAAACTATGCTTTTTTGTTTCTCCTATACAAAAATCAAAACAAAAAAGCTAAATAATATCCATGTAATTTCTTACTATTTTTAAGGGACAAAGACTGGTTCTTATAAATTATTTTCTTTTCTACTTTTCACAATCTATCTCCTAAAATCACAATGGGTTCAACACTTTCTTTTCTATATTTCTCTTAAAGAGGGCACTCCAGATTGTAGATAATCATCAGGCTGATTCAGCAGATGACGCCTAATGTGTGTTTCTAAGATAAGAAAACTGCTTAGAAATCTATGGTGCTGAATCTCCAGCCTATGAGCAGATGCTGTAAGTTCAATAATATTTGGGACCAAGTCCACTGATAGGGTTGGCTGCACCCAAAAGCCACACCCTCAAATAGGCTGGGCTGGATGGGCATGACTGAAGAGTTCCAAAGCATGCACATAAGACAGGAAAAGTTCAGAAGAGAGGGCATAAACTTCCCTTAGGTATATGCAAAATAACTACCAACTTGCAGAATAAATTTGTATCATTTATTCATTATTCCATTCAACAAATAATTATAGAGCTTCCATAGGTACAAAGCAAGCGTAGATCGCTTTTGCTTTAGCCAGGGCTCCACAGTATGTATTCGTGCCATCAGAAAATAAAAAATCATGAGCCACATAATTAACAGACCCCCTGAAAAGCCAGCAACTCCATCTCTCTGTGATTGTGAGCTGTAGGTGGTAGAGGGCAGGCAGCCCACTTTCTACCATTCTTTACAAAACTATTAACAGCCCATCTTTCAGAAATGTTATTTAAATTAGAATGGCTCCTGGAAGAGAAGACTATTTGGGGAGGAATATAAAGTATGTTGGCTGAAAATACCCAGTGAATAAACACTGAGTTCTATTGTTAGCATACACACCATTCCCTGCCATTTGGATATGGATTTCAGAAATTTGTGACAGCCAATGGAAAAGTTTAAATATCTATGGCACATGTGTTTATTATGGAAATAAGCCATCATGATTCATAAACAGGGACTATGGATCCTTAAACATTGTTCCAGAAAAGCCTGAAGTTAAACCAAGCAAAATGGAAAAATTCATGAACATGCAACAGCTGTTGAAAGTAATTATAATACTGGATCTTGATATAAGAGAACAAAAGAAATACAACTTTTTACAGAGGCAAGACTTTCTCTGACAAACATTTGTTGTGGTTGGGACCAGGAAAGAGAATAGAGAGAGACAATTTTTTTTCTGCATAATTTTTGAGTCATAAATTATGAATTATGCTTTAACAGATAAGGCAGAGAGGAAATTAATTTAGGAGATGAGATCTATTGTACAGTTGGAGACTTGGTTTATTTTAATTTGGGGGGAAATTACACTTTTGATGTTGGGCTTTATCAAACATCTTCCTTTCAATGAAATGAATGGCAATTTCTCATTATTTCCCTGAGGAGTCAAGGAAAGATGTTCATGCCAAAGTTCAGAGGGTAAAGTAGCATCACTGGCCCAGCCATCTGGAAAAGTGTTGTCCTGTAGAAACTCCTATGGTGACGGAAAAGTTCTACACATGCATCACCCAATATGGCAGCTGCCATCCATATAAAGCTTTTCAACACTTCCAAGGTGGCTAGTTCGACATCGGAACTTAATCTTAATTTAGTTTTCAATTTCATTGACACCACGTGGTCAGTGGATACAGTGCTGGGCAGTAGAGGCTAGAGGATACCTCTGTCTCTTCTCTCTCTCTCAGTCAACTAGGCCAGGCAGCTGGGGTTTATTTTTCGTACATTGTCCCTGTGAAACCTTACTCACCCTTTGCTAGCTCAGCCCAAGAAGGGCTCTAAGCAAGGCTCATGGGTGCTTGTTTGAGCAAATATACACATTAACAGGATTAAAAAAAACCTCAGGACACAGCAAAGATCAGACTCCCAGCCCCCGAGGAGTGTCTCCCTGAAGTCAGGTATGTTCTCTTGTGCTTTGTCAGGGACATAATTCAAAATGACTCAAACGGCTTGACTTTCCACAACTTTGCACGTTACAAAGGAGTAAAGAAGGAGTTTAGTGAGAGCTTTTAGACAAGGAGATCCTGAAAAATACTGAGGCAGAATATAGGAAGAAATGTGTGCGAGGAGGAATTCTGCCTGGAGCTAGATATGAAAAAAAAAAATATGAGAGATATGAAAAAAAACCAGCAGAAGTTTTGATTACAGAGAGAATGAAATAAAGAAATGTACTTGGCATTACATAAAACTCCTCTTCGCTTATCACAGAATGCAAGATTACGAATACAAGGCCCCAAAGTAACCAATTATTTCCCGACTCCATTCCAGTTTCACTTAGTTTACTAGAGGACACCTTCTGAGGGTCCCCTTTACCTGTTTATTATTTGTTGATGTCTTTCTTTATCTAAACGTAGCTTTCAAAAGTCAGAAATTTAAGAGGTGCGCAATTTTAATGACATCCCTTGAGAAGGGAAAGCATCAGGGTTCTAATGCACGATGCCTTGCCCATGGAGATACTGGAAACTTTTGAATTAAAAAAAAAATAAACTTTTTGTCAACAGCATTTCAGAAGTAAGGATTGTTTTCCACATAAGCACATACCTGGAGGAGCAGATCAGAAGTTGGTCTGATTCGCTGTTGGAACAGGATGCTTAACGTTCGATTCTGTTGTTCCAAATCAAACACTCTTGTTTTCAACTTTACACATTCCTCCCTTAGATCCTACAACAAACACAGTGAGAGAAAAAAAATCTATAACTGAAAGCCAACTTTGCATATTATAACCATATTTTATCTGATATTTCAGACACATTAGTATAAAAATAGTATTTTTATCCTTCAAAGCCCCCGGGGAATAAATCACATACAGTGTTTTCTTCCATAGCCCATTGTCTGATAGAATTATTACGTGCAAAGAGGAGCAATTTAAAAAAAAAAAAAAGGTACCTTGAAATCAGAAGTGCATTAATCTAGCATGTTATTTTTGAAGATGGTAAATGTTAGCGATATAAAGTCAATTTGAGTTTCCACCTATATATTTTGCCTTTTCACTGTCTTCATAAAGGCAATCATAAAGCACAAACCACAAGGACAATAATGTTTTTGCAGTGAATAGAGATTTGATGAACTAAAGAAACTATCACTTTTGATAGAGCCTTTCACTGTCATTTGTGGAAACAAGTTGAAATTTTCAACGCTGGGGCTAATAGAGCCAGTGATGCATTTAGAGGGAGAGAAGCAATTCTGAAATGAAAGCTTTAAAAGGCCACTTGAAACCTGTGCTCTGAACTGGTGGATTTCCATGTATCTGGGATGGTTCACCTTGGTGCTGGGGAAGAAGTTGAGCAGCCATAACTGGGCATCCTTTTGGAGCAGCTCTTTTGAATTGTTCAAAGACCACAGTGACCTTTTACCCAACTTTCATGAGGTAGGCTATACCACAGGAGCTTTAGGATTCTTTGGAATCCACCGAGGAACTGCCTTCCAAACTAACTTGTGATAAAGAATCTTGTAGTACTTAAATGTCCACGAGTACTCTCTTTGATGGGGTTCGAGAAAGACCAAGAAGAATAATGTCCCCATTTAAAGCTCTTCAAAAGCTGATCTTTTTCTACATGTCAAACCTGATCTTTCCCTACTTCCAAATTTTTCAAAAAAGCTTCTGCTCTTGCCATATAAAGAACAATGGTCTGCTCATTGTCCTCGAGAGCTCTGCCATTCCTGCCATCCTCTCCCCTCCCCTGCCACCACGTTCCGAACCTTCTCAATCCCTCTCCCTTTCCGTCCAGCCCAGCTTTGGCATTTTGACTGACGTCCATTTTAAAATCTATCTGTCTCCTCTCTGACCCTTTTATCTGGAATCCTGCAAAGACCATTCCTTTTTCTGAACTCCAGTAAGCCCTCAATTCTCCTTATAGGACATACAGCATGCACTACTACTTTGTACTGATTTTATTTTTCATGCTCTAAACTTATCTTGTCAATTACATGGCAAAGGCAAGCGTAAGAAGACACCCTAACAAACAACAGCACAAGCAGATTGTTCTTCCACTCTTTTTTATTCCATCACCTGGCAAAACACCACATATAGTAGGAACTTAAGAAACTGTGATTATTTTGTTAAAAGGGATGATGATGATGATGATGACAAATTCTATTCTCTAGTGGCAGTGTGACTCAGGCTGTAGGTTTCTCAGCACTCTCAGTTTGTGGATCTATACATTTTGATGCAGGGCAGCTTCAGGGTTTACCTAAGACTCTGTAAGCAACACAGAGCATGAGGTTATAGCTCTGATAGGCCATGGTGAGGCTTACTGTACAGCTTATATTCCCCTCACCTTTTTAGTTAAATGAGTAGAGTTTATGCATAGTATGTTTCCAACTGATTGGTACCTATAAGCGCAGAGTATAGAAGAGAAATGCCATGTTCAGAACGAGGCCCCTGACTCCAAGATCTAGGAGGGCAGCAGCCATCAGAAGCAGGGGCAGGAGTGTGCGTGTGAGCCTAAACACATATACCATTTGGCAGAGGCCACTCTGGGGGCCTAGGCACTGCTCACATTAAAAGGCTAAACCTGTTTCCTTTATTTAGAATTCAACCCCTGTCTGTGTCTCACTTACTCTACTTTCTGTTTCTAGTACGCATATAATTCTCCCTGCCCCCAGATACTGTTTTCAGTACTGCTAATTAAGTAATTAATAAAACCTGACTGTGAGGTAAATAAATAGTAATAGTACCTACTGGGTGGGAAAACATAATCATTTGCAGGTGAAGAAATGGGAGCAGTAGCAGACAAGTGTGGGGTTGTAAGGAGAAAGGAGACCTAGAAGGAACAGCATTGCTGATTTTTTGCAGCAAAACTGAGATAACTTGAAAGGGTCTTCATATGGGTAAAAAACAAACAAACAAACAAACAAAGAATAAAAGAAAAAAATCAATATACTCTATAGAGACTTTTTTGTACAGGTGCCCAAATTTCAATGGCCATTACTGTTACTCAAGATGGTAAAAGCTCACTTAGCAGGAACACGACTGATGGATGTTGAGGAATGTTCATCACTCTTGGCTCATCGAGATCAGCACGTGGGAGAGGAGGAAATGGAAGGCTTTGGGGATGTGACTCTGGTCTTACAATCATTGACCCACAGAACTGCGCTGCTCTGAGAATTTGTAGACATAAAAGAATCATGGCCTGTGTTCTAATATTCTTGTTCTCTTTTCTCAGGCTGTGGATGGTAAGTGACGTCAGACAGTTATCATCCCAAGAAACTGTATTCAAAACCATGTGAGTGTGCTCATGTGCACACATGTAAGCACAACCAGACTGAGTGGGTGGAAAGACACGAAAAACAGCCATCTCTCTGACCACTATAATGAGAGCCGGGCAGAGGGTGACAGCCGGCTGTCTGCATCCTCTATGCTTACAACAGGAACCCACTGACATATGACATATGGAGGTTGTCTACTAGCATCATTATTGTGGCCCTGACAGCGACAGAGGTGAGACTAGACTCTCCTTTCCAAGTGAAGTGTTAGAAACCAATGAGCTCTCTACTTAGATGCCATCATTGGCTCCCTGAGGAGGCTGGGCCATCTGTTCTCCCTCACATCCTTCTTTTACTTTTTTTCCTGGTATGTCCCATGGGGCCCAAGAGGAAGACCCCCCCCTCCTGAAAATACAGGGTTGTGTCTTCTGCAGTAAAAAACAGACCTGACTTTTTCAGGGGACAAATAAAGCCAATAGTTTGACTGCAATTATTCTCATATAAGAAAGTACAGTGGGTTCGGGGCACCAGGGTGGTTCAGTCGTTAAGCATCTGCCTTGGGCTCAGGTCATGATCCCAGGGTCCTGGGATGGAGTCCTGAGTCGGGTTTCCTGCTCCGCGTTCTTCCTCTCCCAGTCCCTCTGCTTGTGCTCCCTCTCTCTCTGTATCTCTATCAAATAAATAAATAAATAAATAAATAAATAAATAAAATCTTAAAAAAAAAAGTACAGTGGATTCAAGAAAATAGCCAGACCTGTTTGCAATCTGCCCATCACTATCAATCGGAAACAGAAGATGGAATTACAGCTGAAGGTGAGGGCAAAATATACTGAGCAATGCGATGCATTGGTCTAAAGGACCCTGGGCGTCTTCACGATCTCAAACCATAGCTTCTCTGAGTATCCATACACTATAATCGCGGCAAGTTTCCTCTGCACTTGGGCTAAAAAAGATTCTGGGTCTATTGCTGGGTGGTACCTACGAGTACAGCTGCTTCAATACATTTAGAACTAAACCTTTCCCTGCTGAAGTCAGTTTAATGAGGTGTTGGTTGTTTAGAAGCAGGGCATATCATGACATCATTGGAGTATTAATGAAAACTATTTAAATCTGATTTTATCATGTAAAAATGATATTATAGTGGCAAAGCTCTTTTAGACGCAATGCATATCATGGGAATACACTAAAATGGGATTTGGGGGTCTGGAGTCTGGTCCTCATTACCCACATGACCTTGAGGGTGTAACTTATCCTGATTTTGCGTCAGTTCCTTGATCTATAAACTGAGCTACTGCACAAAACAGGACTTCAAGAGAATGTGTGTCTCAGCTGCTCCATGAGATGGCTTTTCAAGTGCCACCTCATTCCTTCCCTGAAGCTTAATGGCCACCATACCCACCAGTTTCTCCTTGTAACATTCCTTCTCAGTGGCTGTCACTGATACAGCCATTTCTTTGCCAAGGATGCTAAGACTTGTGTAAAAAGAAAAGCCATCTCTTGGACCCATCAAAGGCCTCAATGTGAAATATCTACAAGGCAAGGCAGGTAAGTAACATAAATGTGCGCCCGAATCAGGCCAACCCTAATGAAAGGAAGTGGTTGCCCCTGTGGCCAGCTGAATACTTCAAGCCTTCATCCCAAACACATTCCAGTTAAAACAGTTTTAAGCTGGGTGATGGCTAAACAAGTTTATGTAATCAGAGCAAATTAAGCCTATTACTGAAGCTAGTTGACAATCTCAGGATTACGTGCTTGCTAAAGCCCCTGGCAATTGTGAAATTCTGGGGTTCAAAATCAGACAGATACAGAGAAAGCTTGACTCCAGTCAGTTTCGACTCCACACATGTCAGATCCTGAATATTTTTTTTAAAGATTGATTTATTTATTTGACAGAGAAAGAGAGATCACAAGTAGGCAGAGAGGCAGGCAGAGAGAGAGGGGGAAGCAGGATCCCCGCTGAGCGGAGAGCCGGATGCGGGGCTCCATCCCAGGACTCTGAGATCATGACCTGAGCCGAAGGCAGAGGCTTTAACCCACTGGCACCTCAGATCCTGAATATTTTTCTGGCTAGCCAGGACTGGCAATGTTTCCAGAAGTTTTAAGAAATCCATTGGCTCCCTTGCCCTTTTGTTCTATTTCCTGTGGTCGTATCTAGTAATTGGATTTCAATCCATCTGTTGATTTCCACAGCTCATCTCTGCCTGCCGAACTACAGTGGGGAAAAACAGTAAGTGATCCAAGGGGATCGTGGAGGCTGAATATTGCAAAGGCAAGATTTGGAGGGCAGCAACCCTGGGTTGAACATAGGGGCTTTGCCACTTGTTGCCATCAGAGCTGTGGGAATCCTGTTTTTTTAGTCTTATCTTACAGGGTTGCAATGAGAACAAAATGACATAGTCCATTTAAAGTGCTGGACATGGAGTCTGACTCTTTGTAAGGTACACAGCAAGTATAAACAGACCCTCTTCCGGGAACTGGATCCTATACACACCATTGCCAGCTGAGTGGACATAGGTGGCCCGAATGCCCCTCCACAAGGAAAGTATGTAGAAATTTGGGGTTCTTTCAGATACAAGCTACAAAACTGTGCTCTGCTCCTGTGTGGTTGTTGCATTGCTGGATTCTACCATACGGAGCCTTATTCCATGTTGGGAAAAAAACCCAAAAACCAAACCAAAACAAAAACACCATGTAAATATTGCATTATTCTAAAGAACACACACACACAAAGCTGAAGTTGATATACTGAAAAATGACTAAAGAAAAAAAGGATTTTCTTCCAAGTTTGATGATAGCGGCAAAAGAAAAAAACAGTAAAGAACCTAGGACAGTTACATTTTCAGTGAGTGTAATTGACTTAATGAAGACAAAATATATTTCAGACAAAAATATGAGTTTGGCCTGAATTATTGATTTCACTTGCACTTGTAGCCTCGCACCTATGATTTGGAGGCATAAATGGAAGTGAGCTGGGTTTAACATTGTCACTTTAGTTTTATTGATCTAAAAGAGGGACAATCTGCTGTCTTAAGGGAATCCACAGGTTTCTGAGATAAATTGAATTACTTGAGTAGGACAGTGTATGTACATTTAACAGAAAGTGATAAGTTTATGGAAATAAAATTTTTTTTATCAGTATTGGGAAAAAGAAGTACACTCTTATTTCAAGATGCTTATCTGGGCCTGTTCACGATATGCCAGAAAAATGCTTTTTTCGTTGCCTGTGGCAGATTTGCTTTATGTCATAACAAATGATATATTCTAAAACTGCATGGTTATGACTAATTTCACCTGCAAAAATTTTTTTTTGTGACTTGGATAAATCACTCAAAATTTTTTTCTTTCTCTCTGTGGCAGCTATATCCTTCTTTAGAATTCATTTTGTCATCTGCATTTGGAGTACATTTTATTTCCTGTATTGTGCTCTTAATTAAAAAGAAACTTGAGTCTTCTTGTAGTGATTTTATGGTCCCTATAAAAACTGGGAGGTACATGTTTCTGTAGAACATGATTCTTTTGGAATCTTTGGAAATCCTGGCATCTGTTCCTGCCTCAGAGTGTCCCTGAGGTATGCTATCTCACACAGTAGCATGTCTTTCTGGGTCTTACTGCTTAACTGCACCAAGGTAGATTTATCTGTTTACTAGTTATTACTTGGATTTGTGTAGCTATTTTTTGTGGCTGACCTGAAGGGTCCCATTTTCCTTTATATTGTACCAGACAGCTTCCTTGTCTCTCTCTTCAGGCACCATTAAAGAAAGATAGGCATGAGAAGTTTTCGACAGTTACACACAGAGCTGCAGCCATGCTTCCTTCGTTCCTTAAGTTTATAATTAATTGAGCATAGTTTCCAACAGGAGGAATGCAAGCAAAAATGTAAAGCCTTTGGAAAAGGAAAAAAAATTCAAATAATGCTGTAACAGAAATTGTGAGATGCCCTTCAACATCTGTTTTTTCCCCTTCTCCTGCAATACTATGAAAATCAATTTTCACTAGGCACCCACCCAGAATAAAGACTTCACTGTCAGCTTCCTTAGGTGTGGCTGTGTGACGAAGGGTCTGTTCAAGAAGATATAAATGAGGAGGTAAGAAAGCTTTAGGAATTATGTCTTAAAGGAAAGCTAGTGTGTGTCCTTTACTTTCTTCATTTACTTCAGCTTTTCTTCCTTCCTGATGGCTGGAATGTGGATGTGATGACTGGAGCAAGAACAGCTATTTTGGACCATGAGGTGACCTTTGGCATGGAGGCTGCATCCCATAGAATAATGAAATAGAAACCAGAGACACTCTGGAGCTCAAGGACTTTATGGAGCTGAGTTACCATAGCAACCTTATACTGTTAATGTTAAATGTGCTGCCTACCTGTAGATTTAGATATGAAAAAGAAATAGTATTTTCGCTTATATAAATCACCATTTTGAACTTCTGTTACTCACAATGAAACCTAATCTGACCTAATGGGTATAGTCAAATCTCTCTATTTATTTGATATTAATATAAAACCTGAACCAGTTAAAATCATTTGAAATAGAAAACATGATTTAACAAAAGCAGTTGAGGAGAAAATCTAGCAAAAATAATATCACAATGCCTCTATAGTATAAATTAAAAATAATATTTATTTAACATCTTAAATGAGAAGTAGTCAACTCCTAATAAAATTATTCATTAAAAAATCAAATGTCATTCATATATTACTTTTCTATCATTAGCCATGTACTCCAGAATATGCCACATGATCTATTTTTTATTTTATAGAAAAAATTACCATCTCACAGAGGAGTAATTCAGTACAAACGAAATCTGAAAGAACTAGAATTTAGCCTCCGAGAAACATTATAGAAAGAAATGGGAAAGTTTCCATAAGAAGTACCAAAATGGCCAAATTTGGTAAATAACTTGCATCTGCCCATTCTAGCCCAATAATGTGATTTTATATTGTTTGAAGGCAGAATAGGGACATGGCAAAGGAGAAGGCATACAAATCTCATGTTTTTATCCCTCAACTTTACTGAGGAATAATTGGATAACTGTATATATTTAAAGGGTAAAATGTGATTATATGATACACCTTACAGGGTGAAATGATTACCAAGATCAAGATAATGAATACATTCACATTTTACATAGTTATTTCTTTGCTGGTTTAGTGGTGAAAATGCTTAAGATCTACTGTAAGCAACTTTCAAGTATACAACACTGCCATTTGTTTTATATTTATCACAAACTGATTCCTACAGGAACTGCTCTCTGTGCTTCTCTTCACAGAATGACTACTGCAAATCTGGGAGGTGGGAATTGTTAACCTCACTTTATAGAACATGAACTAAGACCCAGAGAAATGAGATAACTTTCCTAACCTCAAAGACCCCTTCCTGAATTTTAGGCGTCTGTTAATGCTGTCCATAAAAGGCTATTCATTTTATAGGAAGTGGAGAAATCCACCGACTTATAGAATATCTGCATTTACTAAATAAATGGGTCCATGGAAATCTTTCATTTTCTGTTATTTCACCAAGAGTTTGAATTTTATGAGTCTATTGGTCACTGATGTTGCTTTGTATGTCCATCTAAAATACACCCAATTTTAACCTAAGTGAATAAACAGAAAAGTATTGCATCTATCAATCACAATTTCCTGGTTTGACAATATGAGTTCCAACCTATTCACATAAGTACCTTGAAAATAATAAGCCAGAAAGTGACCTACCTTTTGAGTGAGCAGAGCTTGAACAACTTGGTTGGCTACCTTTAAAAAATAAAGAAAAGAGTTGCTGTTTATAATAATGAGACTTTAAACACATGGGCTATAATTTACCAATACGTTTCCCACAGCTTATTCTACCCTAATTAGCTCCTCATTTACCTCTTGCCTCTCTGTGCAGAGGACCTGATTCTTTTCATAATAAGCCTATCCTTCTAGGAAATATTTTGCTTTTTTCCAAAGGTGACCTTGTTGCTAATTAAGATGGTTAGGTTGGGAAGATCATTCATACCTTGACTTCCACATTTCCATATTTGGAAAAATAATATCCTTTCATATGTAAAGTACTCCAAGACAGCTAAAAAAAAATGATACAGTGTAAAACATGATCCTAATTATCTGTACACAGTTTCTATACTTTGTTGATTTACAATGCATTCCCTTTGCCTTTCCTTCCTATTCTTTTGCTGTGTGACTATTGGACTACTTAAAATGACTTGGAATAGAGATAGGTTTGAATGGTGGAGAATAAGAGCAGCTCACTGTTTTCTAGATGCTCTGTTAACACCCTCCATGTTTTCATTTATGTCATTCTCTTGTCACTGCTACCCGTAGCAGAATCTGGTAGTTGTTTACTCTAATATCTATTTTCCCCTAAGTAATAAATTCTGGTTTTTTGTTTGTTTTGGCTGGGTACATTCAAATACATTTCCCAGCCTTCCTTGTAGATAAGTGTCACTTTGTGACGAATTCCTGGCCAATGGGTTATAAGTCAATTTTTTTTCTTGATCTTATGGAAAGTCTTTAAGAAGAAGCCTCACTCTTTTTCCTCCTTTTCCTGTCTGGGATGTAAAAGTAATGGCTGGAACCTCAGCAGCCACCTTGATGATGAAAGTAACAAGTTAAGTATTGTTGGATGGAAAAATAAGATGAGCTTAGTCCTGATGATGCAGGGAGTTTCACTGTCTATCTCTGAACTTCTATGTAAGAGAGAAAAAAAAAAATCCACTGTTATTTTGAGTTTCTTTTAATACATAATCAAATAGAATTCTTACTAATATATTAACATGATCCTAATTTTCTTCAGGCATCAGGAAGCTTGGGGCAGTAGGAGAAACTGGGCCCCTCTCAGATGAAGGAGGTGAATCTTGATTAATCTAAACCAAACTTGGAAGTTCCATTCCCTTTCAGTGAGTAGTTTAGGACTAGGCAATGTGGCACCATTCCAGCTAAGTGCCACATATAAAACCAATAGCATATCCCTGGTATTTGCAAAGATCTGGCATTTTCTCCAGATAACCATTCATCACTTCTCTATGTATTTGTGCTAAGATTTCTTTTTCATCTGTGAGTTTCAAAAACACTGTGCAGGAAGTCGCTTACTTAACTTCACTATAACCTTGAAACTATGTTCCTCATATGGCTACTCTTGATAAAATAAAGGTGGGCAGGTAAATTAAATGATATTTTTCAGTCAGTACATGAACTGTACACATTTAATATGATCATTGAAACTTATAGCATTAAAGACCAAGTCAGAATCTTTACATATCTTAGATATATAAAGTTACTCCTGTTCATTCATTTCTACCTTCATTTATTGAATATAAGTCTGTAGAGTATCTGTAAAGGTAGATGACTGGGATATGTTCCTTGGTTTCAGAGGGAATATAACTGGCAAGCATAACACAGCATGATAAGCATGTAATCATCTCGGTAATTCTCACATTCAACCAAAGGCTGAGGGACATGCTTTTATCTTTTTATCTTGATAACCAATTTATTTTTGGTGATACTAAACTATGTGTGCTTGTTCCCCTGTCTAGTATAGTGGAACAGATTAGGGTAAGAATGTTTGCATGGAGCTTGTTTTTTTACTCAATATTTACAAAGTAGCACACCGTAAACAACAGTTGGCTACCAATAAGTCTCATTGAAAATTAAAACACAGGCTTGTTGGGGCGCCTGGGTGGCTCAGTGGGTTAAAGCCTCTGCCTTCAGCTCAGGTCATGGTCTCGGGGTCCTGGGATCGAGCCCCTGAATTGCATCAGGCTCTCTGCTCAGCAGGGAGCCTGCTTCCCCCTCTCCCTGCCTCTCTGCCTATTTGTGATCTCTCTCTCTCTCTGTCAAATAAATAAATAAAATCTCTAAAAAAAACAAAAACAAAAACAAAAAACAAAACAAAACATAGGCTTGTCATCAACTGTGGTGAGGAGGCATTCACAGCACAAGCAGTAAATAATTAAAATCAGATTACCTATAACATTAGTTGAACTGTAGGCACAAGAGGTTTTTTTTTCCTATCAGAATCCTTTCCAAATTTACATTGTTGACATTAAGCAAGGAGAGAGACCTTTCACTGAAACTAACTATAGTTTTGAAGAAAAACCTGGACAGTACTGATATAGTTTGTTTGTTTGTTTGTTTATTATTTATAGTCCAGCCCAAGTTAAAAAAAACCTACCTAAGGAATCTCATAGACCAAAATAAACCATATTTCCCTTAACTGATGCCTTTCTTTTCTCTTTATTGATTTATGTTGATTTATACATGATTGTAGCAGTGAAAAATGTTATTCGGCCATACAAATTGACCAATAGTGTCATCTTGAAAATCTTTCAGTTTTTTTTTTTTTTAATTTGAATTCTTTTTTTTTTTTAATTAATTTTTATTAACATATAATGTATTATTTGCCCCAGGGTACATGTCTGTGAATCTTTGGGCTTACACATTTCACAGCACTTAACAGCACATACCCTCCCCAATGTCCACAACCCAGCCTCCCTATCCCTACCCCCCCCCCCCCCCCCCCCGGCCACCCTTAGTTCATTTCTTGAGTCTAGGAGAAAATCTTTCAGTTTTTAAACATTCATTCCAATTCATAAGTCACTGATGATTTAAAGGCAAACTATAGGTTATCTATATTACTCTTGGCAAATTAAGAAAAAAACACATGGACAACAGAAGAGTTCAACTATTCATATAGCTTGAGTCAGGAACAATGTATGAAAATTAATTCATACCATAAATAATTTAATTCTTTTGGATTTCAAACTTTGGATTTGATTTACATTCTCATAAAACTGCCTAATATCAATATTTTCTTTTCTTCCCCCAACTGGTCCCTCGCTTAAACCGGGCTTTGGAACAGTGGTCACATAAAATAGCTCTCTACATGATTTAACAGGAGACATAAATGAATATCCTAACTGTAACAGCCCACAGGAGAAAATACGTTCTATCTTTGCAATCCGAGTATGTTGCCCTGTAGGCTTATAGGCTCCATCTCTGACACAGTTCCTTCTGGCATGTACTTTGGACAATTGCTCTACCTAATAATTGAACAAAGATACACAAATGCATTATTTCTTTACCTACTGACATGAGGTTATATTACCCAGAAGGCCTCACAGGTCCTCTGCAGAAGAGCAGGCCAGTGTGTACAAATGCTTTTCTGGGTACTGTCCATGAGACAGTTTCTTGGGTTTCATCACTACTAACAGTTAAGCTTCCCTGAAGCATCAATACAACAGCTGTTTGGAGCTCGTGCCTGCAGCCTCTAATAGGTTCACAAGATGACCCTTGGAATGGGCCCCTGCCCTCATCATAGAATTATGCCCTTAGTACTTGGGTTGCAAATACTCACACACCCGCAGGCACAGCTAATGAGAACAAATAACTTCCAGTGTCACCTGACAGCTTTCCTCTCCAAAGAAAGGAAAAATAGCAGCTGGGCTGGGCCAGGGGGACTTGAGACAAGCAGAGCAACACTGCTGCAGACAGTCCTTAAGCCCCTGGCTTGTTTTACAGTCCGCCTCCGCCTTAGGCTCTCTTTGGAGACCTCCCTGCTTTGCCTCTGGTGGGGTAGGGCTATAGGGGAGCCTGAGATGCCAAGGAGAGGGCCTAGGTATCTCTCTTTTCTCTCCTTAAGAGTTCTCTCAGACAAGCCAGCTCCTCTGACACCTGGCTCATCAACGACACACACAAGTCTTGGTTCTCCATCAGGCTCCTAGCGGTCATGTCCCCTCACTCCCCTGGAAGTAGGTGGGTAGAGGGAGGAGAAGCCAGGGCTGCCCCATTGTTTGTTCTTTTTTTTAAAAAAAATAGTCCCTGAGGCTGAATGAGAAGCCACACCTGGGAGTTATTCTAAGAGGGAGCCAATGATCACCCAATTCAGAGGACGGCCAGGGCTGGGTCAAAGGTGGCAGACTGAGGAACTCAAAAGACACCCAGCTTTGACCAGGCTCCTCCTACCTCATAGTCTGGCTTTTATCCTTGCTTGTGCTATTTTATCATGCAAAGCAATTGTCACATCAGCAAGCTCATTTAAAAACCTAATTGGAAAAGGACACATTTTGGAAAATGTGCTTCAGAGAAGTTTTCAGTGCTTCCGAGTTTGGTTTATCACACGGAGGCAGCTGGGGACAGGTGGGGAGAGCATTGGGTTGAATGCTCTTCAACAAGTGGGAAATGCTGCCTGGGTTGATGATACACTGATTTGTCTGGCTAGGGGAGCAGCTTGACTTGCCTCATTTGTGAATAAGGGAACTGGCTACCTCTCAGCTTGTGAAAAATGCATGAGATGATAGATAAAACCAGAGAGACCTCCTTGGATGGTACCTGATATAAAGCAGTTCCCCCACTAAAGTTAAATCTGAGCATTTGAACTTCAAGGAATGAATTGCATCTTGAGGTAACTAGTTAAGAGAGAGTGGTTTGAGACCATGAGATTTTATTTGTATAAGGATGAAGTGTGTGTGTGTGTCTGTGTGTAATATGCATGTATAAATATAAATCACTAAGCCTTTATATTATTTATTTCCTCTGTAAAATATTGGGAGTGGGAGAAATTCATTGAAATAATGTATGTGGGATCATAGGGAAAATTAATTGGGAAATTAATTTAGGGCTGAGAATTTCTATTCATTCATTTAGTCATTCAACAAATACACATTAAATGCATAGCATGGGCCACGGATTGTGCTGGATCTTGGAGAAATATGCTGAATAGAACATAGGTACTGCCTCATGGTGGTCAGAATCTAAAGCAGATACAAAATGTCCATCATCTGTTGATTTCATGGTCCATTCATGAAATGGGCACTTAAAGCACGTGAGAGCCACAAGCAAGATCATCTCCTATCTCCTTGGATCAAGACGTTGCTTTTCAAGATTACTTAGGGCTCAGGTGAGGGACATGCACTGAGAATGTCTGATGATTCCATAATCCAGTCTTGGTATACAGCATAGGAATCGGACAGGAAGGTCACAACTGTTCTTAACAACCTGCTTTTGTCCTTATTTAGCTTTGGTTTAAAAGAAATTCTGGTGCTTTTCTTTTTTTTCCTTTTTTATGAAATACATCCATTTCCTGCCTTTGTGCTCTGAAGTAGAGAGTACAGAGAAGTCAGAGAAGAACTCACATCTGGCATCCTCAAGGACTATAGGGAACTCTGGCTCTACTCTGATGGTTTAAGGGGAGGGCAGGTTCTCCAAATTCCTCATGCAAAAACTTTGCCAGGGAGGTTTCCTCACCCTTCATTCTGCTTGAGAATAGCTGAGTGAAGTCTGAGAATCTGCATTTTTATTTTCTTGTCTGTGTTTA
>CM053605.1:83299762-83329284 GCA_028646535.1 Procyon lotor | reverse complement strand
TGTGTCCTTTTGACATGTCTTCATCATCTCTGACACTCAACAGAAAGCTGTTTCCTTATTGTTTGCTGCTGTTTCCTTCAGGGATGGCTGTGTTCTGTCACACAGAACCTCTTTAATACCTGAGGCTGGTGTAACCTCCCAGGTCCTCCCTTGGCCCAGGTAGGAGGACTGGCTCCAGTTTCTAGCCCCATCGTAGCAGGCTACCTGGCAATACCCGGTTATGAAAACTTTAGGGAGTCATTTAACCTTGCTGGGTTCACAGTTCCTTAGGCAATAAATGAAGGGAACAGCTTAGTCAATCTACAAAGTGACTTCCAGTTCAAATATTTGGATACCATGAATCACAGGGGAACTGCTGGAATTCCATTTCTATAAAGTTGCTGCTTTCTTCAGAGAAATTGAGCTCGCGTGGGGTCTGCTGGTTTCAGGAAGGCAAAGGCACAAAGGATAATGGGAAGAGATAAAGGAGAGAATGGCAATGCCAATTTACGTTGTTTTCACTTAAATGTCTTGGAGAAAATGTGTAAGGAAATAAAGCTGAAAATGGGAATTTATATGGGATGTCTCTATCTCGCTCCTACTCACAATATCATGTTGCAATAACACTACAATCGATCCATTCAGATAATTACCATCATTATACCACTTACATTACTTGCCTCACGTTTACTGCTCTGACAATCTATTACAGGCAAGCAAATTAAACACCTAAAGGGTGCTGGGGAAGACACTAGTCATCACAGTTACGGTTAATGTGTTCAGTTGCAGAGACCAATTTAACTGATGTAATCCTACGTATCCCAGGGGACAACAGAGATATTAACAATTATGCCGGTGAAGTTAAAATAATCTTGAACTCATGATCTTCTTTAATCCATTTGCATTTATTAAAAATTCAGGATTTACCTGCTACCAACACAAGGCAACAGGGGAAAAAACAAAAGGGGGAAGAAAACAAACCTTAATTAAATGTGATTTAAAGAAACAGTAAATCATTTTATGGCAAGAATGGAAAAGGTAAGAGGAAAAGAGAAGTAGGTGTCACTACTAAGAATTACAGGAATGACAACACAGGTCTTTTCTACTTCAAGAAATTATGTTATTAAATCAGTATACCCAGAGGATGTAATTAGAGCAGGGGTGCTAAATGTAACAGTGGGTCTCTGTGTTCAGCTTTGTCTTCGACAACACCAAAGACTTTTGCTAGACCAAGTTCCTGATTTAGAGCTCAGTGTGGTTTCCTCATGACTTCCAGTTGCTGGGATTTAAATATATTCCTGATTTCATCTCTAATGTTCTCACACATCTTTATAAAACTGAGCAGCTTCATAGAGTAAATCCATACTGTTCTGGTTCACTGTGGAGGATGGGTCAAAGTGAACATTTATTTAAAAGGAACTATGTTTTTCAGAGGTCTTGCTCTGTGAATAAATTCTAGCCAGAGCTTACAAATGACTAAAAGGACTGATGCTTCTAGATCGCTGTTGCACATGAATTCTCTAAATGCTAATTAGATCTAAAATCCCTCTTTACCACGAATTTGCTTAATACATCTCCCATGATTGAATGTCTGGGTTGCTCTGAAATTCATATGATGAAATCTTAATGCCTGGTGTGATGGTGTTAGGAGTGGAGTGGGTGCTTTGGGAGTGTTAGGACATGAAGGCTGGATCCTCAAAAGTGGGATTAGATTTATATAAAAGAGGCTCCACAAAGCTCGCTAGCTCCCTTCCACCCTGTGAGGATACAGTGAGAAAGCACTGACTATAAACCAGGAAGAGGGCCCACACCAGATCTTGACCAGGCTCAGCCTTGGACTTCTAGGTCTCCAAAACAGTGAGGAAATAAATTTCTGTTGTTCATAAGCCGCCCAGTCCATGGTACTTTATTATAGTGGTCTGAATGGACTAATACAACATCCTTTTTCACAGACTAAAGTTAGAACAGTTCTACACAAAAGAATTCCCTCTGCAATAAGTTACGACTTCACCGCAGGCTTCTCATCGCCTCTACTCTGTTCCCACTCATCTACCCAATATCCATCCTTCTGTGTTTGCTGCTTGAGAGAATTCGGCACCTCTCAATTGCACCACAGCAATTCAGGCCCTGATTTGATGAGGTCTCTCATGAAGCCCCAGCTCTTGTTCCCAAGGCTGTGCCTCTGGTTCTGCTGAGGGAGCCTGGGATATGCTCCGCTTCCCTACTGGCCCTTCTAAATTTCACTCATTTTTTGTGGTCTGGCTCAAATCTGAACCTAAAACACTAAAATGGCGGCATATACTAAATTGTAAGTAATTTCAGATATACAAAAATATTTAGAAACCATTACAACCCTCACTTTCCCTCCCAATTCCTCAAAGTTTACCTTTTTACCATACTTACTTGATCATTTATTTTATACCTATTTATAATTAGAGATGACTAAAAAATTTTTTTGAAAGGACAATGCAGATATGGTAGACTTTTGCCCCTTAATACACAAAATAATGTCACATAACCACTGTGTAGTTATCAAATTCGAGAATTAACTTTGATATAGTACCTAATCCACCCTATAGACCTTGTTCTAATTTCACCAATTATCTCTCTAATGTCCTTATCAGGTCCAGGATCAACTGCAGGTTCCCAGAGCTGCATTTAATTATCATTTCTCTTTAGTCTCCTATAACATGGAACAGTTCTTTTATCTTTCATGACATTTTTCAAGAATACAGGCCAGCTATTTTGTACAGTGTCCTTCAATTTGAGTTTGTTTGATGTTGCCTCATGGTTTCATTAAAGTATTTCCCTTTATAATCATAACTATATTATGGAGGGTTTTTTTTGAAAATATGTAACTATTTGGTCTTTGATATTATGCAAATATCTAAATACCTACACTTTGTTCATTTATTTTAGAATCCATTGATAACTTTTTGCCGGAAATAAGTATTATAGTGACAGTTAGCAAATAGTGATTTTTAAATTCCACTTTTCATCCTATCTTCATTGGTTTGAACTCTACCAAAAGGAGGGATCATACATTTTTTTTTAAAGATTTTATTTATTTATTTGACAGATTGAGAGAGAGAGATCACAAACAGGCAGAGACGCAGGCGGGGGGGGGGGGGGAAGCAGGCCCCCTGCTGGGCAGAGAGCCCAATGGGGGGCTGGACCCTGAGATCATGACCTGAGCCAAAGGCAGAGGCTTTAACCCACTGAACCACCCAGATGCCCCGGGGATCATACATTTTAACAATCAATTATTATGCCTTCAGTTGAGATTATTAGTTTTACGAATATTATTAGTCTTCTCCAGTTAAACTATAAGCCCTGTGAAGTAGGGATCAAGCCTTATATTCCTCTTTTCAAAAGGGGAACATTTAAATTTGTGCATTTTTACTAGAGTTTTGGGCAGAAACAAAAACTCATTTTTATATTTATATATACTTAATATCAATGAGTTTGCACAAGTAGTATGTTAGGCACTTTTACCTATGTCCTCTGATGGTGGTCATACACATGCTTGTGGATACATCCTGATGCATCCTTTTGATAATATTTTATAATCAAGTGGAAAATTGAACAAGTAAACAATTTTTACTCTTTGCACATGCCAATTTATTATTATGCAGTCTGTAGTTTCCAAACCAAAAACCCAGTATACATCATCTGACATATGCTGACAACTGGCAGAGTATTTGAAGTTCTTACTTCTCTATAATGAGCAGTATGAGAAATTCAGTTTTTGCTCCTTCCTTAAGAGTGTTAATTTCACTCATCACTAATATTATCATAGTGGTAGATTAAAGATGGCTGCAAATGCTTTATGATTTATCCCCTTCACTTTGTACTGGCCTTACCGACTTGCACGACCAACAGAATGCAGCTGAAGTGACATTTTAAGGACTTCCAAGGCTAGACTATGAGTTTTTTGGCTTCTGCCTTGGCCTCCCAGAACACTAGCTCTTGGTGTCTTGAGCTGCCATGTGTGAAGGCTGGTATCTTGAGGTGGTATCAGACCCAAACCCCACGGACACGCCCTGAAGGATGAGATGCCAAGTGGAGAGATACAGCCCAGATATGGAATAAAAAAGCCATCTTGGAAACTCTAACTCTAGCTGATGCCACCTGGATTGGAGATGGATCCAGTTGTGTCCTTTTCAAAGTTATGACCAACAAAATTGTTAGGAGAATTAAACAATCATTTGATGCCTCAGAGTTTACACAGCAGTAGGTAAGTGGAATGGACATATTTAGGGGATGAGCTAGAACATTGTTTCTTCCATGCGTACATCTAGTTATTGATTTCTCACCGTTCTCCAAATAGCATTCTAGGGAGGATACAAAGATATATAAAACATAAGGGCTACCTCAAAGAAGGAAAGAAACCTAGAAGAGGAAGCAAATTAATGTCACATATTGAAAGCCATCATGCAGTAGGATTAGAGAAAAAAACAACTAATTTTATATGAGGTGGGAAAGATATTTCCTGAAGAGGTAACTTGACGTTTGACTAAGCCTACTCAAGCCAACAGCAGAAGTCCTTATTGGAATGAATAAAAATAAATTGATTTTGAATAAAATACCAAGGAAATTACATCTGGCTTGTATTAGCAATCAGAAATAAATTATCCCACCATGCTAGAACCCTGGGTATAGACACTGTCAAATCATTATGAAAGTGAGTAATGTCAGGCACCAGTAAATATTCACTGCAGAGAAAATCTTGGGTTCAAGAATGATGAACAAGGACAAACTGATGGCGTGCAAATTGAAGTGGTAGAAATTGAGGAGGGAGGTAGAATGATCTGGAAGAAAGAAGGTGCAAAAAGAAGGGGAAAAAGAAAAAAAAGGAATCTACAGTAATTACAAAGGATGCATCCCTGTGGTTACCTCTGTTACATAGGCTGGTCTTTTTCAAAATGACATCTCCCCAGCTTGCTGAAAACCTTTCAGTTCAGCAAAGGTAGATAAGTCAGAATAAGGGCAAGAAATCATGGTTTGGCCCCACAGGTGGGAAAGGGTGCTCCTTTATGGTTGCCACCCTGAATCAGACTCCTATGGCCCTCTAGTTAAATGATTTCCTTGCTGACTACAGTCAGCCTACAACTTTGGTCTGTGGGCCAAGGAACTTCACATCCAGCCTTTCAAGCAAAACACAGGCATGCCCCAAATGTCCCCAATTATACTGTCACCTGTTCTATTTTGAAAGCTGTCTAAAAACACTAGGAGGATAAAGCACCAAGGGAGGGGCTAAGTATGCCATCAGGCATGCCATCCAAGTATGCACATTTTCATTTAGCAGAGTGGCAGGAACCTGAGTACATAGGACACCAAGATCTGGACCTGGATATCAAGTCTCCTTCCCATCATCACCATCTGATGAAACTGATGCAGTCTGCATCATTCACCTGAACATGTCTGGTCACTATAGAGGCTGTGTGAGGAACAGCTGGCTAAGGGGTATTTAAGAACTAGACTGTATTTAAGAACTAGAGTCTCTATACCCAGGCAGGGTCTAGGGCTCCTGTACAGCTTGGAAGCAAATTCTGTCATCCTAAAAAGTTTCAGGAAATAGTTAGAAGCTGTGTCCATCCCCACAGGAATAAACACGGACACTTATGTGTCCATACATGCAGATACAGCATCAAAATGTCATTGCTCTTGCACTCAGCAGACCTTAGGGATGCCCATCAAGTCCTGGCCCAGAATAAGGCAGTGGTCACCGAAGCGGAAATAAAAAGATATACCTAGTTCAAGGAGTTCAGGATCCCCTGCAAGGACAACATGTTATGCAGACCTGTCCACAGGTTCATTTTTGAACATGTAAATAGGAAACACTTTATGGTGAGTCATCTGTGGACTTTTCAGAATTTAAACCCTTAGGTGGGGCTTTAGGCCAGGTGTTTGCAAATGTGGGTGTGCATCAGGATTACTCGATGTGCTTGTTAGATCAGAATGTTGGGTCCCATTGGTTTGGATACAGTACACTAGGAAAAGACCTGTGAATTTGCATCTCTAACAAGTTCCTAGGTGATGCTGATGCTAGTGGTCTGGGAACCCCATTTTGAGAACCAGTATCCCAGATATGGATTGATTTCAGAATGAAGGCAGTTGTTACCCTCTGCCACCCCCTAGTTATCATCAACTCTGAACTGCTCAGGAGTTTCTTAGTGCTTTTCTTGAACTGGAGGTGGCCACTATGTTGTCCTCTCCACCGGGAAACCTCCCCCCATCTCTTGAGGTGGAGCGGTACCCGTTCTCTGCTTCCACAACGTACCACCTGCGTACTTTGCATAGAGCACTTACCGTAAAGATTCTCACTTCATAGAGATGAAAACATACAATATTGAATTTCACTATCTCTTATTCAGTTTATGAGTCCAGCTCTGTCGTCTGACCTCAGTGATTCTCACAGGGGGCGGGGTGGGGCTGGTTGGGGGGGAAGAGCCCCTGAGCAGATAAGTGAGTGTGCGTCCCTGCATCTGTGTGCATGTGTGTGTGTGTGTGTGTGTGTGTGTGTGTGCGCGCCCATGTAGAATAGGAAAATATATGTGTGATTTGGAAAAGCATTACTTGATATTGTATTATATTTGAAAAATAATAAAAGGTAATGCTTTCACAACAGAAACAGAAAAAAAAAAAAAAGCTCAATAATTTTCTTGCCTACAGGGATATACAGGAAGGAAATCCATGTGTGGAGTCGGTAGGTGGGAGGAGTGGTAAGAAGGGTATATCAACCTAGAGGAAAATATGAGATTTTAATAAGGTGCTTTTTAAATTTCCTTTTTATTTTTATTTTTGAATAGCAGGAGGCCTGGCCTTTGAAGTCAGGTAAGTGTTTATTTGGATCTTGGCGCTGCCTCTCCCCTGCCATGACCGCGGGCAAGGCACTCGGGCTCTGAGTCTGTCTTCTCCTTCGTGAATGAGAGGATAGAAAACACTCATCGCTTTTTTGATGTTGAATGGCATGATGCATGTAAAACACATCTAACACAGAGCCTGGCCCGTTACAGGATTCCATCCATGTTCGTTTCCTTCTGTCCTTGGTACAACAACTCCCATCTGAACCCGGGCAGCTCACAGGCTTAGTGGGGGGAGGGGTGTCAGCCAGGGCGTGTCCTGTGGACTGCAGAGACTCCAGCCAAGAGAAGAGTCACTGGCCCTCACACCCGGTATTTTTGTTGTTGTTGTTGTTAAGATTTATTCAGTTTTGAGAGAGAGAGAAAGTGTGGGGAGGGGCAGAGGGAAAGAATCTCAAGCACATTTGCCCCCCAGCATGGAGCCTGATGTGGGGCTCGATCCATCTCAGGATCCTGAGATCATGCCCTGAGCCAAAATCAAGAGTCAGATGCTCAACCACTGAACCACCCAGGTGCCCCACACCTGGGTATTTTAAACAGCCTCACAGGTATGTCAGCTTCGGGCGCTGGCTCCTTTCACCTGCAGCCTCCCCTTCTCCTTTCCCTCACCTCTCTCTCCTCTCCTCACTCCCACTTGCTGGTGCCCATTTATCTACTGCCCTCCCTTACAGAAAACCCTGCTCTGGGAGAGACTCCCAACTTCATTCACATTAAGATTCAAAGCTGATAAGTAAAGCACTAAGAGGATTTGCATTTGAAGAGAGGATTAAGGAGTGAATCTTTAATTGTAGCATTGTAGGAATTAGAAAGTGGGCAGGTTTGCAGGGGCAAAGGACAGTCTGGAATAGGGCATCTTATCCACCTTGAAATCATATCACAAGTGATCGCCTATGGGGCTTTCCTGCAAGGCCTGGAAGGACTTGATCATGATCATCTCCATTGTGTCCTGGGGTCCACAGTTCTTCCCAAGCGGTACACATGAAATAGCCATCTGTCTGCCTTGTGGATACCACTGAGCCAGGTGCCTGTTCTCATGCTCCACAGGACCCTGCCGCCCTTGGTTACAGAACCCACTAGTGTCCCTCCCCTACATGCTCAGGGAAGGCAGGCGATGTTGCTTTCCACACCCTGCACTGCCGGGGACAGGGAAGGGTACCCAGACCACTTGTAATTCTGATCCTTTCCATATACAATTCTTACCTCCCAGGGCTGTACACTTGAGGTAGGGTTATAAAAAGAAATACTAATTGGTTAAGGGGATAAACACTTCTGTTTGATGCATCCAAGATCCTGCTTCTCGATTCTACTCAAACTTATTTTCAAACCCTTGCCACTTGCAAAGGTCACAGGCATGACATGTCAGCACATCACCACAGTTGCTGACGGCACCCCCCACCCCTCCACCCGATATTATAAGCAGTAACAGAGAAGTCCAGCTAAACCCTTCAGGCTGATGTGGAGTAACCAAGCCAGGCAGAAGCAGATGCAGGGGAGCCAGTGGCTTGGGGTCCTGAGGAAAGAGCTACATACAACCTCCTGGCAGCCAGACCATATTCTCACCTCAGCAAAACAACCAGCTTCTCTTTGGGAGTGCGCTGGCAAATGTTTAACAATCTGTTCACTGGGAGAGAAGAGCCCTGCTTTGTAGTCTTCTGCAATTTCTGATTCAAAAGGATAGATGCATCCCTATGTTTATTGCAGCACTATTTCCAGCAAATTATGGAAGCAGCCCCAGTGTCCATCGAAACATGGATGGGTAAAGAAGGTACAGTCTAGATACACAGTGAACTATTCCTCAGCCATGAAGATGAATGAGATCTTATCATTTGAGATAATATGGATAGACCTAGAAGGTATAACGCTAAATGAACTAAGTCAGAGGAAGACAAATCTATGATTTCACTCATATGTAGAATCTAACACAACAAAATGAAGAAAGAAAGAAACAAAAGCAAAACCCAACCCATACATATAGAGAACATACTGGTGGCTGACAGAGGGTGTGGGGCAGCAGGTCCAGGCTTCCAGTGATGGAATGAGTAAGTCACAGGGATGAAAGGTAGGGCACAGGGAATATAGTCAATGGCACTTGTAACCCTATTCTGTGTTGACAGGTGGTTGTCACACCTGTGGTGAGCATTGTACAGAGACTTGTCCAATCCCCATGTTGTATATCTGAAACTAATGTAAAACAAAGAGTAAAGTGTAAAATAATCAGGAAGTGATGAGTGTTGAGTGTGTTTTACTTTTGCCTGTAAATGTTACACATAGAATTCAATTAGTAATTGCTGTCTTTAAGGACAGGCACACAAAATTCTTGAAAAAACAACAGTTGGATATCCAAAGCTGGTATGAACTTCTGCACACCACTGTTCCAATCTACCACAGGGCTTGAGAACAGCTCTCCAAATGGTGTAAGTATGCCCGTTTACATCTGCTAATACAAAACGTTAACTGATTGTGCTCTGCTTGTAATTTCATTCAGGAACCTACTTGACTCAGTGGTGACCCTCAGGCCTCAGCTCCATGCCAGTCCCACTCTTGCTCTCTTCCTAAGTTCTATTTATACAATTTAGTTTCAGAAACTCAAGGATAAAGTGTCATGAAGCTATTAGTACACATGCCTCCTCCCTGATTTAATGGGCTCCTTCCTTCATCTCCACACTTGCTAAGGTAAGTTTACCTGACCACCCCTCCCCTGCAACTCCTTCACCCACTACTTCTCTGGAAGTGAACCCATCCCAATCCCACACCAGCTGGAAGAGGAAGACTGATGCATTCAGCCTGTAAAAGACTATGTTTGAGAGTCAGAGTTGTGTGGATTCAGGGAAGTGAAAATTTGTATGTCAGACAAGTGTGTGCTTTTAAAGAGTGATACAAACATTTCATTATTCCAAACATTTAATAGCACTGTCAAATTATTCCTATTAAAACTGAAAACCTCAGCAATTCAATAAATTACATATTTGAGCTCAAGATGTAACAAGTGTTTTCCAACCATGATAGAGCCAACAATTCAGATACTCTAAAATTCTTAGCAAAAGCAACCTTTACACATACTTTACCCCCCAGATGTTCTTCTGAGATAGCAAATCATGACTTTCAAGCAATTCCTCCAAATTGAATCGCTTTCCTCTTAGTAGAGGAGGATGAATACCTGGTCTCTTAGACATTTCTCAGACTGTATTTATTTTATATTTTGTTCTTCAAAATACTTGAGAAATAAGTATTTGTCCCCCTCTATCAAGAAGCAGGCGATTCAGGCTGAAGAACTGACCAGAAATTCCTTCAGGAATAGGACTCTTTGACCTCTGAGCTACACAGGAACTAAAAGACAAATGGGAAGGAGACAAGCACAGATATCTGTGTTCTACAAATCATTTTACCCCAAAGAGGAAGTTACTTAAAATTGCAAAGTAAAACTACAAGATAGACCATCACACACACACACACACCCCAGATTGGCTCCAGTGGAAAAATTTTGTATAGCAAGTGTTGAAGCAACAGGAACTCTCAGATACCACTGGTGGGAGTGTAAATCAGTATACCCATTTTAGAACAGTTTGGCTTAACCTACTAAAGGAGAAGATCTCATACCTTCTGACCCAGCAATGCCATTTCTAGGTACATTAACTACAGATGCCTGTGAATTGGCCATACACATGCATTCACAGAAGCTTTATTCTTATCAGCTCCCCTAGTGAAATAATTCACATGAAGATTAACAGTACAATGGATAATTTGTGCTGAATTTATATGTCACAATACTACAAAGAAATAAAAAACAGTGGAGCAGAGCTACATGTATAACATGGATTAATCTTGCAATGGCAGCCCTGAGGAAAAGAAGCAGGATGTATACTTAAGCATATGTATGTGGGAAAAAAACAACAACAACGTGTGTGTGTGTGTGTGTGTGTGTGTGTGTGTGTGTGTATACAGTTGACCTTGAACAACATGGGTTTGAACTACATGAGTCTGCTTGTATGCAGATTTTTTTTTATAAATACAGTACATTTTCTCTTGTGATTTTCTTAAATTTTCTTTTCTCTAGGTTACTTTATTATAAGAATACAGTAAATGATATATAGAACATATGAAATCTGTGTTAACGGACTGCTTATGTTATTGGTAAGGCTTCTGGTGAACTGTAGGCTACTAGTAGCTAAGTCTTTGGGGATCAAAAGTTATATGCAGAATTTCAACTGTGTAGGGGGTTAGTGCCCCAACCTCTGTGTTGCTTAAGGGTCAACTACACACACACACACACACACACACACACACACACACACACATGCATACATACCTGCACACCCACATATACAATCCTCCAACATGATTTCATATGCAGAGTTTAAAAACTGGAAAAGTTAAATTATGTTGTTTAGAAATACATATATGAAAAGTAAAACTTTAATCTTTTTTTTCAAAAAGCAAAGAAATGATCATTACAGAAAGCAGATTAATTATTACCTCCCATAGGGAGAAGGAAGGTGTGATAAGGGAGGAGCCCATGAGATGCCCTGGGTTATTGGCAATATTTCATTTGTTGACCTAGTGGCAGTTATTCCATTTCTTTGCTTTATCATTCTTAATTTTCAATACACATTCCTGCTCCTCTAACTACGATTCACATGCATGCACGCACCCTCACATGCATGCATGCACGCACGCACACACAAACCCACAAATAAGTAATAGAGCACTAGGCGGGACTTGAGGGCAAGGGAGTTCTTGAAGGGCCTCAGTGGGCTTGAGGAGCCCCCATTCCCCAGTAACAGGTCACAGACTGGACAGCAAGTGACACCATTTAGAGATGAGAACATATAGGTGGAAGGAGCCAGAGTCAGGGTGAAAGGATGTGAACGAATGCATATTTTCACTAACTAACCCCAGCTCCAGGGATTGAAGGGACTTAAGAGGAAGCTAGAGAAATGAGAAAACATGTGATTGCAGCATCCCTTCAAGGATGACCTGCCCGACATCGAGAAGGGACAGAAAGACATGCATTTGAGACATTTCAAACATATTCACCAGCTCCTAAGCACAAGCTACATGAGAAGGAGAGCTGAGAAATGAAGATGTCATGAAAGTTTTTATCTCGGGTCTTTGAGAGGGTGCTAACGTCTTTAGTAGAATTGGAGAACAAAGTGAGATATCCAGTATTATGGGAGATTTTTAGGAAAAAGTCTATTGCCTTCCTACATAATGCTTTTTCCCCCTTCCTATGGAGCAGAAAAACACCATAACAAATGTATAAGCCTTGTTCTTAAGCAAGATTTGCCAGCAGTCACCTTGATCCCTCTCGCCTTTCTTGCACTGCTTGCATGTTTTCACGAAATTCTTTTGTTCAGCCATGCCAGTGTTTCACACTAACTGTTCCTACTGTCTTTAGGGAAGAATGGTGTCCCTTCGCTTAAGACTCCACAAGGAAAAGTTAGTAAGCTTTAGGAAGACTGTGGTTCAGTTTAATTATTAAGCATAACTTGTGGATTTTCCACTCAGGACAAATGTCCTTCCATGTTGGTGGAGCAGATGGACAGCAGAGAATCAATGGAAAGCGACTTCAGCGCTGCTCCCACTTTCATCTGTTTCCAAAGTGAGTGGGCAACAGCTATTCTCAAACACTCAAAGCTGTCCGTGTTTCTGCAAGGATGGAACACAATAGGTCATATGGTGTCTAAATAGAATTCAGTCTGGGTGTGGCCTTTAGCTGGAATTTACAAGGACCTATGAAACCTCTTGACTTCTTTCTATCATTTAGTGTCTGGAAATTTCCACCAGGGTTACAAAAAAGCTAAATAAGATCTGGATGTGAGAGAGGAGTTACCCTTGAATTTGTGGCAGTTTTCAAAATAATCTGTTTTGAAGATATAATGAGTTCAGTTTTGTATATTTGAGATCTGAAAGTAACAACTGGAAAAGGTCAATCCAGGAGTTGGAAGCATGGGTCTAATTTAAGACAAAGCCAGGGCTGGTGCCATTGCTGTAGCCGGGATGGAGAAGAGCAAGGGAGCTGTACAAAATGACGATGACAGTGGCAATGACAGTTAACATGCACTGATGATTACCATGTGCCAGGCTCGGTGCCCAACATTTAATATACTTCATCTTCCTATGGAGAGTCTTGTTATCTCCATTTCACAGACAAGCAGCCTGAGGCTCCAAGAGATTTAATGACTGTCTTCAGGTTGCAAAGACCTGACCGAATCGCAAATATTCTAAACCACTACAGTAAATGTCTTCTCAACCTGAACTCCCAAATGTCATGCTAAATCGAATAGCCTTGTAGAAACCTCATTCCCTGTTTCCAAGTCCAAGAGCTAAGAGAGGGTGATGATTTTCTGCTTCTCTTTAGAGAACTGGCAAGCAGCACGCTTTGCTTTGAAAACGGTGGGGAAAGAAGAGAGCTAACACATTTATATACTACCCTAATTCTTTTCATTCTAGCCTTTAAAATTTCCTGGGTTGCTTTGTGTGGGGTGAGTGGGTGGGAGTTGGTAGATATTTTTAAGCAGTTGGGACCCTGGGGTGATAAAGGATGAGGGGAACTGAAATGTAATTCCTTTTTGAGGACTAGGATAAAAGAAGAGTAAACACCTCAGCTACAGCTCAGCTCAGGTACAATAATAGACATGTAGGCTAGAAAGCTGGCAGCCACCAATTTCATTAAAAGACTTTTTTCCTGTTTGAATTACACATCGCTTTACCAAGATAATATTGAATCTCCGTGCACACTGTGTACTTACCCAGTGATGCTACTAAGGAGGTATTTTATACCTAGATGACATCTCATAGAGATATTTTAAGTATAAGCATAGTGTGCTATCAAGCATTCTGGTTTTTTTAGTTGTAGTTTCGTGGTTCCTAAAAACATTTTCCAGCAACACGATGTGGCAGAGACAATGGCCAGGAACATAAGGTTTCAAGTTCTGACATTTACTTACTGTGGCATTGATCAAGTTGCTTAACTTCTCTTGACTTTATTTTTTCCCTCACATAAACATGCTAGACCAGATCATCCCCAAAGCCTTTTCCAGCTATAAAATCAGCTATATATAAATTTATAGAGTAATTACCCAGATATAGATAATCATAAAATCACAGATTCTTAAAAGATAATCAAGAGGACCATACTTCTACTTCTGTCATGGTGCAAACAATCCCTTTGACAAAATTCTGAAATATATGGCTCTCATTGTCCCCTTCTTTGAGTCCCTGAGGAGATCAGCCAACTTCCGCCAGAACTCACAGAGCCTAGCTGGCCTCATTTCTCTAAACCAGACTTTGATGCAATCTGTTGATCAGAGAGAAGGGTAACCAAACCAGAATGAAGACTCATTAAGACAAACATAGATGAAATGTAGGGCTGTACACAGCAAAGCTTATTTCCATGTCTCAACAGATGGTGAGGAAAACAATGTCTTATTGATCTGGTTAGAGAAAGTTATATATGAAGAACTCATCTATATAATGAGATAGTATGTGTGTAGTGTGTGTGTGTGTGTGTGTGTGTGTGTGTGTGTGTGCGCGCGCGCGCACAGTGCCGAAACTGTAGGAATAGGCACCACTCAAGGACCCCAAAACTAAGGTCTAGGGAGAGTTTTGTAAAGTCCTTTTCATGTTGAAGGAAATCAGCAGTGATATAGGAAGAGCCTGTAACAGGGTCCTAGAACTGTCTAGAAAGGAACAGTTACAAGCACTGTTCCAAATGTTAACACCTGTAACATTCATACTACTTCCTCTTGCTATCATGTCAGTGAATTCCAGGAATACTTCCTCTGCAACTTGTATAACATTTTCTGTTTTCCAGTTCTAAAAGATTAGCCTTGTGAGCCAATCAGAATAATATTTGTGATCCTGATGACCATTGATTTTGGCCTTGGAGAAAACCACATAAAACAAAAACATGAAAACTGAAAAATCTAAAAAAAAACACAAACAAAACCCCAAAGCCCCACAAAACCCCTAAAACAAAACACTGGCACCCCCTAAACATATATACAAAATAGAGTTTCTCCACTTTATTACAATTGATATTTTGGGGAAGATAATTTTTCGGTGTGGAGGGGCTGTCCTCTGTGTTGTAGGGTGTTGAGGAACATCCTTGGCCTCTACCCAATATACATGAGCTGCCCTTTGCCTGGTTTTAACAACAAAGTTCCCACTTGGCCAAATGTCCTCTGAGGGTGGGGAGGATGTGCATATATGTTCATGCATATGAGTGAATGACATCAAGCCTCTACTGGCCTGGAGCCTTCAGTTCTATGAATGCACCTTTTAGAGTTGAAGGGGCTGGGATACGAAGTCTAACTGTGCAATTTTATAGATAAAGGAAACTGTAGCCCAGAGGTGTAAAATAATGACTGTCTACCCAATCGTTGTAATTCATCTCTCGGTATCAGACACCAGGATACCAGAGCTAAACGAGATCCCAATGTCATCAAACCCAGTCTCCAATTTACAGACAAGAAAGTGAGACCTCTCCTTTCTTTTTTTCTGCCTTTCTACCCATTACACTGATCATTTGGATGACTTGTTCCCAGAGTTCGGAGTATTAAGTAAATCTTAATTTTATCCTTTAAGGTAGTGGGATTTGTGCCCAATTTACTTGAGAAGACACCTTCTCAGAGCAGGTTCCCTTTGATCAAGTAAGTGATGACAGGTTGAGACAGCTCCAGGCACAGGTCTCACACCTGCTGAGTTCCATTCAGGTCCCATGGCAGCCAGAGCGCAATTATCTAGTCAATTGCTCTGGAGGGAACATCATCTCAAAAACATGACCAAGTTCACACCATCATAATTAATCAGACAACTGCTCTAGTGTGATGGCAGTTAACACTTCACAGGCTTGAAGCTGTCTTTTTTAGCTCCAGAAAACACTGTTCACATTAAGGCTGAGTTGTATTTACATAACTCCTAGTCCCACATTTGGATGCTAATTAGCAAAATAATACCCACAATGCAATCCCACTTAAATGTTTCACCTCTGGGTGGAAATGCATTAAGTAAACAACATGTAAAATGAAATAGGATTGTGTCAGTATATTTGCAAGAGAAAAAATACTTAAAGTCCCTTATAAAAAAACAGCCTCTTTGTATTTCTTTAAGCTGTCCCAGAATTACTGTCTTTGAAAAATTAGCTTTGGGATACTATCAAGACAGGACTATATAAAGAACTACTTTACAAGAGCAAAGAGCAGAGTTGCTCTGTGCATTAATTGCGTATGAGTATATGTCAGGGGTTTGAGAGGGGCTGGTTGCAATTTGCAAATGCTAGCATAGGGTTTCAGCCATAATGATGTTAGATCATCTTCTTATATTTGAGAGCAGAAATGAGACTTATTCATACTTCTAGGTGACATGTATTTTGCTTTTCAAAACTAAAGGTCCTCATTTTCTATTAGCAGTTGAGCTCTTAGTTTCAGGGCACTTGAGGATTCCTGAATTTCTGTGCATATTGATTTTTCACTTACCAACATTCACATACAAAAGCGATTGTTATTGTGCATCACAAGGATAATAAAACTGATTTTAAAGCATCAAGGTAAAAAAGAAAAACCACCTGTATTCATCTGAAATGAAATATTCTTAAATCTGAAGAAGTCAATTATTATTCAAAGAGCAATCAAGACATGGTTAAGAAATAAGCAATTCAAGAGAAGGGAAGGTGTGAAGGAGGCATTTATCAGGCATGGAGGGAAAAGTCAACGAGGGCTGATAGGTGAGATGTCCAGTTAGAACTCAACTAGCAACACAAATCTCTACTAGGTATCACTGATAAAGGTCAAGGGGAACAGAGTTATGACAGTGAACTTTAAAAATACTGACAGGAAACAAGAATACTGGTTTCCATGTGCATTGCCTTGCTCTTCACATAAAACCATTAGTCCTTTCACAGAAAGGTTTATTGATTTACACAGACACTCATTTGTCACATCCTGTAAAGTACATTAAAAGCTGCCCAAGTATTTCAAATGTACTCAGCAAATATGCCTTCTAGCCTGTGTGCAGTCTGGGACACTGGCTGTGCGATATTTTCAATGTGAAGAGTTTGATTCAGAAGGAAGCAGCAAGACAACAAAAGTGTGTGGCCTTGAGACCCCTCCCTGACGTCCTGCCAAGAAGCTGCCCTCACGGTTGGGAAATTCCGATGGGGGATTCTACACGCAGGGATTGCCGTGCATTCCACGCAGAGGGGATTCACAAGGAGGGATAAGGTAGAGTCTTCATCTTGCTCATCCCCATAAAATTCCCTGACTTTCCTGTAAGTGGTCACCTCCATCTGCATGTTCCTGTTGGTGACAGGCCCTGCATGAGGTGTGGGAGGCCATATGGAGTTGGGCACACCACTGGCTCTGGTGTCGCCCATGTAGGTGTGAATGACGGCTCTACAACTTACTCGCTCTCACCCGGTCCACATCACCCACCCTCCTTACCACTTAGCGTCTTCACCCATAAAGTGGGGGTATAGAGGATATCTGGAATGCTGGTTGTTGTGAAGTTCACATGAGATAATGCACAGGAAGCATTGAAGAAGATGCCCGGCGCACAGTAAAGCTACACTGTAGAGCTGTTGGCACTTGCCACTTGTGACTGTTTACGTTTAAATTAAATTAAATGAATTTAAAAATTCAGTTTCTCAGTCATACACCAGTTACGTTTCAAATGTTGTTTGGCTAAATGGCTCCCATATCAGAGAGTGTAGCTAGAGAACATTCTCAACACCAGAGAAAGTTCTGGATAGCACTTTCTAGAGGTTGATACATGTATTTTTAAATGTTATAAACTAATACTTTATAGGGATTATTATTTAATCTGAGGCCCAGGCCTGATAGTCATTGTGTTGACTTGAGACATATATGTTGACAAACTTCAACTCATTATATTTTTATCATATTTTTCTTCCAAATTATGTTTCCATTTTTATATCCATTTATCTTCATAATAACCTTATGAGATAAATATGGTATGCATCTATCATTTTCATCTCATGGAGAGGGAAATAGATATGGGTAGAGTATATATCATCTATGAGCAATGTCTATCCTTTGGAGAGTTTTTAGAATAAGAAATAAATGAGGTAATAAATGCTCATCTGGAGCATCCAGAAAACGTCTGGATCTGACATTTTCATTTTTCCTGCTTCAAAATTACTAAGACTTTTTTAGAAAAAAGTGAAATACACGCAAAAATATGAAGGAAACAAAAACTGCTTAATATTACACAACCCATAGATAACCACCATCAATATGGTATCACTTTCTAGAGGTATAAAATATATATTGTATACACAGTTCCTTTATTGATGATAATTTTTTTCTCACTTCAAACAGAGTGGATACAATGAGAAATTATTTGGTCACATAGTTAACACTTGTGAATGCACAAGAGTTTATTATGGGATATACTACAGATTATTTAACCATGTCTCACTTCTGCTATTAAAAATAATGCTACAAAGACTATTAAACATAAATCTCTCTTAAACTTAAATCTCATTTTAAATCATGAATTATTTCTTTGGAACGGAGCTGTGGAAATAGAGTGAATGGGTGAAAGCCCCACAATGTTTTCAGAGATGCCTCATACACATTACCATTTGGCCTTCTGGAAAGGTTTTATCGATTTTCACTTCCTCAGGAGTGTATGTGAGTACCACTTTTCCTTTTCCAACACCGATTAGTACCATCTAAACATGTTGCCAATTTTGTAGGCAAAACATCCTCTTTGATTTCACATTTTATTTCTCTGAGTACACAGGAGGCTAAAGTTTTTCCTATGTTTCTTAGCTAATGATATTTTCTCTTCTGTGAATTGTCTCCTCATATCCTTTGCCCAGATTCCTCTCACAATGTTTCCATTATGAATTTATATTAAATATTCATGTATTGAGGATAGCAAAAAATATTTTAGTTCTGGTATTTTCTCTTTCCCTGTCTTTTAATTTTTTTTATAATATATTCATGTTCATAACTTTTAAATGTTTAGAAAGTCAAATAACTCTTTTTCCTTTGTGGTTGTTTTCATTGATTTTATAATTAGAAAGTCCATTCCCACCCAAGAGCAATTAAATAGTCACTTCTGTTTTCCTCAAATTTAATAATGTTGTCATTCCATTTTTGGTACATTTACCTCTTGAATTCATATGAGAGTCACATCATGCTGTCAGTTAAGCATCTTCTTTTCTTTCCAAATAATGATAAAATTGTTCCAGAACATTTACAGATTCAGCCTTTGTTTCCTTGTTGATACGATATCTTTTTTTATAAGTACTAAACTCTTAAATATGTAAAGATTAATGTCAGATGACTTAAACTATTTTATTGATTTACCTGATCTAGAACCATAACTGCACTGCTTTAATCACTACACATTCATACCATTTTAATATCTAACACAGCAAAGCCATCATATGTTATTCTTCTTGCTCTCAAACATTTCTTGGTTTTTTGTTTGCTTTTATATGATCTATAGAATCATGTTATTAAATCTTCCTCATTCCCCTCCTATGATTCAATTGGTTTTCATTTTTTTTAAATTTAATTCAGCCATTAAATTATTTTAGAAAGAGTTATCAGGTTTGCAACATTTGGTCTTACCATCCAGGAACATGGTATATCTCTTTATTAAATTCTTGATTTCTCTCAGTAAGTTGTATATATTTTTTAAATGAGTTCTATACTTCTCTTCAAATATGTTAGGACTTTCACTACAATTATACACTGAATTCTCCCCAATTATTTTTAAAAGATTTATTTATTTATTTATTCGCGAGAGATTGCATGTGCGTATGCATGCAAAGACGGGGGGGGGGGGGGGGGGGGCGGCAGAAGGAGAGGGAGAGAAAGTCCCAAGCAGACTCTGCACTGAGCGTGGAGTCTGACGCAGCGCTTGATCTCAGGACACCAAGATCAGTACCTGAGCTGAAATCAAGAGTCAGACACTCAACCAACTGTGCCACCCAGGCACCCCTCCCCAATTATGTTTTGAACCACTATTCCTGGCAGACAGAAAACTGATTTTTTCTAATACTTATATTTGATCTCTTTAGTATGCTCTTTTGTTTTTTTCCAAGATTTATTTATTCATTTTTAGAGAGAAAGAGAATGAAGGAGTGGAGGGAAGGGCAGAGGGACAGAGGGACGTGCTCCTGAGCTGGTAGCCCATGGCAGGCTCTACCTCTGGACCCTTACATCATGACCTGAGCTGAAACTAAGAGTCAGATCTCAAATGACTGAGGCACCCAGATGCCCCTGCACTATTTTATAAATCTTTAGGTTTATAATCTTTATAAATTTTTAGGTTTATAAATCTTTAGGTTTCTTCTACTTGATTTTCTCAGGTTTATAGTGTAGATAATGGCACTTAAAAATAACAATAATATCATTTGCCCTCCTTTCGAATAGCAGTGATTTTATCTCTGAATCACATATTAAGAAATGTGGCAGAACTTCCAAAATGACATTTACTAAGTATGCTAATCACTGGGGCTGGAGTTCTACTATACCTTAATATATACAGTATATTTTCCTATTGAGAGTGATATTGGCTACCAGATAAAATTATTCTTTATCTTTAGTTCTAATTTTCTGAGATTAATTAATTAACTAATTAAAGATTTTACTTATTTATTTGACAGAGAGAGGGATTATAAGTAGACAGAGAGGCAGGCAGAGAGAGGGGGGAAGCAGGCTCCCTGCCAAGCAGAGAGCCCGATGTGGGGCTCGATCCTAGGACCCCGAGACCATGACCTGAGCCAAAGGCAGAGGCTTTAACCCACTGAGTCACTCAGGCACTCCAAATTTTCTGAGTTTTAAATAGGAATTTCTTTGGAATTGACTGAAACATTCTTGGTCTATAATTTTTCTCTACGATGGAGTTGGGTTTTCTTTGTCAGGTTTGGGTATCTTTCTATTCTACTTTGATTTCTCAAATAGCTAGCAGAACAAGGGAATTATCTAATACTTGAAATTTTATAAGAATCTGTCCATAGACCATTTGATTAGACGGACTGAATTCCAATTTAAGTAGATGAGGGACAAATTAGCTGTTAATAAAAGTGCCAACAAAACTGTAGAAGCAGATGGGCATTTTCTAGATGAGTGATTATGCTGCAAGCCGGAAGTGTTCTTGGACTTGTCATCACCCTGCAGAAGCAATATGGACCCAGAACCCCCACCTCAAAATTTGGTTTGGAAGTCAAGACTGATGATAACACATACACACCAAAAAGGTATGAAAAGATTTATTACTCACATAATGAGGCTTTCTGGGGAGATGAGGGAAGGCGTCCAAGTAGCTCTGAACATGGCATGGGAAGCTAGCACCTGTAAGGTCTGAACTTTCTGACTAAGACAAAGTAGGGAACGCTTGGCCTTTCTTATCAGCCTGCCAAGATGTGGGGCCGAAGGGAAAGGAAGAGTGGTGGGATTTGAAAGCTGTCAGCAAACATTCAAAATGGAGTCCAACTCTTTATTACCGTAGAGGCTGAGGGAGGAACACAGGAACACTGATTTGATGGTGGAGAGGAAAGACATGAAAACTGGTGGCAGATGACCTTAGGAGTTTGGGAGGCAGCAAAACACAGATTCTCCTCCATAGATTCAAAATTGCATGATGGATAAGGGATTCAGGGTACAAAAGAATTTTTTACCTTGACCCAGATAAATTGAATGGTTTGCTATTTTGAAGAAAATATATTGAATTTATACTCTGTACTAGAATTGTGACTTTTGTACCATAATCAAAATTTGTTATTGAGTCCCCCAAAATATTTTATTTTTTTAAAAGATTTTTATTTATTTATTTGAGAAAGAGAGAGAGAGCTCACTAGCAGGGAAAGGGGTAGGAGGGGAGGGAGAGGGAAAAGGAGAAGATCTCAAGAAGACTCTGTGATGAGTGGGGAGCCTGATGCAGGGCTCAATCTCACCACCCTAATATCATGACCTGAGCTGAAACCAAGAGTCAGACACTTAACCAACTGTGCCACCCAGGAACACCCTCAAAATATTTTAAGTATGCAAGAGTAGAAACACAAAATTTGACCTCTTGCTAGCATTGTGTCTCCCATTTTTGGTAAACAGAATTACCTGCAAAATCCAAATAGACAAGATTTTCACAGTCATAGGAAATTAAATCAATACTGCATAATACACATTCATTAATAATATCAACAGCTAACCTTACTGAGAATTTACTATGTGCCAGACAAAATGCTTAACACTGTATGCATCATCTCATTTAAACTTCAGGACAATCTTATGCGTTGGTACTATTACAACGCCTTCACTCCACTCACTTTACAGAGGAGGGTGATGTTCAATGAGACTAAGTAATTTACTTCACATCAGAAAATCATTCAGTGAGGGGCTAAGTTTTCTGCCTAGATCCCTTTGATTCCAAAGCACCACTTGCTTCTGACCACTGAGCCGCACTGAATCCTTTGTTGATGAGGCTATACCGTTACACTGCTGTGGTCCATAGGATGGCTGTCTGAGCTCATTTGAATCTCAGCTTGCGCTTACTAGTAATGTGAGCAAATATAAAAAAATTTTGCAGGTTACAGTTTCCTCATCCATAAAAACTGAGACTTCAGGGTTCCTGAGAGGACTGAGTGATAGGTTTTCCAAGGATTCAGTATATTTCTAGTATATATGAATTATGTGCTTAATCAAGGTTAACTCTTTTTATTAAGGTCATAGGTATGGATACTATTTTTTTTTTTTTTTTTACCTTAGAATGGTGACAGAGTATTTAGGATAATACACAAAGAAGTACAAATATCTAGGAACTGAAAAACTTTGTGTTCACCCTCAACTCCAACCAATTATTACATAGCCAAGGTTAGGCATTCTGAGGTTGGATATACATGTCTCCAACTTAACCTGACCCTTTGCTTCAAAGGTAAACTATCTTGGGGCACCTGAGTAGCTCAGAACCTTAAGCGTCTGCCTTTGGCTCAGGTCATGATCCCAGGGTCCTGAGATCAAGTCCCACGTTGGACTCCCTGCTCAGCAGGGAGCCTGTTTCTCCCTCTCCCTCTGCTCGTCCCTCTGGCTCCTCCATTCTCTCTCACCCTCAAATAAATAAAATCTTAAAAAAAAAAAAAAAAAGGTAAACCATCTTGAGTATACACCTGGTTCTAAGTTGGGTATTTCAGAGATTCAGTTCGCCTGGATAATAAAGTCTTCAGGTCTATTTCTTGCCAAGAATTTAGAGAAGCCTCTTCAGTTTAGCTAAGAGGTATATAAACTCCTACATAAAGATGTCTAATTTACTTGTAGAGACTTCTGTTCATGCTCTCTTCTTTGTAGCAGGGATAAAGGTGCCATTTCACATGCCTGACACCATCATTGGCATTAAGTAAGAGGCAGACTACCCCACAATAAACCTCTCATCACTGGAAAACACACTTCAGAATCATTGAGATAAGTATCCCATTTGATGTAATCATTCTTTACAAAGCCTCACATTCAGAAGATGTTTATTTGGTCAATGCTTTTATATATAAAAGCTTGTTAGCCCCAAAAAGCCTATACCTGCACACGTCTAATTGCTATAAATTCTTTTTTTTTAGATTTTATTTAGTTACCTGACAGAGAGAGAGATCACAAGTAGGCAGAGAGGCAGGCAGAGGGAGAGGGGGAAGCAGGCTCCCTGCTGAGCAGAGAGCCCAATGCGGGGCTCGATCCCAGGACCCTGAGATCATGACCTGAACTGAAGGCAGAGGCTTAACCCACTGAGCCATACAGGCGCCCCAACTCCTCTGAGCTTTAAGAAACACATTACATCTATCTATATATGATTTCACAAGAAAGTTTTTTAAACACTCACATTTAAAGTTATTTAAATATTCATATCTTCTTGATTTTTCTTTTCCCAAAGTAAGTAGCTGTGGCCTGAGTTCTCTCCATCTTTTCCTACAATATGGTTTTTAGATTCCTCTATAAGCAAACACTCTTGTTTGCCTTTTTTTTTTTTTTTTTAGTGCACACTCTGGTTTGTCAGTTTCTCTCTTCAAATGAGACTCTCCAGAACCAAACACTTTAAGATGTGGTGTGAATGAGGCAGAGTGTGGCAGGGCTAATCACAGATATCTGAAAAGGCCTTATCCTTTCATTGAACATCCTCCATCTTACTTGGTTTCTAGCACACTCTTGATTCGGATTCACACTGAATTTATTTTCAACTACCTTCCTCAGTTTTCCTTTTAGGGCTAATTGCTTTTAAGCTTCAGGATTTAACAAATTAATTTTAACCTAAAAGTGTAGGAATTAACATTTATTACTATTAAATTTTACTTTATCACAGCCTCCGTTTCTGAGATACTAAGCTATCATAGGATATTCAGAATTCTGATTTTGACATGATCATAGCCATTCTTCCTTCCCAGCTAGTACTATCTATATGTTAAAAGCCTCACTTCTAATATTCATGTCATTGATAAAATACGATGAGTAGTGTAGTTCCAAAGATGGACCTCTTTGGCATAAATCAGGAAATATTTCTCCAAGTTTAGTCATTATTTGGCTAGATCTGTGTACAATGGGGCAGCTGATTATGCGTCTATCCAACTGAACCATCAGCCAACACATTTTTTCATATTTTCTGAACACGAGTCAAAAAATAGATGCCTTGTTGAATCCGGATGCAACTGAGTTATGGCAGTCTCATGATTAACAATTATTTTTCAGAATCTATTAAAAAAAGAAAATATCTAGGGGCGCCTGGGTGGCTCAGTCGTTAAGCGGCTGCCTTCAGCTCAGGTCATGATCCCAGGGTCCTGGGATCGAGCCCTGCATCGGGCTCCTGGCTCAGCAGGAAGCCTGCTTCTCCCGCTACCATTCCCTCTGCTTGTGTTCCCTCTCTCGCTGTGCTTCTCTCTGTCAAATAAATAAAAATCTTTAAAAAAAATAAAAAGAAAGAAAATATCTTATTTTTAGTGAGCCCATGTTGTGTCTTAGTGATTATATCTTTCTTTGTTCCTTTCTAGAAAACTTTCAGGAACCAATCTCAAGCCCCTGTACATGGTTTTCCAATTTTTTTTTCCCTTTATAGAAGTAAGGCCTGTATTTTACCATTTCTCGTCCTTTTGCTTATCTCCAATATGCCATTTCCTCAGAGATTATCAACAGTGGTTCTAGAATCATATCTGGTACTTGGAATGTAATTTACCCAGGCTAGAGGATGAGGAGTCATCTAAAGTAGCTAACTGCCTCACCAATCCTGGGAATCGATTCTCCCTTTGGGATAATGACCCCATCCTTCTCAATGTGAGGAACACTTTATAGAGACGACACACAGAAAATAAGAGGGACTATCTTTGCCATTTACTGTCCCTGCTGCTGAAAATGTTGCTGTTTCCATGATGTTACCAAAATGTCCAAGTGGTTGAGGAAACGTACAAGTAGTGTTCTTCTCAGAAGGATGATAACAGTAGCAGGGTTTTAAAAAGCCCTCATCCAATATGCTAGGCCTTATTAAATGCTTTCCATAAAGTATCACAGTTAATTTTTACAATAAACTTATGATAGGAATACTTATTATTATTCTCATTTTACAGATGGAAATCTTACCCCTGGAGTAGCTAAGAAATTTTTCCTAGGCATAGCTAAGTAAGATGTGGAGTTGATATTCAAACTCAGGGTTTCCCGATATCAGTGGCCCTAATTATTAACCACGATGCCACCCTGCTATTCATTTTAAAAATGTAAATTTGGTTGACACTCTTAGCTTTTTGGGAAATTTTGGTCCATTGACATTTATATTCAATGATGCTATTCTTTTAAATTTGTGTCTCTTGTGTATTTTAGCAGTCCTTCCCTTCTAGTGAATGTGCATATCCTTTAAAAATCTGATTTTATCATTGAACTCCCTGTGTGATGATGTCATTGTGTTTACAAATCTCATTGTGACCTTCCCTCTTGCCCTGCTGTAGTTCCAGAGGCTTATGATGAGTATGTCTGCACACGGACAGATGCTGCCACTGTCTTTAAAGCACCTCCCATAGGCATGGCCATGCTGCCCTTTGCTGGGGTAAGTGGACCCCATCAGATGAGAAGGCCCCTGGTTCCCATCTTAGAGTGATAATGGAGAAGTGTCTCTGCTGCCAAAACAATAGAAAGATTTCTTATTTCCTGGGGACCCATTACACATGTGGGTCTTACTTTGCAATGGCTCCTGCAAACTCTGGAGCTGCTGATGAGTGGCCCTTCCAGACCCTCCAGCCGCTTAAGAGCTGACAGTCACTGCTGCTGGCTGGAGGCATGAGACAGATGAGCTGGTGAGTTGGGGCTCTTTGCACAAGTGACCAAAGTGTGCCAAAGAAGGTAACTGGTGACAATGGCTAGATGAGGCAAAGTTCATGTAGTTATCTATACAGCAGAGTCCTCACTCTCAAATCCTTCTGTCCAAAGTCAGATGCTGGTCTGAAGTATCTATGTGTTAGTGATAGAAACTGGTAGGCCTGGGGACCTCTTCCAGGGCCACACAGGGACTGCTCTGCCTGCAGTCAACCAAGCCCTCCTTCTGTGGTATGACACCATTTAGGAAAGGTCACCAAATTAGAGCTCAAGAAGTAACAAGGGTTTCCCAATCATGACAGAGCCAAAAATTCAGATACTCTAAATTCTTAGCAAAAAACAACCTTAAAACTCACGTTAGCCTCCAGATGTGCTTTCAGAGACACCAAATCTGTGACTTCCCAGCATACAGGGAATTGGGGGCTGATCCCAGGCCTGGAGCAACACTGTGCTTTAGTGGAGCACAAGGAGGAGAGTAAGACAATACATTCAAACAGAGAAACCTCAGGCAGGCTTTAGACGGAACACTCAGCATTTTTCAGAATATCTAGGTCCCACATTCCATTTTCAGAACCTTCAATCCTTTGTGGGCTGTGTTCTCTGTCTAAGTGTCCGTGACTTCTTTGTTACATTATCAGTGAAACATTTGATATCATATTTCTTTTTTCTTTTTTTTTTTTTTTAAAGATTTTATTTATTTGACAGAGAGAAACACAGCGAGAAAGGGAACACAAGCAGAGGGAATGGCAGCGGGAGAAGCAGGCTTCCCGCAGAGCGGAGAGCCCGATGCGGGGCTTGATCCCAGGCCCCTGGGATCTGACCTGGACCAAAGGCAGACGCTTAACGACTGAGCCATCCAGGCGCCCCTTGATATCATATTTCTTAAGAACTAGGTAGGTATACACATCTAAATATTGCTCTGTTTCCTACTGTTCCTTGGATGCTGATTTGCTTCCTGAAGTTTTCCTTCACTTGCCAACCAGGAATCAGATCCCTCTAGATGCTCAGAAGTAAGTGCACGGTAGCTGACCCCCTCTTCTGCCTCTGCTTTCAGAGAGGGAAGCTACTTCGAGGACAAGTCGAGAATTTATCAGATGCACTGCTTTCAACAGCCTGAAACTTTCAGCAGGCACTCAGCTAGCTGAAATCTCACATCACTACTTTTATTGATGGTTTCTTCCAAATCAGATGAGATTAATCACCCTCCACCTACATGCTCTGGCTTATCTCTCATCCCTCTTGATATGGGCTGTGTAGCTGCATGCTACTCATTTCTGAGCACAAGTTCACAAATTTCTAGTTTGTTTTCAAACTTGACTTTTATCCCTAAAGGATATTAGAAATTAGAAAGTAGAAATTAGAAAGACTAGAAATTAGAAAGACTAAATTTTTTCTAGTCTTTCTAGTCTAACTAGAAATTAGAAACTAGAAATTTTTCTAGTCTAACTAGAAATTAGAAAGACTCAGTTTTAACAACCTACTAATTGAATTTGCTGTCCTTAAATAAATTGCTGTCCTTAAATAAATTTCCTCCCTAGACCTAACACTTAGAGCTGGGCTATGACCTGGATATGACAGCAGAATCATAAATGGAAATGGTGCTCATTTACTGATGACCCACTAAGTGCCAGTTGCCTCCATAACATAATCCACACAGAATTGTGATGTGGTAATCATGCAGATCTAGCTTACTAATTTAAAAAAAAGAGGATTTAACTAATGAAGTCATATAAATACAAATATGACTATATTCAGGCCACACAGAAGCTCAGAGAACAGGCCCTAGAGCCAGATGGCCTAGAGTCTGACACTATTCATTTGCTGTGTGATTTAGGTAAGACACTGAACCTCTCTGTGTCTCAGTATCCTTATATATAAGTTGGAGGCAATAAGAGCTGCTACTAATAAGGTTTTGTGAAAAGCTATTATGAGTGAAAAGTGCACAGAATACCCTGGCTACATAGTTAGCTCTCAATAAATGTTAACTGTCATTTTAAATTTCATTTTTTATAAACCAGTGATTTTCCCATGGGGTTGATTCTAAACATTACAGATGTGAATGGCTATTTTTGGGGTATAAGCTTACTGAGGCTCTCAGATGAGTCTTGGGCTTTGCATTTCACCAAAACATCTCAGACAACACCTTGTATCTGGTGAACTTGTAATAAACATTTGTTGAATGAACATTTGAATAAATAAGCCTAAATTTTTAATATATCTGTGTTTGGAAATATTCACAAAGAACAGGACTAGCACTGACTGCATGGAGAAAATTCTCGTCATTGTTTCCCATCCTCTCTATCCTCTATTAGCATACTTATCCTCTTCCTCAATCTACAAGCAAATTTGAAAAAGTAATGGAATTCAGATTTCTTTATGAAAATGAATCCAGTTCTTTGTTTAGGCCAATGGGCCTAGCTGGTAATATTTCCCAAGGGGTCTTTTTAAGATTCTTAAAGTAAATATATAGTTAAAACTCAAACCAGTTTAATACACCTTGAAAAATAAGCATAAGAGCCTTAATTGCCTTTTTCTTGGCATACATCAATTCCTACACAAAAAAATGCAGCACTGAATAACGGCAGTAAGCCACGTTCCTTTCAAATAGCGCATCTGTGTGAATACTAGCTGTCTATTATGTTTCTTAAAATCTAGGAGGCTGAATCATATTTGTGAAAAGAAATTTCTTAATAAAATTTAAAAAGCTTAATTCTCGTGCAGGGAAGAAAAGGTCTAGAAATGTCTCTTTTTTAATTAATAGAAAACCTTCCCACATGCTTCAAAACAGTAATAATTTTATGTTAATATAACTCATTATAATTGTCCTGTATTATAGAACACTCTAGAAAAAAATAAGGGAGTGTAAAATATAAGAAAGAGGGAAGAGGATATTTGGGGAATTATAATAAATATCCTTTTTCAGATAGACGTTTACAAGTCCTGACATCATTCTGTTTTCCCTCCGAACAGCCCTCACCAATATTCCCATGGGAAAATACCTCCTTTCAAATACAACCTTATGGCACCATCCATCACATTTTTCTTAAAGTAGATTTCAGAAGTCTAACTCTCTAATTATCTTTTTCTTTCTACAAAACTAAAATGAAGTTATAATAGTGTTATTATGCATATCAGCAACTATTTTCATATAGGGCACTAACATTTTATGTCAGAAATACTGAAAATTCAAGTTTGCTCCCCTGGCCCCATTGGTTTTTAGGTGAGTGATGAAATGCCCTGTGCTGGGGGTCAGAACTGAGTCCTAGACCGATTTTACTTCCTAGCAGATGTAAACACCTGTCTATGTCACTTCTTTATTCCTGAGTATCCGTAAATTGAAGGGAATAGAATCAGAATCAACTAGAAGTTAACA
>CM053605.1:83232167-83299662 GCA_028646535.1 Procyon lotor | reverse complement strand
TTCCTCCTTCCCTCCCCCCCCTTCCTTCCTTCCTTCTTTTATTTATTTATTTGGCAGGGAGAGAGAGAGATCACAAGCAGGCTGAGAGGCAGGCAGAGAGAGGGGGAAGCGGCTCCCTGCTGAGCAGAGAGCCCGATGCGGGGCTTGATCCCAGGACCCTGACATCATGACCTGAGCCGAAGGCAGAGGCTTTAACCCACTGAGCCGCCCAGGTGCCCCAAGGCTGTATTTATTTCCACGGAGAATACAAGGTGATCTTGTTGCACATCCTGGTGCGGGGACTCCTTAGTCCTGCAATTGTCGAAGTTATTCAGAGATTTAAGATCTGTGCATTTTGCCGTCCATGAATTTTATTTCAATAAGACAGTGATAGCTTTATGATTCTGATGGTCACTGAGAAGTGAATGTTGTTGGAGGCGATTGGATAAACACATCTATCCCAGGAAAAAGTGTATATCCCTGCATACAGGTGCTCTGTGGCTTCACCACTGGAGCCATACATGTTAGGACACCCCAGAAAACATTATTAGTTCCTACCCTGGGTGTCCTCAGTGGCAATTTAAGATGCTGCCAGAACTTAACCAGGCATCAAGTAAGGCTAGGGTAAACCTGTCTAGGGCTTATCTTTTATTTCAGCAATTATGCTTCTAAGAATTTATCTCAGGACAGAATTTAAATGACAATTACTGATGTGCACAATAGATTCGGGTAGGAAGGGGTCGCTGCAGCAATGTCCATGCGATGAGCCTAGGCTAGGATGGGTCATCTGAGGCAACTGCTAGACGAAAGGCCAAGGCAGCCCTGGTGTGCCTTTGCCTGAGTTCACACCCTTGGGAAAGGAAGTCTGAAAGGTGAGATGTGGAATATCCCACTGTGTTGTATCATAAGGGAAAAGGAGAAGAGGTCATGGGCTGTGCTTCCCAGCCTGAGCGGCTGTGATTCCTACAGAGAGAGGGGCAGGAGGCTGATGTGGATGGCGCTACCTTTCAACAGGATTTGGGAGCTACTGCTCTAGTCACTGGAATGCCACTATGGGTCCCACATGGGAAAGGGGTGTTCCTGTCTCTCTTTTTTTTTTTTTCTAGGAGACCAGTGAGTGCAAAGCAATAGAAGCAAAATATATGAAATGAAGCACAGTGGAACCCTCAAGATGAGTAGTTGCAGAAGGCTGGGAATCAGAATGTAGCCTACTGGGGCAGGGGGTGGGGGAGGATCAGGGCTCCTGGAGAGGGTTTCCTGAAGCAAAGGTTGCAGAGAGGAGCCTTCCCTAAACTGGCTTCCATCCAGGGGGCTGTGCGTGTTGGAGGGTCAAGTGGGGGAATGTGAGAATGTGTTTTCACATATGTATATATGAGCTTTCTGGGGATTTCTGAAATTGAAATAACTAGGAGCAGTTTCTTGTGGATAAGAGTGAGTTGAGCTTCTGTATCAGCCAAAGGTGGGATAAGATGGAAAAGAGCCAGCAGCATTTGAGTTCTTAATGTGACATAATCTGAACTCACAGGCAGATGAGTTAGGGAGACTGGGGAGTTAGATTTATAATGGAGGAAATTTGGAAACAAGAAAATATCCAACAACAGTGTGTTTGAGTTAAGTGAATTATCACACACCCATACAGTGTAAGGCAGGGTTAGGGCTCTAAGAATACATGCCTATGTTTTCTTTATATTTTCTCTATATTTCAGAGCTGCACTAGGTGCATTCTCACTGCTACCCCAAGAGCATCCTGAGACCCCATGGGGCAGAGGCAAGGTTCAGAGAATTTGATTGCCAAATCGAAGACAGAAATAGTCATGTCAGCAGAGCCTACCCTCTTTTCTCTACCAGCAATCAAAGATGAGACATTCGGCTGCTGAAGGAAAAGCAGGGCCATCAGGAAGACCTGGTCTGTCTCGCTGGTGGTCAGGAGTGTTGCTCTGTACAGAGTGACCATAAATTTTATGATCACGCATGGTAACTACTGAGACTGTAAAAAAAGGCACTAACTGTATGAGTAACTGGGGTTTACAGTACCCTCTTTCCGCATGGGACTGGTGGACCCCTTGCCATTCCTACAAATGGAAAATGGATCACTACACAGCCATTAGAGCAAAACGCATAAAACACACATCACGATGTGGAAAGGCTCCAATGTGACATCACAAGTCCTATTACAAACAGTACAGGTATACTCTCCCATTAAAATAGGAAAAGGCATTGAAAAGAATAACCGGAGGTCTACATGCAGATAAGAGTGAGTATTTCTGGGTAATTGTAGAAAAGGATATTTAAACTCTATAGTTCTCAATGTACAGATTAATGAACATTCATTACTTACACAACAAAATTTTACGTAAAAATATGAAAGAAAGTTGACTTAGGAACAAGAGTACAGTTCATATGTGGCACTAAATGCTTAATTCTGAAATACAAATTTTAGACCACATTTGGAATCATCAATATTTGTTTTTCAGGGGACTCAAGTTATAATTTTCTCAAGGGTACAATCTCTATCTTATTTCATGTTTAACTTCTTTAGAGGGGTTTGGATAACACCAGTTTATGGTGTGGATATAGGTTAGTATGTAACCTCCATTCTGGGGTAACCAGAATGAAATATTACATTTTAGGTCTTGATTTCCCAATGCAAGATCTACATAATGGTGAGACTCAAATCCTCAATAGTGAGGCCTTTTGAAGTTTATAGAATGACTTCCGTGTACTTCTCTATCAGGCAATATTCTAAGTCCTTGATTTGCTTTATTTAATCCTTACAATGACCCTATGAGATTAAGAACTCTTATCATGCCTATTTTATAGATTCAAAAGCTGAAGTAGAAAGATGGGCAGTGACTTGTCCAAGGTCACTAACACCCATAATCTCTCCCCCATCTACAGTGGCCTTTCTGAGACAACTCAGCTGCCCTTAAGCCCAGCAGAAAAAAGATTTCCAGTGGTCTTCAAGTGTTTGTTAAGATTTTAAGCAAACAGCTGGGTTTTTTTTTCCCCTTAAATTTTAAGATATACCTTCTCATAACTCACTTATAAGATAAATACATTTGGTTGCTCAGTATAAATAATTTACGTTATAAGTACACATTGCAATGAAAGTTCACAGACTCAGGCCACAGGGCCCTTTAACCTCTAGAATGGGTGACTTTTGTCTTGACCTTTAATCTATTGGGTTGGTTGGTTATTCCTTTGTGGTAAAAACTCGATGATGCTGTAGTAAAGACCTCTTTCCTACTGTGAAAATCGTAATTCTATGAGTGTTTGTATTTGCTGACCAACCTGAGGAACAACTAGAAACTAGAATTAAGGAACATTCTTTGACTTGATTGGCTCCAGAGGAGGGGGAAAAAGACCTGCTGGAGCACTCCTGTCTCCTTGCAGAGATAGGACTTCACTCTCCAACCCCCATGGGCTCTTTACTGAGCCCATCTGAAACACCGGTCTGTAACTCTTGATTCCTTTTAACATGTCCCTGGTGCTACAAACTGTAATACTTCCCTCCAATCATTCCATCCACTCTACTCTGAATCCCACTTACATCATTTCATAAATTTACTTTCTCTGGGGATCTTTCTACTCCTCTGGAGAAGAACCAATTTAAATCATCCTTAAATCATCACATGAAACACTAGCTACCATTGGCTGCAAGGGGAACCAAGAAGTGTGTTATACCAAGTCTTAAAATGCTGTCCATGCCTTTTTAATTTTAACATAACATCAGAGCTATTTTATCATGAAGGATTTAATAAGTTTACCTTTTAAACTAATGGACTATAATGGGTTCCTTAAATTTTGCATGTAGAAACCCCTGAGATGGGAAACTTTCAATTTCCCCTTAATAACTCATCACTATAAATCAGATTCTTTTAATATACCACACATCAACGTTGCAAGGAGCTCAGAAGGCACTTGTACCATTTTCTTTCTGATGTTTCAGCCACAAGGAAAGGCTAGTTTATTTCTGAAAGGTAGTACTCCAAGCAATTTCCTTTTATTTCCCTCCACAGAAGATATTTGATATTTAAGCACTCCCATAAAAGATCTACCCTTAGATATTTCAGAATGACCTGTTTCTTGGAGATTTCACTGGTTTCTCTCTTGCCAGGGAGTAATTTTTTTTTTCTAAATAGGTTTTAAGTCTGTCATGGTGCATTCAGTGTATATTTTATAATATAATATTGGTTTTTTTTCATAGCCAGTAGTTAAATATTAATAGTAGAACACATTTATTGGATCGTTTCCCCTCCAATTAAAATATAGCACTAATAATGATAATGGTGATGATATTATAGCATCAATAATGATAATGGCAATGCTATTATAAGATAACAACATTGATTTATTTTTGGTCCTTCTCCAAAGGTTTGAATTTATCTAGATTTCTAAAATAATAAAGGATGATAAAATACAAGTTGATTCAAAGGTCAGTATAATGTAAGTAGCAATGCTTTCTGAAGATTCCAAGTTTAGAGAAAGCCATGAAAAGAAATTGTTCCCTGAATATTCCACAGTTAATCACAATCTTGTGCCTAAAGTTCTACCACAGTGAAAGGTCTACATAGTGCCAAATATCAGGATGTAAATTCAAAGATCTTTTTAAAAATTCGTGTTTTCAAAGATCTGATTTCAAACAAAAGAAAGATATTCTCATTCATTCAGACGGTTGGCACCATGTTAAGTCATGAATGGTGTGGATTAGCTCCTTCTTTAATGATTTAAAGAATCTATGGTTCATTTCATGGGCCTACAACCTCAAGTCAAAAGGGGGAATAGAAATTGTCAAGTTTCCTTTATTTCAACTTAGCCAATGTGAACATTCATATGGCAAAGTGGATTTGCAGTGACAAGAGAGGAAACGGATTTACATGCATGGCTGGACCGCTGATACAGCCCTCTTGGTCTGGGCGGGTGGAGAAGGTAGTGAAAACCACACTTAGAGGGAGAACACACCAGGATGGTGTTTACTTCAGCAATTACCATGCCTCTGAGAACCCCATGATTATAACATGCCATGCAATCGGAGGATGTGGAGGTACAGAGCCTCTGGTAAAGAACGTTTCTGTCTATTGTGTTTTGACTGTGAGCTCTGCATAGTGGCCCACAGAGCCCGTGGAACTTGTGCACCTGGAAAGAGGGTGGGCGTTGAACCGTGGCCAGCAGGGAATCTTTCACGGAACATATTTCACAGAAATTGGCTAAATGCTATCAAACCACGGAATAATGTAAACACCAATCATAGGATTAAGTATACAACATTTGATGCAAAATCAACAGGAAGGTGATGGTGTAGCTTCTGAAAGCAGGTATACTCAACCATAAAGAAATCAGATCAGAGAGAACAACAGAAAGACAGGGAGAGAATGAGAGCAGAAGAAAGGAGAGAGGAAAGAAATGATAGAGAAGAGAAAGAAAAGGAATAAAGGGAGAGAAGAGAAAAAATACATAAGCTCTAGCAGATATGTTGTACATCTCCTGCAGTACCATGCATCAGCTCTAGGGAAATTGAGGGTTTATGTGAAATACAGAAATCTGTCTCAAAGTCATCGAAAGATGCTGAGTCTAAATCGTCTCCCATGCAGCTCTCTCATGGGCAGGAAGCACCTGCAAAGCTAGGAGAAGAGGCCACGCAGGCTCATGTCTCTCTATCTTAGGTATCAATGAGAGGGAAGGTGCCCTGTGGTCTGTATGCCACTGTGGTGCAGTGCCAACTGCTAGAATCCATGTAGAATCCGAAGTGTGTTATCCTTTGGTTATTGCCTACCTATCTAGCTGTGCCCAAGTGAGTGAACTTCCGGGTCCCACCATGACCACCTTCTCCTCCTCATTAGAATAGGCTTCCTATTGACTTTTCTTTTGTAATTAAACCGCTAATGCTAAGTTTTGAGGAAATCTCATGTGTTCTCATGTAGTCTCATGTATCAGTGATGTCAGTTCTTCTGTCAGACAGTTCTCAATCCAGTTTTACCACTTACTTAGCTCTGCTACCTGCCTTCTCTGAGGCTCAGTGTTTTCCCAGGTAGGAATAGCAATATGCACCTCTGAGGAGGTACCTATGCCTTTTATACTCTCACATACTACAAAATTTCTCATTTATTCTCCTTGGCTATGTATCGAGCACTATCAATGCACTGATTGATTGATATTGGACAAATAAGACTTTAAAGCAAGACTGTAACAAGAGACAAAGAAGGGTGGTATAATCATAAAGGAAACAATCTAACAAGAAGCTGTAACAATTGTAAATATCTATGCACCCAACATGGGAGCACACAAATGTATAAAACAATTAATAATAATGCACAAAAAGTTAGGCACATAAAAAAGGGGGCTTCTTTTGTTTGCAGATCATCTCAAAAACCGGGCAAGGGGAAAGGTCAAAGCCAGGCATTAAGAAAGTCCTTACAAAATCAAGGTGAAAATATTTGCTAATCATATAACTAGTAAGGAATTAATATTCAGAATAAATAATGCCTATGACTTAACAACGAAAACCAAGTAGCCAGATTAAAAAGTGGACAAAGAATTCGAATAGACATTTCTCCAAGGGTGATATACAAATGGCTAACGAGCACATGAAAAGCTGCTTTAACATCACTAATCATTAGGGAAATTGAAATCAAAACACAATGAGATATCACTTCATGCCCATTAAAATGCCTATTAAAAAAAGCCAAAAAATAAAAAAAAAAAAAAACAACCCCACAAACAGAAAAGAATACATTTGTAAGAATGTGGAAAGATGGCTGGAGAAAGAGCCCTAATTCTGACACGGTCTGGGTTTGTTATTATGATGCAGCAGGGAGTTCCTGCTGATCAGATACTTCATTCTAAAGGCTCAAGCCAGTTTGTTTTGGATTTCCTGCCATTTGCAACTGAGAGTGTTCTCACTATTAACACACTTGAGGACAGCGTGTTCTAGGAAAAAGGGAACCATACATGCAACAGCCCAGAGGCCAAGAAATCAACCGCCATTCTGTGTGCAGTTCTGTGAGAGCTGTGAGGTGTGGGGAGTGATCAGGAGAAGCTACAAAGTGTCTAAGAGCCAGCATTTTCTAAGGCAGTGCTGCTCTGCCAGAGCCGCTGTAATAAAATGCAAATGTGATCGCAGAATTTGTCTCCTTTGCTTCAAATACTTTAATGACATCCCAAAGGTTTTAGGATGAAGTTCAAACCCATTAACTTGGCACCCAAGGCTCCTGATGACCTGCCTGTTTCTTCTCTCTTAAGTTCCATTTCCCACATTCCTCCCGCGGGTACCCTATGCTCCAGAGAAGTGGAACCACTTATCGTTTTCCAAACATGCGTGCTGTTTCACGCCTTTGTGCCTTCATTTTACACGCATTACATCATTGACTCTTCACCAGAGCCCCATGAAGTGGGCATTATTGCCCTCATTTCCCAGGTTGGGGGAAAAAAAAAGAGTGTAAAGAATCCGAGGACCATCAGAACCCACCGTCATTAGAAAAGAGAGCTGGGATTTGAAGACATGTCTGTCTAACACCAAAGTTCTTGTTGTTTCTTTGCTCTCATCACTTGACCTAGTTCTTTCAACCTCTGTCCCACGGATCTGTATATTTCACAGCCTGGTCTCCTCATGGAATAAATGAAATCTCAGGATTTCTGGAGTGGAAGCTGGAGAGACGCTTACTGGTCAATTCAAGCTACTTTGCTACTAAAATCAACACTTGAATTTTCTTCACTTTAGCTCACAGACACTTCTGAGCATCTCCTATGCAAGGCAATGAGCAAAGTGAAGGCATTACTGGGGTGAACAAAGCTAGCCACAGCTCTTGTCTTCACAGTGCTTACAGCAATCTACTCCTTCAACCTGACTCTCACTGCAAAGGCTTCCTGACTACATGTGAGAATGGATAACATCTTTCTGCTTTCATATACACACGGAATTCCATCATTTCTGCTGCTGAGGAAATATCATCAGCTGCACCATTTTCAACCAGTGCTCATGAGTTATATCAGAGATTAACTGATCAGCTAAATGGGATAAGGTGTAGAATAGACCGGGAATAAATCAATGAAGGAAATAGTGTGCTGTGTCTTATATAGCCGGGATCAATCGTGTTACAGCTCAGTCAGGGAATCTCCAGATTGCAAAACAGCCTGCTTGGAAGAGGTCATGAACAGGGCAAATCGCTGATTTAACGACATATGAAATTTTCATTGCTTTATTTATACTCAATTTCTCACTAAAGCGAACAATGTTTCTTAATAGTACTAATTCTGCAGGATCACAAACTAGGAATGTTTTCTTTTCTTTTAATTCAGACAAAACTGATCACCACTCAATAGGCTCTTTGTAGAGAATGAAACATGTAAGAATTAAGAAAAAAAAAAAAAAAAGAACACGAAGCATAAATTGAGCATCCAGAGTCCAGTGTGTGGGGGAAACAATTTTGTTTTAAGCTCAAATCTTTAAAGGTAATGTTAGAAAATCAAATAATTATACCGTAAATATTATTCAATAGAAAAAGCTCATTGAGTTATGGGAGAAAAAGCTAATGGAATTATGCTAACCAACACTGTAATAAAAAATTATGAAAAGATCATTGAGAAATGGAAAAACTCAAAGGGAAATTCCTAGTATCAAAAAGCACCTTTTGTGAACATCAACATGGGATCGGTCCTTCCTTCCCCAACAAGAGCCGGATGGGGTCTGGGCGGCCAGCCCAGCTGGGCTGAGTGAGAAGTGATTAAAGGCATCACGGGAGGGAAACTGAGCAGCTGGTCCCATAGCCGGTGGGTGAATGGTGCTTGCTGTCCCGCAGCGCCTGCAGAGACGAGTGCCCAGAGAAGCAATCTTTGGGCAGGCTACCCTCACCTACCTTGGCTGCCCCTCACGGGCAGGGTTTTTTTTTCTGCCTTGAAAATGTCATACTTGGCAGGGGACAGTCTATGAGCAGAAAAAAGCCACTGTTCCACTTCAGAAAAAAGACAATTTTTTAAAACTGCAGTGGCCATCAAACATGGGCTCATTTTTCTTGTGTTGTACCCTGGGCCCATAAAATGGTTTCGGAATTTCAAAAAGACTCTACTGTAGATGGAAGTTTTGTTGCAACCAACCAGCCAGAAGTGAGGATAACTTAAAAGGATTTAATTTTGAAAAGGCCCTAAATTCCCAAATTAAGAAAATACGAAATGTTAGAGATCTCTCCTTTTGTGTATGTGTGTTGATCATGTTTATTCAGTGAGTCACACTTTAAATGCAGCATGTCAAATCCTAAAATAGTATTAATTTGTTCAAAATTACATGAAATTTCCTCTTATCAACACAGACCAATAAAATACAAACAGGCATAGCTGGTGGAAGGAAACCCTTAACAGCTAGTACAGGTTAATCCTTCAGTGTGGATTAGATTATAAAAGGTATAAATGACAACTAATCTTGAAGCCTTACATTTACATGAGGGATTTTATTTGACTAATCTTAGTTATTACTTGAGTATTAACCAGAGTACGTTAAGAGGCAGGAAAACCCAAACCAAATCATGTTAAATTACACGGAAGTTGGAGGGGTCTAACTTGAATTGAAGAATTAACATGGAAAAAAAACCAAAACAGCAAACTGAAATATTTTCGTTACCGGTGGAAGAATGTGAGATAGATCAGGACAGGTTTTTTTGTTTGTTTTTTTAAAGCTATGGGAGGAAATGGAGATTTAATAAGAAAAAGGCAGGGATAAGACAGCACCTTGAGATTCAGAATAACATGCTTTGCATCTCATATGCCCACATATACTAGCTGTGTCTTAGACATAACTAGTTGTTTGCTACTTTCAGGGGCTGGTTAATTCTAACCCAAAGGTCATCTGTTACAGTCAAGAAACTGACTTTGCCCTTGGTGACATAGCCAAGTAGAGGAGAAAAGTTATAAAACTGAAATTTCCTGACTATCAGGTATTAGGTTCTTTGCATGATAGTAACTACTAGGCTTTAAATCAAGAACTGGGATCTATCACTAAGAAGTAAGCCATGAGGGGTTCACCAAGACAAATTCACCTACAATATTCTCTTTGTTGTTTCTCATGGAGAGGAGGCTAAGTCATACATGTGATTTACAATTGTTTTACAGTTTCACATGTATGAAATCTATTTGTCTCTCCAAGTAGAAGGAGATTTCTCTCCTCTTAGATTTCTCCGTATGTATCCACATTGCTTAGAATGTGTTTTGTTTTGTTCTGTTTAAAGTAGGCTCCACCCACAGTATATGGAGCCTTGAATTTGGGTTTTAAATGCAGTGGGAAGCAACACTGGTTGAGGTCAGACTGCCTGAGGATCCAAACTTCAGTTTCATCATTTAAGGACCAATTGGTCTTGAGTAAGTTACTTACGTAAGTTGAGTAAATTACTCTCTCTGGCTCAGTATCCCCATCTGTAAAATATAACAATACTATCTGACAACTCAGAGGGTTGTTGTGAGAATTACGTGAGTTATTCATGAAGTTCTGAGAACAATACCTGATACAAGGTAAGCATTATTAAGTGTTGCATTAAAAAAAAGATTATTTTCCGAATGACCAAATATTTACCTGCACCTATACCAATTAACATTTTTCAGCAATTGATGGGGTTACCCTAACCAAGACGTGGTTTGAGAATTTGTTAAACATAGAACAACTCTCTTATTCTTTAAGATAAGCCAGAAGATAAATAATAGCTATGACACATTTACCGATCTTGTACGAAGTTTCGTAATTATTTATTACTTGCTGAAAAACTCAAGTGGGCAAAGGGAGGAATAAAGCAGTCATGTTAACATCTAAACCTCATTAAAGTTTCATCTTCTTTTAAAGTCCAGGAAGACAAATGAGTTACCAGAGGAATTTCTTTTCCTCTGTAAGGCTTATACAGATATTTGAACATAACTGTAGAAGTAAATTAAAAGGATTTCCTAAATGGCCAAATGCCACAGTGGTGGTGGTGGGGGGGGGTTAGACAGGAGAACTGAGAGAGCCAAATTATTAGTGTCGGGTATGAAAGTCAATGTCTGAGATGAAGTTGATATTAGACTTACTAGGGCATTTTATTTGAAAAAGTATGTAATAGGCTAATTTTTGACATGAACATTGAAAAATAAAAGCGATTATTAATTTATTAAAAAGGCAAATGAGTGGATGACAAATCAGATAGGGGGAAATTACCCTCTTAAAAAATATATCAATGATTACTTGGCATGGAAGATACAGTAAATAACAAATGGCCACAACTTTTTTTTCTTATCTCTATATGTTTATCCTTTGTAATGTGACTTTGCCATCCTTCCCATCAAGATATAGGATCGATTTCCAACCCTTTAAATGTACGCTGGCTGGTCTTGTGACCTTCTCTGACTAATAAAATATAGGAGTAAGGTCATGGGGGTTCCAAGTCTTGAACTTGACAGGCCTTGTAACTTTTGTTCTTACTCCCTTATCTCACCATAGGAAGAAGCCTAGTCTCGCCCACCGAAGGATAAAAAGGTTACTTGGAGAAAGATATGATCCATATCTGCAGAAGTCTTCTAGATCAGATAGCTAACATCTAACACCAACCACTAGACATATGACTGAGGCCATCTTAGACAGCTGCCCGAAGACTGTGGCCACACAACTGGTCCTTACCAAGATTAGCACGAAAACCACCAAGTCCAAATTGCTGGCCCACAGAATCATGAGCAAATAAAATCATTGTTGTCATTTAAAGTCATTTAAAGTTTTAAAGTTTGGGGTTAGTTTGTTATACGGTAGTAGATAACTGATACAGATGATTTTCAAAGATCTTAAAATGAAGTTGAAATAAGGAACTATATATAGACATTCAAAATGAGTCAAAGAAGGAAAAACACACAGAACACCTCTGCTGAAAACACACACTACCTATGACTGTTTGATATAAAATATTTTCAAAAATAACAATTAAAATGGAGAATTCCTGGCTCTCCATGCAGAGGTGACGTTACCTGAGCCAGTAAAAAAGTTAAAATAGAAAATAATATATGGTTCATATTTCACAATCTGAAAAGGATTTTGGGAGCACATTTTAAGAAAATAAAATACATTGGATCTTTTAGGCTTCTGAGAATTGTTTTAAGTATTTTATTGAGGGAAAGTATTTACTAAGGAATGAACCAACATGTCCCGCCTTTATTTAGCTGAGCACACTTCTCTAGCTACTGGGAGCAAGAATATGAGGGAATCTTTAGAATTTTGCTCCAAGGTCCTCAACAAACAATTCCTTCAGTATAGGGGTAAATTAGGCTCAATGTGTATCTCATTTCCTCTTGATTGCCCTCATCTTTGTCCTCTATTTCCTTTTCCTACTTTGTGATGTATCAGCCTCAGTAGGCTGAATTTAATTTCCCAGAATCCCATTTCTTGTCCATTTCAGAGTCAAAGGGAAGAGATCTGGAGGGTGAAAACGAAGCTACAGCCATTCTGTAGCTCACACATGTTGTTACTGATAGGCTAATTCACCTGGTTGGCATGGCACAGCAGCTGGGTCTGCAACTGCCCTAACTTTCTCTGGATCCTTCCTACTTTTTCTGACTCCTGAGCCAGGTATGTGTATTTAGCTCTGTGACAGAGGGCCCTTGCAGGATACCCTTGAGCCCAAGGTCAGAAGCAAGGATACAAGTTTTAATTCACAGTTACGGAGCTCCAGCTCACAGCTCTGGGCACCAGCCTACTTCTGACTTTCCCTTTTTAATTGCATGCCCTGTAGGCTTCAAGCTCCAGCATCGGATGCACAGACAGCAGCCTTATGAAGACCACTTCACCAGCTCCTACTGCATAAGCCAAGTCCCTGAAATAAATTCACTGGTTTTGCTTCTCTGGTTGAACCCTCACTGCTATGGTCATTGTTTTGACCATGATGACACTGATAAGGTTATCTCCAGTCACCTGGTTGGTAGATCCTCCACATCTATGGAGAAAAATGAAAGAGCTGCCAAGAGACTATACAAATAGCTTTACAAATTTCAAAGAGATGGATAATGAAGATGATGCTTGAGAGACAATACATATATAGCACACACTATGTGTAGGTTCCCAATGCTAAAGACTTATTCTATTCTACCAACAACCCTAAGAGATACATACTATTATTTCCTCTCCCTCTGAGCTTAGATGCTCAGAGGGATTAAATAACTTGCTAGTAAGTGGAAAAGTCAAGAATTAGCTCAGACATTCCGACTCCTTGATCTACGTACCATGTACTATTAAGTACTGTTTTTAGTGGCTTCAAATCAACCCACATCTAATGGTTTTCATTCTTTGGTTACTCAGCCTTTTAGAAGCTTTTCATAAGGGAAGCTAGCTTATGATAGCTTATCAGGAAGCCTCAGTGCTGTTCCTTGTTTCTGATTTTGCCCCTAACTGGCTCTGTAGTCTTGGACAGGTCATGACAACTTCCTGATTCACAAAATGATTTCAATGTTCTCTTCCAGCTACAAAAAAGTTCACAGTTCTATAGTGTTCTGAAAATGATGTTATAAGGTCTTAAGGAAAGCTGCTATATACCCTAAAATCAGGTCATAAAACCTGCACCTATGGATCTGACTTTCTTGCATTTGTTTCCCACCACTTCCCATGTCAAAAATTCCTCTGTAGCTCCCTATGTCATTATAATAATGGTTTTTATCCTTTTCATGTGTGAGAACCCTGTTAAAATCTCTTTCTCTCTCTCTCTCTCTCTAATACACAAGTGCACAAAAAGTTGTGAATATCCACATAAGAAATGTACTTTGACTATAAATTGAGGAAATACATGGTAAAAGACCATGCTACATTTGATAATGCTTTTAAGAGAAGTCAATATTTTATTAATCATAAGAACATCTGAAAGCATTTGAAAAACATGTTCACTCTGAAGGAAAAACTGCATGGGGTTATCGATCTATGGAAGTCTTGCAGTTACATTTTTATTTCTCCCTGGGTTCGTGGAGCACACACGAGGCAAGTTTTTTGGTGAACTCCTCACTGTTATTCATCTATTTTAATCTTATTCAACTTACGCTCCCAGTGTAATTATTCTCATGAAATACATGTTAAAAATCAAAAGAAGGACTATTTTAAATGCCACAGCTTTATCCTCTGTAGAGTTACTGCCTATTTTTGTTGTTGTTTATTTTGTTGTTTGTAAATCTAGCAATTTTGGGTATTATAAAACCTAATGTCAGGTCATGTCTTCACCACCTTTTAGCAAAAGATTTTCCAAGAGTTAAAAAGTCAGGAAGCAGGCATCGAGTTAGAGACAGGGAAACAATACAGGGTATAAAAGCAATTTAGAAAAATTGGAAAATCAGTCCAAGATGAGCAGGAGATGACCACTTTTACAGGCCAGAGACCAAATCAATGACTTTTGGAATTTGGTCAAACCTGTGCTGAGCCAATGGCTCTAAACAAAATGGTACTTCTGGCACTCACCAGAAGGGTTACGGTGACACTGCACTTGGAAATGTAACAATAGCTAAACAAAAGGTGGACACATAGGAACAACAGCTGTGCTAGTTATTTTCCTTGTGTCTGAGCTTATGCCAGCAAGGAGTTTACTTTTCTAAGAGGGGGAGAGGTACACTACATGCATGATGATACTCCTGAGTACATGTCCTAGAACCCATTGCTTATAGGATACATGGCAAAAAAGGTCATGCAGCTCATCTCTAGGAAGTTAGCATAATTCACTCTCAGTCTCTTTCCAGGGCAACCTTGATGGGCTATTCAAAGGGATGAAGAGAAGGATTAAGGGTTCATGCATATCATTCAACACTACCACTTCAGAAAAATATTTCCCAATTTTCCTCTAATTCTACCCTTCAACCACAAGCTGAATCACCCTCACTTCTATATATTGCCACACTTCTGCTCTTATACATGGTATTACACTGCACTGCAAATGTACTCTATATCTCTCTCTTCCCCGTTAGACTAAGACTAAAAGGGAGGAACGATATTTCATTCATTGATCTGTTCTCAGTACCTAGCAATGGAGCCTGACATATGCCAAGTGCCCAGTGAATGGGGAATGGAATTAAATGAATTCTGTGAGTTTACTCTAGAGACCCAAATTTAAGATAGGAATCCATGTGGAAATTTTTCCAAGCATGTGTACTAGTTTCTCTGGAATTGATGATTACTGCTTTTAATTGTACATAAAAAGGTAATATTTATTCTTTTGAAACATCACAAAAGGCGATGGCAAAAAGCCTTCACTATGGCCATGATCCAAATTAAAACTCTTCAACCCAAAAGAAATAACTGTGATCTGATCAAAATGTATGAGTTGCTTTTTTTGTCACCATAATTTAAAGACAGATAAATGGTATTTAGGATTTACATAAACATGTGGAGTCCAACCTCATTATGATGATTGTACCTAGAAGCCAGGGAGTTCTGAATTTTAAATGTATTTTCAGAAAAAACTGTATTTTCAGAGGAGAAAAAAAAAGCTACAACAATAGCTTTAATTTAACAAGAGACATTTATTGCACAATCCCCAAAGTGCGGGATAAATTGTTGGGAGCATCAACAGACTGTCTATTCATCTGGTATATTAGCATGAAAGGGGGTTTTTTGCCCAGTGGAGCCTGGCCTCTTCTCTACAGGATCTTGCTTTTGAGATTTTTGAAATTGTTATTTCAAATACAGTACACTGAGATTCACTCTAATCTTAACTATGGAATTAGAAAAGTCATTATAACTTGAAGCATAACTTGTTGATATATTTGGCCAAGTCACGAATCTTGCCCTTGAGACCATCTACATTATGACAGAAAATAGACACATGTACAGCCAATTACTCATTTCCTCTGGTGATGGCATGCAGAAACTATGGTAAAGGCATGGATAATTGACACGGCAACAATCACTCTGTGTAAAGGATATTCTTTAAAAAGTTAAACAATGACCAAAAACTAAAAATTAACTCTGGCTTTTTGATTTTTCAAAATTAAAAGAATACTTTTAAAAGTATTTTTTTTTAACGTTTTTAAATCAATTAAAGACCTTGTTGGTGCCAGACAAGGGTGGTTGTTCCTAAGATTCACAAACAAGGGATCACATGGGATATGTAATATAATACGCTATTTCAACAGCCCTCTGTGATCTAGTGTGGAGAACTCTGGGGCCATCTACCTGCATGCATTCCATTTCTCCCAAGAGAAAACAGTGTATGAAAATAATAGGACTGATCAGTATGGATCCCACATTTTTAGGTCTAGTTCCCCTAATTTTCCATATTACGGTTATACCATTCCCCTTGTCAGGGTGATTGGTTAATATATGCTAGGGATAAGCCAATCAGTACCTGGCTTTTCTCTGGCTCTTCTTCTTTTCAAAGGATTGCTTCAGGAAAGAGTATGTAATCCATTTTAGGTCCAAGAAGGGGAGGTTTCTATAGATAGTTCTGTATTTTTCAGGGACTCTTGTGAGAAATAGCTTGGGTAATGTATTAAGTGGATATGAGGCTTGGATCTGCTACAACCATTTTTCTGCCTTGAGGGAAGCCATCTTAGAATGATGTGAACATATGGAAAGGTCAAAGGCAATAAAAATTACACAGAAAGATGTAGCCTGAACCTTCACCAAATTGTAGCAGAAGCCCAGCCTATTTCTGGACTCCTTTAAAATGCATAACAGCTTGAGCTGAGGTTTCTATTACTTGCAGCTGAGCACATCCTAATTATTACAACAGTAGTAAAAACTGCTCTGAGAGCTGATTTCTGCAGGAGGAATATGATTTTGACAAGTGAATCATAGGAATGGGAGTCTAGAGAGCCCTTTCCAGGGTCAGAAAATTGCAGGAACAAAAGCAAACAGGTATAAAAACGTGCAGTGTGGTCAGGTTCAAGTACAACATATGAGGGGACAGGTGGTAAGTGAAGCTGCAGGGCAGGTGAGAGCAGTGACCCTTCTGGAATGCCAACTCTGGTGACAGATGGAAGCTGGACTGGAAGACGGAAAGGTAAATACAAGTGGTTATCACAGTAATCTGGGTGAGAGATAATGAAGATGTGGGCATGCACACTGGCAGTGAAGATAGAGAAGAGAGGGCAGGTGCAAAGGGTATGTCAATGACAGCATATGCAGGATTTGGTGTCAAACTGCATGAGAAGAAGAGAGAGAGTAAAAAATGGGCTGTGATGTTTCAATCTTGGGGCATTTGGTAAAAGCTAATGCCTTCCCATTCATCAGGAATAAGAATTCAGGCAGAAGCATGAGTTAAACCACTTTAAATCATTTTAGGATTGTATTCTATATAGTTTTTTTAAAAGACAGTTACAGAAACAATCTAAATCCAAAATAACAGGAAGTTAGGTGAATTACGACACATTTATTGAATGAGTAAAATACTATGTGGTGAGTTATTAACATTTTCCTGTGGGTGGCTCAGTTGATTGCTAACATTTCCATGCCAAACACATCCCCATAATAAAGGTTCTTCACTCTGTATGGCTGCAGCAAGGTGGTGGGTTACATGTTCATTTCAACACTATCTCTTTCTCTACCACTAATAGATCCCTGGGCACCCAAAGGTTGATAACCTTTATAAAAGAGAATGTCAAGAAAAATGCTTCAGACTTGGGGGGAAAAAAAACTAAAAGAAGCTCTGTTCTGATGTGAGGCCAGTTTTGAAAATTAAGAAATATATATACATGTAGGAAAAATAAAAAATACACCACTATGTTCATAATTAGTAACTTGGGGCAGTAGGATGTAAAGTATTTTTTCTTCAACTTCTTTATAATTTCTATTTTTCCCCTAAAATGCACACATATCAATTGTGTAATTTTAAGGGGACATTATCTGTGTTGTGTTCCCCACAGGCAGATAAAGAGATAAGGATTTGTGTGGAAGTGATTTATTAGGAAGTGTTCCCAGGAGAAACCAGTAGGTGGACAGGGGAGTGAAGAGAATCAAGGAAGGAGGCCAATCAAGGGTGTAATCCAACTGGGGATGACTTGAGATCAACCCCTTAAGGTCAAGGAGCTGGAGACAGTATTATCCCTCTGCCTGTTCCTCATTGGTTAAGAACTGCCCCTGTGGAGATATAAATGATTCTCCTTGCAGGGAGGGAAACTTGAGGGCAGTCCACCCACCAAGAGGGACAGGTGTTGGCTGTTAGGAACATGCAGGAAAATGGCAAAGGGTTCTGAGGGAGTGTGCATGGCACACTGTATCTGCTAGACATATTCTGAATATGAAGTCTTAATTGTCTTATTTAATATATATGAAAACCTTGCTTTCATGACTCTGTTCATGCATATGAAAACTATTTACTTTTGGTAAAAAAAATAATGCATTATTAACTCCAAACTTCTAGAAAGAGATATTTGAAAAGTCTTACATTCCAAAGTGAGTATATTAGAAATTAAGACCACTGGACATAAAACTTGATGACATCTGGGGCACTAAATGTTGACTGCTGCTTGTTGTTACCAGGCCAAGATGGCTGAAGTTTGGGGAAAGGAATCTCCCTTCTTGACAGCAACATGCCAGACTGTTAAGAACCTTTGCAAAAATCAATGGTGGTCTGAATTATTCAACTGGTGTAAAACAGACTAGAGTGGAATGTAAACTACTTGGTTTCCACTGAAGATCTGGGACTGCCATCAATTATGAAACCCTTAAGTAAATATTCCTTAGAGAGAAAATGAAAATGCCATATCTGAGAGCATTAGCCAACCAAGTAGACCACAGCACAAACTTCAATGCTTTCTCACATTTGCTAATAAGAAAGGGACGCTCACTGGCACATTTAATGTTGATAAGACCCTGCGCTCTTGTTATGTTTCAACCTGGACTAGACCAGGCCATTCCATCTTTGGAGCTTGGAAGTTCTCTTTTCGATAAATGTTCACTGATTGAACATTTCAAAAGGCATCTCCTTCTCCAATCCCAGAAAGCCCATTCATAAGGATAAATGGGTGGCTGCCCTGTTGGCATAATTTCAAGTGTTCTGGGAAAGTCCTGCTTATTTCCTCCACTGAAATAAGCCATGGAACTCTCAGCCATGGAACATCAACCAATATGGGCCATTTTAGGAATCAAGAGCAAAAGTGGAGAGCAAAAATGCACAGAGGTACTCAGGGATTCTTATCCACAGCAGATGAGATTTTATTGATAGACTTTAGGAGTTCTGGAATCCCATGAAGTTATCTGAGAAATACCACATGTATATATATGAGTGTATTTTTCAGAAACAGAATCTAGGGCTTTTTATGTTTTCAAAAGAAGGAGTTCAGAAATGAGAGGAGACCTGTGTTCTTTATGCTCGATTGGCTACTAACAGGCCAGGTGATCCCATACTAAGACTTTCCTCCCTTAGTTTAAGATTCATAAATTTCTGAGGACCCCAATTCCCTAGTTGGTTAGTTTCAGAGCTTCAGCATGGTGGTGACTGTGTGTGTGCGTGTGTGTGTATACATGTGTGCAGAGGCAAATGGTCCTCTTTCAAAGATTGCTGAGGAAAATGTCCAACTACTCCTTTCGTACTGCTCCTTTATGGGTTACTCCTATAGCTAGGGGAATAGTAATAAAATAAAACAAAATTACTGGAGAAAGGTGGAGGGAAGGGGGAAAGAGACTTGGGTGAGAGGGAGAGAAAGGAAGGAAGGAAGTCAGAAGAAAGGGGGAAGGAAAGAGAGAAATCCCTTTCCCTGATGGTGAAGGTGTTATCTACGGGGCGGAGGTGAACAGACAGAATGGAAAGTGATTGTAGGATTGGTCCCTTGCCTTCACTCCCTCTTATTCCTCCAAGTATGTTGCAGCATTAACATTTTTACAAGTTCATTTTTAAGAGGTTTTTAGTTAAACTGGGGCAGCAGGCAGGAGGATTGCATACATGTGTATATTCTCTTTAATTTTGCCATTTTAAGATATCAAATCATCCATATCCTCCGATGAGTGATAAAATATAATAAAGAATTTTTACAAGCCTCTTCATTTGTTTAATAGTGATGGTGTGGAAAATGACCTTTTAAAAACCCTTAAACATTTAACTTTTGATCCTAAGTCTTCTCCCCACAGCTTAGTTTATTAAAACTAAACACATCCTGACATTATAAATTAGGAAAGACGAGAGGGCAATCCACTATAATTAGAAGTCTGGGCTAGGCATCTACTGGATAGATCACTACAACTATTATAATGCAGTTTATTGAAAATTTTATTGAGTCTCATTCGTGCACAAGTAATAGAACTGCCACTCACATATTAGGCTTGAAAAAGGAAAGTCAGAATGGAAACAACTTGAGCAGCCTCTGTAGCCTGAGATCAGCCCTCTTTCATTTCCAGGTGTGCCTCTTTCTTTTTTTTTTAAAGAAGTGTTTTTTTTTTTTTTAATATTTTTATTTATTTGACAGAGAGAGATAGATCACAAGTAGGCAGAGAGGCAGTCAGAGAGGCAGGGGGAAGCAGGCTTCCCGCTGAGCAGAGAGCCCAAGGCGGGGCTCGATCCCAGGACCCTGAGATCATGACCTGAGCCGAAGGCAGAGGCTTAACCCACTGAGTCACCCAGGCACCCCTGTTTTTTTTGTTTTTTTTTTTAAGATTTTATTTATTTATTTGACAAAGAGAGTGATCACAAGTAGACAGAGAGGCAGGCAGAGAGAGAGGAGGAAGCAGGCTCCCTGCTGAGCAGAGAGCCCCATGTGGGACTTGATCCCAGGACCCTGAGATCATGACCTGAGCTGAAGGCAGAGGCTTTAACCCACTGAGCCACCCAGGCACCCCCAGATGTGCTTCTTTCAATGGAGAGGAAGGTAATACTATAGGGAGGGTCAGGGGGGCAGGGTAAACCTTTCCAGCTCTTTTTGTGGACTCTAGATGCCTGACCATGTACTTGCTTGATACTGGTCATCAGCGTAGAAGGGATTCTGTTTGCATAAGTGCTTCTGAGGGCCCATTTCACCTACTAAGCACCCAGTGTGCTAGGCATAAACCCTTAGGTTTACTTATGCAAGAGACCAAACTGGGATTAAGACCAGAGACAATCCCAAAGACAGAACCCATGCTCTGGGCAACAAGTAGGACTCAGGAAACATTAGGCCATAGATGCAATCAATAAATATGCCCTTGGAGCACCTGGGTGGCTCAGACCATTAAGCGTCTGCTTTTGGCTCAGGCCCAAATCCTGGAGTCCAGGGATTGGGACCCACATCCGGCTCCCTGCTCAGCAGGGAATCTGCTTCTCCCATTGCCCTTCATTCTACTTGTGTTCTCTCTCTCTCAAATAAGTAAATAAAATCTTTAAAAAAAAACCCACAAAAAACAAATATGGCCTCTATTGCTGCACTCCTAGGCCTTCCTGAGGTATGTACACTTTAAATACATCAAACAGAAAGACATAGATTTGTGGCCTATAAATGGCAGTTAAACCTCATCTTCCAGGAATAGAAAATGATATAGAAACCAAGTAACTGTTAAAAATTAGCAACAAGCTAAATAACCAACAAATGAGTAACATAATGATATATCATTGACAGTATATTATGTAGCCATTAAAATGACAGCTATGAAATAATTTATTATTATACATTCTTATGATGAGACATTAAATTTTAAAAACTAGTAAAATACATATTCTTTTTCAAAGATCTGGATCTGTAATCATGCCACATGATTACAATTAAGAAAATCATACAGAAAAAAACAACAACACAGTAAGAAAACAAAACAATATGCTAATTCTATACCGTGGGGAATAATAGTTAAAATTACAAGTGATTTTTTAACTCTTCTTTTGCATTTATTTTATGATTACCTTATGAGTTATAGTATACTTATAAATTACTTTCATACTAATAAATACATTAATAATGAAAATAAACATTGCTTCATTATTATTTACATTCATATATGAATGAAAATTTTTAAATATTTTCTCCTACTCTAACTTGATTCTTCAATTGTTACATGAAGGTAAAAGCAAAAATACTAAAAAACCAAACCGTCAGATATGAAAATGAAAGATAGTAAGTAAAAGTCGGTCAAGTTTGCACAGTTGGTGGACCACCACAGTTGGTGAGGAGCAAACACATTCTCAAAAACAAGATTGCTGGGGCCCTGGGTGGCTCAGACTCTTAAGCCTCTGACTCCTGATTCTGACTCAGGTCATGATCTCAACTCTGGTCATGATCTCAGGGTTGTGAGACTGAGCTCCCTGTTTGGCTCTGTACTCAGCACTGAGTTTGCTTGTTCCTCTCCCTCCCCCTCTGCCACTTTCCTTCTGCCCCTCCTAACACCGCCCCCCTCACTTACATACTCTCTCAAATAAAGAAATAAGACAAGGTTGCCAATACCCAATTCCCAATTTAGCCCTCCTTTTCTCCCCACCCCCCAATTACATGGCTCTTTTGGGCATGAAAATAAGCACATCTAGGGATTCCTGGGTGCCTCAGTTGGGTAAACATCTGCTTTTGGCTCAGGTCATGAGCTCAGGGTGCAAGGGCCCTGCTCAGCAGGGAGTATGCTTCTCCCTCTGCCCCTCCCCCTGGCTTGTGCTCTCTCTAGCTCTCTCTTGCAAATAAATAAAATCTTAAAAAAGAAAAGAAGCACATCTATTAGAGAATGTACTTAAGGGGAAAAAAAATCCCTTTCTGTTATTGCCTTCGAGTACAGCATTTCTGCTGTTTTTACCTGCCCAGTAACCACTGTATCATCCTCTGGTATCTCACCCTGACCTTCCTCTGATAGGTCACTCTTTTCTCATTCATGATCCATACAGGTTTAGGTAAAGGTGACTCTATCTTGCAGGTCCACAGTTACGCAATGTCCAAGTCCCATGGGCCAGCAGTTGGCACAGTCTAATGGACTCCAAATTTATGTAGTATGAGTAACCCCTGAGACTTTAGTTGTGATGATATTGTCTCCGACAGGATTGCTGGCTGATGGCACAGAAACCTGGTGCTACCAATGGTCCTTTTTACTACCTTTTGAAAGATCCTGTCTGAGAACGGAATAACCCCAAGAGGAGCATACCTGAAATACAATGAGATGTTTTCTGGTGATACTGTCTGAACCCTGGATCCAGCAAAGCCTGAGACTTGACTATCACTGGCCTTTTCTTTTACACGAGTCAATAAATTCTGTTATCTTCTTAAGCTAATTCGAACTTCATCATCATTATTATTTACAACCAAAAGATCCCTGACTCCTAGTTCTACAATTATCCATCAGAATGTACACAAACATACTTTCTGACTGAACAGATGATTATTAAAGAAGCTACTGTAGTTATATATCAGGTTGTCAAAACTCTAATCATTTACCACTTTTGTAATCCATCTTACTTCCTCCTTTGGGCAAATGTATTTGAGTACCTTAAAAGATACTGAATGGGAAAATCCTGAATTAAACAGTTATAACCATTTGATTTTTCTCAAATGTGTGTGTTAGAGTGCCTTACTAATTCTGTAAGGCAACAAATTACCTTAGGTACACCCACCCACATCGGACAATTTAAATAACTATGGTGGTTTAAAATAGGTTTTGATCAACAAGTCTTAGTTGATAAAGCAGAAAAAGAAGGTGCTTGATTAGTCATCCTTATTTATTAACATTAAGCCTGAAACCATTTTTATTAGTAGTGATTAAATATAATAATTTAGGTGAGTGATTCCCAAACTTAGCTTGCAGCAGAACCACCTGGAGGACTTGTGGAAAAACCAATGCCTCGCCATACTCCTCAGCATTTTTGATTCAGTGAGTCTGAGGTAGGGCCTGGGACTTTGCATTTTAACAAGTTCCCAGATAATGGTGGTGCTGCTGGTCCAAGAACCACAGCTTGAGAGTCACTTGCTTAGATTTGTTTTTTAAGGCTTTGCATTTTGGTTTAGTTACTGGTATTTATTTGGTACCTTTGATTAAACACATGAGCCCACATTTTCTGAGATGCAGGTATATTTTAGATCTGAAAATCCTGGACATCAAGATAATGATGTGCTTTAAAGATTAGATGGAGAATAGCTCACTTTAAAGTAATCTGGGCAAAAGCTTGATTAAAATAATTCATTATGGAGGCCAATCAACCTTGATTTCCAATAGATGACATGATCAGTCAGACATTCTGCTACAACAAGCAAAAGTCAGGCTTAAATGTTGCCCAGCTGCATTTATTAGCAAAGTTCACCAAGTCAAAGTAATCAAGTATTCCACAAATTCCTCGGTGACTTTTTACCCCTGTCTAATAGAACTAAGTGGTTTCTATCTGCCAACAGGGCCAGTAACTCTCAGCAGCACCAAGTAAACTGTTTGGCAACACCTGCTTCATCTGCATCAAATCATTAAAATGAGAATATAAGTCAAAGAGTCTAGTGATCCCCAGGTATAACGCCTTATTATTTTGTAATAATTTAATGATATCCATCAATTTAACTCAGGAGAGGTTTTTGGATTCTCAAATAGGGAAGGGTCTAAGTTGAGTTTTACAGTGCCAATGCCCAAAATCCCACTGGCTTTCCCTAGACTTGTTTAAAAGGGGTTTGTCTACGGAAAGACCATCATATTTCCCCCTATCCTCCCATTTAAGGCTTCACTACTACCAGTGAAATAAGGATTGTTCATGACTTAACAACTAAGATTAGATTATAATGGAACCTTCCTTGTAAGTGACATGTGACATATCTTCTCTGATTGGGCTATCAATAGGAATGTAGTCCCTTTTAGCATACCTCACCCAAAGAACAAATATATACTTGAAAAGTAAAGATGTGTGAACGTTAGCTTTAAAGCCAATAAATCACAACTGGCAATAAGGATGTTTATTTCTGTATGGTCAGGAGGTGTGATCATACAGATCACATACATTTTCCTCCGGCTCTGGGTCAGAGGAAATTTTAAACCATCTGCTCAACCCCTTCCTTATACAGATGAGGGAAACAAACTTATAAAATCGCAATTTCTTGTCACAGGTGTTCAGTTAGCCATGAAGACTATATCGATGGTCATGAAGTTTCTTTTTTTCTTTTTATTTTTTTAAAGATTTTATTTATTTGACAGAGAGAAACACAGCAAAAGAGGGAACACAAGCAGAGGGAATGGTAGCAGGAGAAGCAGGCTTCCCACCAAGCAGGAAGCCCAATGTGGGGCTCGATCCCAGGACTCTGGGATCATGACCTGGGCCGAAGGCAGATGCTTAAGGACTGAACCACCCAGGCGCCCCCATGAAGTTTCTTATTTTAGCAACACAAAGGGTCACCTTTTCAGTATGTCTGCAGATGACACAGAGCAGGGTGGAGAACACAAATGTTGGGCAAAAGACTCAGCATCAGGAAAGGCCCCGAGAGCCTGAAGCAATGGGTCACACTGGAATACATCCAACCCAGTAAAATTTAAGTCAACACAATGCCCCACACTCTAGTGAAAAGCAGTCTTGTAAGAAAAAGGGGAGGAAAAGACTCTGTGGCACAGGAGTATCAGGCCTTACAGACTTTAACTGGGTAGCCTCAGCCTAAGTCAAGAGTGTGAGAACACACCCGGGGTGCTTTATCAGTTTGTTTGTTTTTTTTTTTAAGATTTTTATTTATTAATTTGACAGAGAGAGAGAGAGAAAACCCAAGTGGGCAGAGCAGCAGGCAGAGGGAGAGTAAGAAGTAGGCTCCCTGCTGAGCAGAGAGCTGGATGAGGGGCTTGATCCCAGGACCCTGGGATCATGACTGGAGCTGAAGGCAGACGCTTAACCAACTGACCCACCCAGGCACCCCTGTGTTTTATCAGTTGTGTAGCACATGCAGAGGGAAGAGAGGGACAAGATTTTGCTTTGCCCTTTACGGTGCCGGTGGGACCTGGAGTTATGTTCAGCTGGGTCTCACACTCACGAGGCATATGGAAAAAGGAGATCAGTCAGGAAGAAGCATCAGGATGGGGAAGGGCCTGGAACCAGGTCACATAGAGCAACAGCAGAAGAAGCTATTGCAACTTAGCCTACAGGGAAAAAGTCTTGGTGGGTGTGTGATGAGAGTTGTCCCTCGATAAGACAACTTGTCAAGGAAGAGGAATGAAACTGTCCTGTGTGGCCTCAGGAGACAGAAATATCATACTCCGGCAGAACTACTGAAAGACAGACTTCAGAGAAGTAATTCTAGAAAATGAAAGCCATTCAGAGATGGGTGATAGCTAAATAAAATTTGAGCTAACATTTTATTGAATCCTTATTTTGTGCCAACTCCTGGACTAAGGACTTTTTGTTACCTCATTTCATCTTCCTAACAACACTGAATTAGGTACATTATCATCCTCTATTTAAATATGAGAGAACTACAACATAAAAAGCTTGAATAACTTGTCCAAGAATGCATAGCTGGCAAGCATTGTGGCATGGATTTCAAATGCAGGCTCTCTGCTAAGCCAGGTGCTCAACCCCTAGGGCCCACTGCTTTGGGTTGCTTTGAAAAATGTTAAGTTTCCTGCCACTGGGGGCATCCCAACATAGGAGACAGGGAGTCTAACACAACCTTAATGTTCTCTTCCTGTGAGGAGAACTTGAGGCTCTGTGCTTTGTCAAAACAGGAGAGCCACATTTTGAGTGTGCCTAGCTACACTAATGTAAGGAAACACATAGAAAGTTTCTGCATTGACAAGAGAAAAAGACTTTATGGACATCTTGAAAATGTCCTGGGGTTCTGCCTAAGCACCTCTGTGAGCTAAAGAGTTACTGCTCTCCTGGGACAAAGAGGACATACTTGAGGGCAGAGTTAGGGTTTCTGAGAAGAGGAACAGGACATTTGCCTAAGTATCTGAGGAAAGTAGCCAAGCCACAATGAATGAAGGATGGGGACTGAGGGAAGACTTTGCCCAGGTGAGCTCAGGGGTTAGTGCATATGCTCTGACTCCAGGGGCAGAGCCAGAGGATAAATCATACGAATCCAGTGGACAAGACCTGGGCTTGAGTCCCCCAACAGGGCTAAGACCTCAAGACGGTCTGTAAGCAGGATGGGCCCCGAGCTGGCCAGGTGTCCTACACACCTGGCCGGGGAAAGGTTGTGTTGTTGGTCCTCAGGGAATAGGAGAAGGGGATCATGGATGATGTGCTCCCTACACCGACCACCCTGAGGAAATGAGGGCCCTGGGAAAGGGGTTGACGCACCTTCCGCAGTCCCACCGACAGCAGGAAACTCTGGATTGTGATTTATCCCTCCTCTGGGGGCTGGGGTGGTGATCAGAGGACTGTCAGGGATTTCTCGAACTCCTTCACTTACAAAAAAGACAGGAGGTCTGAACAAGTTACACAGGGGATGTAGCAATCAATGATAGCAAGAAAAATGCCCGAGAAGATCTGTAAGCAGTTGGGGACTGAGGGAGGTCAGAGGCATCATCATCATGATGCCTGACTAGTCATTAGGAGGGCACAGAACCCAGAGTTAACATATTTAAAAGGTCACTTTTCCCACAAGTTGGGTGAAACAAATTGCCCTGGTTTTACCTAAAGGAATAACCCTTAAGGTTCTGCTATTCAGTTTAAAAAGGAAAAAGTGTCTCTTACAGTGCTACACCTTATGCTCACATTTAAAAAGACTACTTTTTCATTTAATCCATTTGCATGTGTATTATTACCCCACCTTACCAGACGAGGTAACTGAGCTTCAGAGGTATTGATAAACTTCCCCAAAGTTAATGATAAGAGTAGGATTTGAACCCAGGACTGAAGACTTCAAATGCTGAGCTCCCTTCTACCAGGCTGCCTCAACATCGGGGAAATTTCAAAGTCCAGAAAAGTCCAGAACCAAACAGGATAAACTCTATTTACTTCTTTGGCTAACAGGTGAAGGGAAGTCCCACTTGGCCTTGTCAGAAAATTCATACTTACATGACAGTTATCCCAAGATATCTGCATTTTAATATTAGACTCTTGGAGTAGAGGAGGGAGTTAAACTTAGAGGAAACGAGTGATATGGGGAGTAACTCATGCTGTCATTTAGAGGGGGGATGACCATGGGACGATGACCATGCGATCAGCTGTGAGGCTGCTCGATAATCAATTTTCAAGTCTACTTCTGCAAAAGCAACTGGAAGTGAGGTACTCAGCCAGATATTCTTTAAGAAATAGGCTGTCCTCCAGCAGAGCCAAGGTAGGTGACCTTCTAGGACATCCAGAGGAAGAGGCAACTGATACCATACCATTAGCTATCTTCAGGGTGAACATATGGATTTAATTCAGTGGTAATGAGTAATGATGATATTTTGCTGCTCTTTGGAATTCATAATGACCCTATGGGTAGCAGCTGCCCTTAAATGCTATCTATCTTTCTGTGGGGGCTAAAAACTCACTGCCTCCCACCTTCCCAGACTGTCTCCAATTTCTGTGTGGAAAGCCAACAGATAAGTAAAAACTTTAAAAAAGTGAGCTAGTAGCTTCACTTCATGAATGTTTTATCACCTTCAGAAGTTCATCTAGGAGGCCAAATTATCACAGGATTTATTTTTGAAAAGCGAACGTTATAAAGCATTTGAACAAAATGAATGAAGTCAACGAACAGGTGTTTCCTACACATACAAAAAAAAAAAAAAGACTCCATTCTCCCAGGGGGCATATTACTTCTATCCAGAGGGTCAGAGTTGGTTTAAAAGGCTACTTCTTTGTCACATGCTTAATATGGGTTCAAATACAGGGGCCAATCCTTAAATTAAAGAAAACTATGCTGAGACACAGAAATCAAATGGAAGAACTACAGGAATTACACATTTTCAACTTGTTAACATCGGGATTTTTTTTTTTAAAAGCTCTTATCTTAGGTGTTAAAGTAAAAAGACGACCTATGGATTAGTTAGCTTTGCCTAAAAGTCATTAAATGGCCTTGCACAGCAGTGCTGATTTAAAAATAAGATATGCAAATTTATGTACCAATAGTAGAATAAATGAAAACGAGAAATGATGCAAAATAGGTGAGTCTATCTTGGGCTGTGTCATTTCTTGGTTTATCAGTGTTAATAACTACGTAATTTCAAAATAAAATGATGCCTTCAGCAGAGAGCACACAATTTCCCCACGGCCCATGAGTGGAAAACAGACTAGTTCCTTGACTATTATCTCATCTTACCATCACTTCAATAGGGCCCCCTTTTGGGTTTTCAGCCTTTGTACTCATGTGCGGAGTCCACGGTTGCAGAGATTAAGGCAAAGGCCACAATTCAAGCCCATGGGTGCTGCCCAGCAGGGATTCAGGGTGAAATCGTAACTCTATCTTTGCCCTCCAGGAGCCCACATGCCAGGAAGGGCTCACAGGACACTTGTTTTCTTTTGGAACTTAAACCTCAGGTGAAGGAAATGTGAATTCACAAAACCACATATTGGAGGATAAAGATACTGCCTCCATCACCTCCCTAGGTTGTGTGAGAATTGCTTCTTATGCTCTAGAAAGGATTAACGTATACTTTCTGCTATGAAATTAGCTCCAGTGCTGAGATATATAAACTTGCCACCAAAACTGAAATCACCCTGACCTGAGACACACGGGGACTTCTCTGAAGTCTTTCTGTCCTTCCTCAGGCTCCTTACGGGTGCCTCCTGAATGACCCTTAAGCCCGAGGGATACAGGGAAGGCAGGGGAAAGTCTGCAGGCCGACTTAGATAGAGGTAGGCCACAGTGATGACTTTATTTCTTCCATCACCAAAACAGATCCTACTTCATTTATGACTTCCTTTGAACCTTTTCTCTGTACTTCTCCTGATGCAATGATGCAAATGAGCCTTCCAGAGAAAAGTGGGCTTCTTTATGAATGGCTGGTGTGGGGAACTAGTTTGGCTACATGCAGGTTTGAGGCTCATTGCAATGTGATTCATCTCAGCTGGTTATGTGCAGAGAGCAGCTGGCAGCAGGTACCCAAATAGCTGCAGAGAGAAGTTAAAAGGGACTGCTGCCTGCTGAGAGAGCAGAAGAATTACTTTAAAGACTCCCTGAAGCACAGCCTCCAGCAGCAGAGGGGCACTGGCAGGGGGGGCAGAGAAAACAGTAGCAGCTGACAGCCTTACTGATAAGCAGTTGGAGAAAACATAAATTGGCCATTCAGAGTGTAAGTTCGGGGACCAAATGGGATTCTAGGAGGTGGAGTGACAAATGGTGACAAGCTATTTGGACAACCTGAAAGGAGAAGCTGAGTGAGAAGCGCCCACCCTCTAAGCCCTCCGTGCAAAGTCAAAGATGAAAGACACCAGCAAAGAAGAAAATCTTGGCCAGCTGGAACCGGGGAGCTGTGGTTCTGGAAACGACTACAAACCTGGGTACACATCTCGCCTCCCCCGCACCCCCCCCCCACCCTCCCTGGTCATGTCTCCACTTTGGCAGGTGGAAAGCGATCCTGAGCACACACTAATCACGTTTAGAGACTAAAATATGATTAACATAAGGTCATGAGCTGACTCATTCTAACCAACTTATTATGTGGAAGGAGAGGCAAACACAAATGGAAGGAAAAGGACGATGCCACACTGAATGCTTGGTATCCCACCTCAGAAGCAATGAGGATCCAGATAAATCAGCAAAATGAAACATGGTGGGGAAAAAGGATAAGAGGCCCCTCTCCATCTCCCTCATGATGGGAAGAAACAAAGAAGTTGGTGAGCAAGTATCATACAAGGATAAGTACTGGAAAAAAAAACAAACAGGCTAGAAGTTTAGAAGCAAAATGGCCCATGGTCCCTACATCACATGACTCACAGAAAGAATGTCCACTCTCAGATGCCCCTGCAGCCCAACCCCGTGCAGTTGGGCACGATGCCTATGCATCTGAGGTGTGTGTCTGTTTGTATATCTGTATGTCTGTCTGAGAATAAGTGAAGGAAGGTATCAGAGTGACAGGAGAGAAGGAAGAACAAAGAATTCTTTTTGAGCTCTTTGAAAATTGGCATTTTATAACAGGTGAATACAGGATCAAGAAATTCTTAAAACAGGCCAAACTTTAATCTGTTCTCTCTACTATTACTCCTAGCATGTAACTTACGAAAAATATTTTTAAAAATAATGCCTTTTTTTGGAATTGCAGGCTGATCTAGTTGAAGATTCACGTAAGATTATCAGATAAGTATTTTTTTTAAATATTTCCCCCCCAAAATGTATTACCGGTGAATTTACCAAATTTACATCTGGTTGGCAACAAGAGGTTGCAATGTTACATGACTGCTATATCATTATATGCAGTATGTACTTACTAAAACTACTATAATTATTTAATAAAAGCACCATTTAGATTCTTATGATCCATGAAGCTTTTACACCCTTGTGACAAAGCCCTTGGGATCAGTTGTGGGGCACTGAGAATCGGGCAAGGCCACAAATGGGGTCTGCACTCAAGAATTTATATTCATCTCAGAAAATACACAGCCATTGCATTTGGGGGAGAAAATCTGTTTGTTTTCTTACTTGCCTCTCTCTCATAAAACTAGACTGCAGGGGGACTTTTGGTTATTTGGATTTCTGAGGAACCCATTTTATCATTATGGACTTAGGGACATCTGTACTTCCTATGCTATTGGCCTGTAGTTGCTTTTCGTTTTAAGCTGGAATTATCTACAGAGTTACTTCCCTCCAGTTACTACAGTGTATAGGAGGCGGTCTCTAAATGAATTCATGATCATCTCGGTATTTTATGAGATTACGAAAACCAATTTGACTTTGACCCTAGGCACATAAAAAGCGAAAAACAATGATGCCATGAGAAAGGGTGTTTTTCATGTTTCTAAGAAAGCTCCCGGGGCTGTGACTACAAATGAGACACAAGTGAAAGAAAAGCCTCTGTCCTGAGAAAGAAGATCCAAACTTTTCAGACTGATCATGTTCCTTGTAATTGTAAAGATTTTATTTTTTGAGAGAGAGAGAGAGAGAAGCAAGTGGAAGGGCAGAGGGAGAGGGAAGGAGAGAATCTTTTTTTAAGTTTTTATTTATTAATTAATTAAATATTTAATTATTTAATTATTAATTAAATATTTAATTATTAAATTATTTAATTTAATTAAATATTTAAATATTTAAATAAATATTCAAAATATTTATTTGACAGAGAGAGATTACAGGTAGGCAGAGAAGGAGGCAGAGAGAGAGGGGGAAGCAGGCTCCCTGCTGAGCAGAGAGCCCGATGAGGGACTCGATCCCCAGGACCCAGAGATCATGACCCAGGCCGAAAGCAGAGGCTTTAACCCACTGAGCCACCCAGGCGCCCGGGAAAGAGAATCTTAGGCAGACTCCAAACTGAGGAAGGAGCCCTATGTGGGGTTCAATCTCAGGACCCTGGGATCATGACCTGAGTAGAAATCAAGAGTTGGATGTTTAACCACCTGAGCCACCCAGGCACACCCCCCCCTTGTAAATTTAAAAGTTTTTCTTTTTTTCCGTGTTATGCTGAGATACTGTCCTCACCAAACAAACAATACGCACATTCTACAAACCCAGACCTTCTTTAAAAGCATAGTGGAAACTTGCTTTCTGGAAAAGCCCCACTCCACTGGATTAGTTGGATACTTACGAACACTGAACTCCGAAAAAGAGGTTGCACTTATTCTTGGTGGGCTGTAACTAATGAGCTCCAGTTAGGAAACCAGGAATGCTACTGAGCATGTGGAGGGTGTTTACATTTTTCAAAGTTACATTCACAAATAAAAGCAAAGACATACTTTAGATAGTTCAGAAACGGAGTGATTATCCAAACTAATACTGCAGAAATCCTTGCACCCATGGTAGCTTGCACTTAGAATCTCTCCTCCCATGTTCGAACCTGAAAATCCCTGATTCATTGCGGCACTTGGTTACACTCTTTGGTAATAGAGTAAAACTGTATTTTTCTCCCTCCCAAAGTAGTAAGGCTCTAGGGTTGGGGCTGCTTTGAATGGTAATGAATTAGATCACCCTCAGAAGGCAGCCATGAGAAATCCGACTAAGTGGATTCCTTACAACACTTCATAGTGTTAAAGTAGCCATATTCCTGACTCGGCTGCTAAAGGTAATACCTATTCATGGAACCAGGGAAATTTTCTGGACCCCATTCTGGAGCTACTCCCCCTTGCCTCCCCCCTGCCCTGCAAGGCTATGGAACATTTTCTCCTGGCAAACTAGCCGAGTTTATAGAATGCTGTGTTGGTAAAGTGGGACTGCTCATCCATCATACTGCTTTTTGAATCACAGCTTCTAATTTTTATTCATGACACTCAGGTATGTGACTTAGAAGCATCACACCTAGGATGGCTCAGACACCCACAGTGCAAAAAGGACCAAGATTTGGGGGTTTGTGTTCCAATTATTTTCATGGCATACTGAGCTTAATCATACTTCGTAGAGGAAGGACTAAACCGCTAATTGGCTGTAACTAAGCAAACTGAGGCCTTTTGATTAATCAAGCCAGCCAGCTTTCAGTTTCTGACATCAAAATTTATACTCTCCGTGAAAAAAAAAAACAACAACAAAAAACAAGGCCACGGCTACATAACATTAAACCAACACACAATTAACAACACTTTGTTCTAATTATCTGTGGGCACAATTAATGTTGCCTCTACGGTTCATTTTTCTTCTTTGATGGCTCTTAGAATATTTATGGAGATTAGTCCGTGATGCATTGGTCTTCTCTATGATCTGGGCTTTCCCTACAAGCTCCCACACAAATCTGAGCAGGGCCAAGTAACACATTCATGCAGATTAATTCCTGATATATTGGCTTTTTTCCCCCTAACATCTGAGGTGTTTCCAACGGGGGTCCACCCAAATCTGGCCTCGTGGTGTGCTGCAGGGACAGGTGCCCTCACACTTGAGCCCACTACCTCCCACTGAGGACGTTTTCTTTCCCTCCACAGTTGGTCATAACTGATAAAAGGTTACGTCTTGATTGAACAAGCTTCCAGGAGCTGGAGGGCCAAAAGGGCTTCTGTAAAACAGCGCTGCCGACACTAACAAAACCCAAGGTAAGAGAAATCCCCAGCTGCCTGTGATGGGGGAGAGTCAATTGCAGACAAGTTCAGTTCTCTCACATCAATAGTAAAGAGACAGGCGGAAAGACAAGGAGTGCCGATCAAAGGCTTTCCATGATTGGTATGGATTTATGGCAGGCATGTATTTTCCTACACTCTGAAGTCAGTGGGGGCCTAAGTTTTCAGGCCATAAATATGCCCCCCATGGCTCAGAACTGTTGGCGCTGCCCCTTGGTGTGTTTGTTTGGCCGTGTTATTTTACGCCGTGAAGACGGGCTGAAACGCCATGGGGAGCTGGGGCTCCGGGGTGCTGTGGAGGCTCCAGGGGCTGTTAGTTATGAACATCTGTAGACAGATCAGAGGTTTGATTTGACAACGCCGTAAGTTCAAAGAAAGCAGGAGAAGAGGAAGAAATAATGTTAGCTTCTAAGGTATGTGTGTGGCGTAGATGGGTAGCTTCACGTACCTGCCCATAGGACAGGCAAAGGCTTTGAGTCTAATTTTTGGCCATAAGTACCTCAGGCTTCAGGCAGGGCCACTTGCTGGTGGCTCCTTGAGACTGGTTCAGGCTTTGCTGCTTTTAGCCAGGCAACTCCCTCTGCCTCTCCTCCTACTCTTTGCCTGGAAAATTTGCAAGAAGCCTCCAAGACTTGGTTCAAATGGCACCTTCTTACCTCCAAGACTTCTCTAAAAAGAATCCAGTCAGGCACTTCTTCTTTGGTGTTTCACAGATGCTTGTATGCAATTTTTAACATTTTTTGAAATTTTAATATGTATTCTGTTCATTATTTGAATTAGCGTATTTTTGTCTGCCTTCCAACCACGTGAGCCTCAAGGACAGAGAAAATGTTCTGTGGATCTTTTTTTTTTTAAAATAGGAATAGAGTCTGTCTCTCTCTTTTTTTTTTTTTTTTAATTTTAAGATTTTGTTTTATTTATTTGACTGAGAGATCACAAGTAGGCTGAGCAGAGAGCCCGATGTGGGGCTCAATCCCAGGACCCTGAGATCATGACCTGAGCCGAAAGCAGAGGCTTTAACCCACTAAGCCACCCATGCACCCCCCATGGATCTTTTGTAAGTTCAGCATCCAGTAGCAGCCCAGGCCTAGAGATGCCAAAGAAGGGACAGAGGAAGGAATGAGAGAGTGAGGAGGAGAAAAGGAAGGAGAAGGAGAGCAGGAGGAGAAGACAGAAAAGGAGGAGAGGGGGAACTTAGAACAAGAAGATACCACAGAAGAAAAGGGCAAAACTAAGTTGCAACCTATCTTCCTGAGTCATATGAAAGCATTCTGACATTTAAATAACCAAAACACTAGAACTTTGCTAAAGCATGGAGATGATGGGATTGTCAGTTGAGATGTTCCACCCTCTAATGGCCGGATGCTAACACACACCAACAATATCCCTCTCCGGGGCCTAGGAGTTCTTATGGACCTATTAGAAAGAGAAACAGTCCTCTCACTGGTGTTGCTGATTTGGTGGGGCACTAACCTGGAAGCTTCTGGCTGCCATTTTTCCCAACACATTAAGAGAGCCTGGATTAGAGAGCCTGAAACCCACTTAGAGGAGAGCAAAGCTGAGAGACAGAAACAGCTCCCTGACCTCGTCTGAACCTCTGCATTTACTGGGCCTCTATCCACTGTTACACCTCCGTTTCTAGTGCCATGAATATGCTTTCACTTACATCAGCCAAGTAGAGCCTCTGTAACTTGCAACTGAAAGAACAATCACAAACAGAGTTCCCTGAAAGATCAACACGATTACCTGCACTGTAAAGTCTTCCCAAGGATTCAGGTCTCTGAAACTGTTCCAGCAGCCCAAGAACTTTCCCCTCATTTTATCCTATACTGAGCAATAAGGGCAGCGCCTTAAATGGTGGACTGGCTGCTTTTCCCTAAAGGTGTTGTCCCTTTCAGAGACTTCCCTGGAGTTCTTCATTTTAGAGAGCCACTTACTCGTTTTTGTTTTTTTAAAGACTTTATTTATTTATTTGACAGAGAGAGATCACAAGTAGGCAGAGAGGCAGGTAGAGAGAGAGGGGGAAGCAGGCTCCCTGCTGAGCAGAGAGCCCGATGTGGGGCTCAATCCCAGGACCCTGAGATCATGACCTCAAATGAAGGCAGAGGCTTAACCCACTGAGCCACCCAGGCACCCTGAGAGCCACTTATCCTTAACTAGGTACAAAGAAATTGAACAGCCTACTTGCATAACTGTTTTTTTTTTTTTTTAATTTTTATTAACATATAATGTATTATTTGCCCCAGGGTACATGTCTGTGAATCGTCAGGCTTACACATTTCACAGCACTTACCATAGCACATACCCTCCCCAATGTCCACAACCCAGCCACCCTATCCCCACTCCCACACCTCCCAGCCACCCTTAGTTCATTTCGTGAGTCTAGGAGTCTCTTATTGCATAACTTTTTTTTAAAAAGAATGGTCATGTTTTAATATTCAATTAAAATATATATGTAAAATGTTTATGTACCAAGATTCTCATCACAGCATTACAATAATGAAAATGTGTCAACGACCTAAATATCCAAAGGAAAGAGATTAAATAAATGGTACTCTGCGTTCATTTGATAAATTTCTGCATAGCTGTTAAATCATATTTTAAGAACTATTGAATAAGATGGAAAAACAGTATTGATATATTACATGAAGGAGCAAGCTATAAACTGTATAAAGTGATATTTTATAATTTCCTAATTTGATTAAGTACAACAGGAAAAAAAGTGGAAATAGACATGCTAAAACATCAACAGCAGATATTTCTGAGTGATATAATTGCCATTTTTCTATTGCCTTATATTTTCCAACTTCCTATGATGTGACTGTTACCTTTATAATCAGAAAATTGCTAGTATAAAGTTATATACTTTAGGAATTTTTTTTTAACTTCAAGCCCCTTTGCCAAAGAGGAATTTTTGTCTCTAATCCTAGCTTAGTGATTGTTGCTAGGTGACCCAGAGTTGGATACAAATTAATCAGGAGAAAGTTATATACCAGATGCTTTAAGACATCTGTCTGGAGTTACCTGTCAGCAGACTGTCACAGAATTTTAAAGATGAGAAGGAAACAGTCAAGGATTTCTATTCAAACAGTAGTCTGAAGAAACCAGCATGTTTCTTCATAACTTTTAAAACATCTTTTTATGTCATCTTAGGATAGAAGAGGATAAAAGTGAGAGGAAGGAGAAGGTAAGAACTTAAAGCCAATTGGGAACACTAAGAAATTAGACTTCCTCTCATCGGCAAAGAGCTGAAGCTAAGCCTGGGTGTATTGTACCCACCCCCATGTCAGGGGAGCCATCAAGGTGGGGAGGAAGATGGTTGTGACTACACACTTTCCTCAGGCTCTGGCGCTCCCTGGCACTGGGTGGCTGGGGCTTCTGCATCTGAGCTTGAAGATTCAGGGAAAGTTCTACCCAGTTCTGCTGAACTGGACTTAAAAGGTGTTCGAAGAGTTTTTACTATCACTCGAAAACTCTTCTCTGTGCCTGGCTACACATCTAAATCCCCCACAGGGCTTTATGACAACACAGATGCTGATTCCATTTTAGATTTCAAGAGTTGGAGTTGCCCAGGTTGTCAACTAGACATCTCAAGTTTAAGAAGCTCTGCTTCTGCGTGAGTTTCACCCCCTGCAGATTTTGCTCCAACATTTCTATTTCTCTCTCCTGCATCATGGCTTTTGACCTTTCCACTGGATCATTCTCACTGGCACACTAGCACGCCACCAACAGTCCCCCGCTTTCCGTTGTTGTTTTTGTATTTAAGAGCTTCCCTTGTGTTGTGTCTCTCTTCCGGAATAACTGTCTCCACGTCAGCTCCGCTTCACAGGAAAACTTCTCAAAAGAGCTGTCTGTATGCGTTGTCTCTGCCTCCTTTCTGTCCTACCTGCTCCAATCAGAAGTTGTTGTCGTCCAGCTTTTAGCTATCCCCATTCCTTGCCAGAGCCAGTCATGGATTCTGTGCTTCTTCTTTCTTATTCTGTTAGTGGTCCTGACAAGGCTGCCCTTGAAACAATTTCTTCTTTAGACTTCTATGACACCTCACCTTTCTGATTTGCCTCCTACCTCCTATGACTCTTTCCCAGGCTAGTTTTCCTTCCTCTGCCAGACCTCTAATGGAAGAGCACCGCAGGGGTCTGTCCTATGACCTCATATCGTCCACATTTATACTTACTTCTGATGTGGCTTTATTAAGTCCCAAATGTCGAATGACATCTATATTCTGATGACTCTCAAATCTCTCTCTCTTGCCCTGACCTTGGCCTTGGATATCCAGCTGCCTACCAAACATCATCACTTGAATGTTTAGTGGGAATATCACACCGATGATTGTATATTCCTTCCCCCAAGTCACCTCTGCTCTGAACCTGGCCTGTCCCAGAAATCTGCTTTAACTCAGTTGCTAAGGCTGAAAACCTAAAAGTCACTCTTGATTTCGCACTTTCTCGCACATTCTACATCCAATCCTTCAGTAATTCCAATAGGTTTTACTTCTACAACACATACTTACGTAACCATTTATCAGCACAGCAAAATGGAACCACAGGGGAGTTCAAATTCTAAGTGTCACACTTACTGACTACATAGCCTTTGCAACTTACCCAACTTTTGGGGGCTCAGTGTCCTCTTCTTTAAAATGGAGATAATCATATCTCCCCTCCCCCACATGGCTATTATAAAGATTAAAATAGTGTGTATATGTGTATATGTACAGACAGGTAAACTGGAACAGTGCTTGAACATACTAAGCTTTATGTCAGGACTTGCCACCACTCTCATCATCATTATTCTCTAGTCCACTAGTCCAATGATATTATATATTACTATTTCCTAATAGTCCTAGGTACCTGTTCTAGACCAGTCTACTAACAACCTCTATCTGGAATCTAAAACGGTCTCCAGCTTGGACTTCCTGTCCTGCTATTAGCCTACCAAGAAGCAACAGTTGTCTTCTTAAAGCATAACTTGGACCACGTTACTTCCCTAGTTAACAACCTCTGATGGCTTCCCTTTAAGTTTACAATTATATTCAAACTGTGAAAATAGCCTACAAGGCTTTAAAGAGTCTGGCCCTTATCTACCCCTCTGAATTCATCTTCTTCCCATTTTTTAACCTTACACTTGTGTTCTAGGGCAAATTTTCTTCTTCTGTTCCTCCAACTTGATAACCTTTCCACCATATATCTAGGCTCCCCAGTTGCAGTTTCTCCTTGTTCTTCATCCAGATCTTTATACAGCTGTCTCCCTTGTGTTATTTATTTATTTATTTAAAGATTTTATTCATGTATTTTAGTGAGTGACAGTGCCCAGGAAGAGGAGCTGGGGTGGGGAAGGGCAGAGGCAGAGGGAGAAGCAGACTCCCCGCTAAGCAGGGAGCCTGATGTGGGGGCTTGATCCTAGGACCTCAGGACCATGATTGGAGCAGAAGGAAGATGCTTAACCAACTGAGCCATCACATGCCCCTCCCTTGTGTTATTTATACTTCACCCAAATGGCCGGGGAAACACCACCATTGTATGTAAATACCTCTCTCATTTCCATCCCCCATTCTCTGGTGATTATAGCACCTGGTTTTTCTTATTCAGAGGCACTCCTTTGTCTGTTTGTTTGTTGGCTTGGTTATTTACTATTTAAGTGTGTAGTTTCTGTCTCTGTTCACTGGGGTTTTGGACCATGAAAATTGATCTACTCCTAGTATTTGGCCCATAGATAGTATTCAATAAATATCTATTGACTATGAACTCAACATATAATTATGATGTGCACACAGCTTTGAGAATTACTATTTTAAACTACCTCATTTTAAACAGGAATTACTGATTAACAAAAATGCTTGTGCTTAGCACTTTAATTGTCATACTTTCATGGAAAGGCGTAACTAAGTAGAAAATGCTGTTATTCACTTTAGCACATTTAATTGGCATTCTCTTCTGCACAAAATAAATCTTTTATATAAGAAGCCAAGTTCTTCTGACCTTGAGGCTATAGCTAAGGCATTAGCACTTACCTCAGGGCTCAGAACTCCCAGGTTGTCTTAGGCCTGCTCTTCCCCTGGCTAGAGTCTGGGAATCAGAGATTCTGTGGGAGTTGAGACTGAGCAAAGGGCATGTCCAGCTTGATTTCTAGTCAGGTGTGAAGCTGGTCAATGAGTGATGAGAAAGGGCAGGTGGAAATGTGCAGAGGGAGGCCTGAGACAAGCAAATCATGTATTTTAAGGAATATGCCCATAAGCAAATCCAGGGCCTGAGGCCAAAACCCAGGGCAGACACAAGGGAACAGGGAAGACACAAGGTCAAGACAATGGATTGTGGAGGTCAAGTCTGGGAAAATCCCTTGGTCGGGGTGGGAGAGAAGGGTGGTCCTTTGATAGACGTGGCCTGTGCCAGTGAGCTTGATCCTAAGTTGAGTAAGCAGTCTCTTAAGCACAAGTCTTGAAAACCAGGATTTTTAGAAAACAGAAAACACTACACTAGGCACTTAAAAGCTACAGAAAATGTGGAAAGGCATCTTTATCACCCATGTGACTTTTTTTTGTTTTTTTTTTTTTCACAGAGATCACAAGTAGGCAGAGAGGCAGGCAGAGAGAGGAGGAAGCAGGCTCCCTGCTGAGCAGAAAGCCCATGTGGGGCTGGATCCCAGGACCTTGAGATCATGACCTGAGCCGAAGGCAAAGATTTTAACCCACTGAGCCACCCAGGTGCCCCACACCCACGTGACTCTTATGGCACAGAAAAAATATAGCAAACCATTCCTCCACCAGACAGCAGGACCCTAAACAAATCTTACAAGTTAGACCCAGGGAGAGTAGTTGCGAATTGCTAAGACAAAAGAGAGAGGAGCATGGGGAGAGATGGAGAGAGAGAGAATATCAATAATTATTTTGATTGCTGGCCCTGGAACTCTTTTTGGAAGGTAAATGTTAAATTTAGCAAAATACCTTGATGAGCTCTGGAAACACTATGGAATGAGGCCATGAGTGGAGTGCAGGGACTGAGTATAGAGCTCTGCATAACCAGTGATGGGGTCTTAGTTGAGGGAGAAGGAGCTCGTGGGAAAGAGCTGGCCCTGTTCTCTGTCAGGCTGGGAACTGAGTTGCAGAAATGATCAAGGGAGAAATGCCCTGCAGCTGAATGACTTAGAGGAAACAGCTAACTACGGATCAAGTTCAAATAGACAGTAGTGAGAATTGTGGGTAAGGAGAGAATTTAGTTAATATTGGGCAAAGAATTTTAGAAAACAAGCAGTGATCCTGACCAGAAGAAATTAATTTAGAAAATAAAATGTTTTTGTGAATTAAAATTGTGGAGATTAATGGCCCTTAGAGATATCATCTATTGCATCCAACTCTAGCTGGATGCAAGAGTTGTTGCCTAAAATATAAAGATCTCTGTGAAAGAAAAAAAAATTCTGCTTTCCTTTTACTCAGTGAGGGCTTAAGAAACATTTGCTGCCAAAGGTATTTTTAAAATCCCTTTTTGCTTGTTAAATGAAATGTCCTTCACAAAGTTGTCTCAGTGACAATTAGATGAACTAAGAGCCACAGTCACTGTAATTAGGAATAAAACTAACAATTTAAGTACTTGGTTCTAGGGAAATAAGAAATTATAGTATCAACTAAATTTCTACTATTAAATCCAGGTAATTCAAACTCTGGATGAAGCTATGACTTTCTCAAAGCTCTCAGACAGCAACCTCAGTCCCCCTTGAGAAGGCTTTCCCACCTTCCTTGGTGACTTCCTTAAAAACAACACAAGTATGAGAAGCTCTGGGGAGACAGGGAGGATTCCTGGCTGTGTGCCCAAGTGGGGCTGCCAGACGTTCCCTAAGGTGACTTCTCTTCTGCCCCATGTTTGGTATCAAGCCTGTCCATCCTCAGTTGCTCGTGTGTGGAATAGCTCAGTTTTTCCACTTGTATTAATTGCTGAATCCAAACAAACAGAAAAAAAAAAAATGATATAACAAAGTCAGGAGCCTTGGCATGGGTGCATGGAGGGGGCCATGTGCCAGGCACCACTGTACAAATATTAACTCATTACCTTGGCATCGATGCCCTGGAAGGTAGTTTACTATTAGGATTCTCATGTTGGCTATTGAGTAAACAGAGGCACAGAGCCTAGTGAACTGACCCAAGGGTTCAGAACTAGAAAGGAGTAGACCTGAGATTCAAACAAAACCCTGGGAATCTGGCTCCAAAGTCCATACTCTGAACTCTTTTGCTTTATTTTTGCCGAGGAAATTAGTGTAAAAAGGGCGTGCTCACCATAGACAACATGGCGGATTGGGGGCAGAACTACAGTAATCAAACATAGAAAACAAGACCTCTCTGTGTCTTGTTTCTTCACATTAATTAAGTTTTCAGGCTTCTGTTGACCCCATTGTTGAACTCTATATTTAGATGTTAGCTGAAGGTCCCTTGCACCTGGTTAAGATGAGATGGGCTCACCACAGTCAGGCTTAAAAGTAACTACGTCCCTGTTCTAGGCACTGAGCCAACCTGTAGAAAAAGCCATCTTCACTCAGTCTTTCCGCATGTGAGATATCAATCAAGATCTAGTAACTGGAATGTTCTTTGAGGACAGCCATTGAGGAATTAGCACACACAGTGATGCCTCAGGCCACTCAGTAAGAGACCAGTGGTTCCAGATCATTCTGGAGGGCTGTGGTGGCTCTAGATCCTCCTTAATGTGCCCTTAGCTCAGCCTCACTTCTACCTGTTTATGTTTTACATGCCGAACTTCTATACAGATTTTTTTTTTTTTAAGAAATGCTTTGACTACTTAAAATTTTGATTTTTTTCTTGCAGTCATCTTTATATAGTACTGGATAGTTCATGTATCCATTTGCTCAATTTTTCATTATCTTAGGTATTGGGAAAACAAAGTGAAATACCATACAGCACCTTTCCTCACGGAGCATGCAATTTTAGGAGTCCTGATCCAGTTTGAGGTCTGAACTGAATTTAAAAATGAATTACTCTCCTCTGCACACTTTCTTAGGCATTGTAATCAGAATCACGAGGTCAAGACTCTCAGTACTACAAATTTCAACATTTTCTTCATCAGTGACAAATGAATCACAATAGCAGATACTAGGATCCTATTCATCTAGGAGAACCAAGAAAGGAAGACTTACACTCATTTAAAACCCATCTCAATAAAAGAAGCATAGCACTGTCATTTTTCTTTAAACATGTAAAAATTGTTTCATTGCTTACCTCTAGAGCTTTCAATCTTTCCAATAGGAATTTGGTATTTTCTTTCCCCTCATCAGCACTGCTGCTTTCGCTCCTTGAATCCTCATCCACCACCATGTGAAGACCTTCCAAAGTTTCCTTGTGTTTTTTCTCTTCCTCTGACAGTTTTTCCTGAAGCGAGAAGTAAGTACTATTTTCAATAATCTCCCCTGAAAAATAGGCAAGAGTCTGAGGCTGAAAAGTCTGAAACCTTTCTACTGCTTTTATGTTCTTTTTGGGACTGAGGCAGAGAAGATTTTGCTAAACAAATTCCCAGTGGTTTTATTAGTAAAACACAATAAATTAATGAATCCTGGCAAGAAAAAGCCATTGGGTCAATACCCCAGAATGTAGAAGTCCTCTGCCCTGTTGGAGAAGTTGACCCAGGCAACAAAACCTTAGGTGGAATCATGGGGGCAATCCATTTTTATCCACACAGTGGAATTCAGCTGTATCCTAAACTAGGAAAAAACAAATCAACCTTGATATCTTGATTTGTGAAGAGTTTAGCTCCTCAAAAGAGGATTGTGAAAGTCACTGGACATGCAACTATTTAATTATTCTAAGAGAAAATAAAATCTTATGAAATACTGAAATGAGACTGATTTCAGAATTCTAAGCTGAAACCAATTAGTTCCTTTGGCTTGATGACACAGCTCTTAAGGACCCTTTAGTTCCCTTTCTAACACTCCAGGATTTGTAGTATAGTCTTGAGGCAGACATAAAATGTTCTTATCTTGTCTTTCCTCCCTGTTGGAAGCTCCTCACTCAACCTTATCTCTGGCAGCTTTTGGAAGTTGAGAAGTGTTAATTTGAGCCTTATGATTGCCTCTTGTTTTCAGGGGAAAAAGAAATGTCAAGAGAATATCATATGAAAAAAAAATCTCATTCATTCTGTACATATATTAAAAACCTTGTGCTACAGAACCAGGTGACATCATTCCATTACACTATTGAATTCTAACCCAGCCACTGTAGAAATCATTGTCTGAATACAACTGGTTGTCAACCATGTAGGCTAAAGTAGATTATCAATGGTGAGAGACTTCTTTATTTTTAGCACTAACTCAGATCATTTGCCAATAGAAAGCGAAAAAGCCAGGATTCTTTATCTCTAGGCCCTTAAAAAATCTACTTAGAGGGGGGAAAAGTCCATTTTCCAAACTGTGTTCACAAAAGTGCTTTGGAGGTTCTAAAAATGTTTAATTTATTTTTGAGAATAAATGATAACATATGTAAAAATAGGTCTTAATATGTATGTACATATGTATTAATATACATTGATAGACAGAAAGACCTGGAGACCCACAGTAACTTGACCCATGTTAATCTGTCTTATATAGATTTCAGGCTATCATTTCTTTTGTCATCTCTCTACAGAAATGCACAATTCATTAGGAAGGTGATAGCTCTTTATGAAATCAGGGCTCAGCATGTCTAACCACATATATCGTGCAGATGTGTTCACTTCCATAGCACATATGATTTCAGCTCAGATAAATATCATGAAAGTTTAAGGTGGACATCCTCAGGGCAGGACAAAAATCCAGGTCGTGATGGTATTTTTATGGTTTTGATTCTTTAAGATTTGGTCACTTGTCAGACTTTCATTTCCATGATAAGGAACATGAAGTATATAGAGTTAACAAGTCAACTTGGAAATGAAGAGATCCTTTTGTTTCTCTTTTAAGATTTGAGACTATAATTAAACACTAAACTGGGTCTGTAAAGCATGCTATTTTTTTAAATATCATCTATATCTATTTATCTGTATAAATTATGGTTTTTCACTGCCCTTCAGCCAATTCCACTTGTATTTTCTCTCTCTTCCTCCCTCCCTCTCTTCTAGGAATTAGGTCTCTACAGCTAATTAAAACAAACAAGAGCCACTGTTGTGGTGAACGAGAAGCCAAAAGACTTCAGAATACGACAACAGGGTTCCAGATCTACCATTCATTGGCTTAGCAAATATCATGGGCAAACTACTAAATTTCAGTAACTAGGTTTGTCTTCTAAATACCTAAGTGAGGTTAATGCCAACAAATATAGCATACACGTATATGCAGTCAATTCTCATTATTTCTGGTAATTCTGTTCTATAAAGTTGTCATGAACACTGAATTGGCAAAAACTACCCCTAAGGGAAATACAGGGTTAGGCTCCCGTAAGCAACATTTCTATCACTAATCAATACACAATCTTGTTTTATGAGTGCTCCTACTTAAAGACATGTTATTTAATATATTCTGTTAATTCATTAACATTAAACTAATAGCCTCCAGTCCTATAACACATACCCGAACAAAGTTATCTAATACCTATTTTCTCCATATGGCACTTCACAGCCTTCTTGCCCTTAGGAATACTGGACAGCATTTCAGCAGTATGCTTGGAGGCCATTTAAAGCATTGAAATAACTAATAAAAAGCATAAAATATGAAAAGCATGGTACTAAATAGAATGCAAAAGGACACTTGTTTACAGTAGGTAGTCAAAAAACAAGAAATCAGAGCGATGCCTTGTTTGACCTCAGCTGGGAATGTGTGTGTCCGGTGACTCAAGGTTTTCACTGCACTGCGAATATCTGTGATTTATCATCAAAGCACCACACAATTTGATTGTAAACAAATTTTAGGGAGTAGGAGAATTCAGTAATACAAAATCCAAAAATAACGAGAATTGACTGTACATGCACACACACACACAAGCACACACGCTTAAAGTATCTAGGCACAGTGCCTAAATATTATTATATGAAACAACGGGAAACAACTCAAGATGATATAGATTATATAGGAGTGTTTAGATTGCATAACATGCATGGATGATTTTACATAGTTTGAAGAATGGGTGATTAATGAGGGCTGTGGGATGTGATTTCATGGAAATGTAACATGACTTGCGCTTTGACAAAGTGATATAACTTGAATAGTTAAAGAGACAAACAGTGGGATTTTGGGCTGAAGAGAGAACGGAAACAAAGGCTCCCAGTGACGAATAAGTTTTGTCCTTACTGATTTAGAGAAAACCAGTTTGATGATAGTACACACAGAAAAAAGTATTGAGAGAGTAGTCAAGTACAGGATTGTAGATTAAAAGAGAAAAGATTCTGGGAAATGAGAAATAAAAATTCAGACACAATTCATTTATTGATCTGTTCATCCTACAAATGTTTATTGAGTGTGAACTGCTGCCCATTTGCTGTTCTGGGCGCTGAAGGTACAGCAGACAAGACAAAGTTCCTATATTCCATGAATTTATATTCAAATGAAAGAAAAAAGGCTAAACCCCATATCACATCAGGAAGTTATGTAATTGTAGCTAGTGGTAAATGCTATGAAGGAAAGAAAACAGCATGATGTGATTCAGGTCAGCGTTGCATCTAAAGAAAATGCTAGATGTGGTGATGTCAGAGTAAGGTACATCAATGTAAGAGTAAGTGGCCATTTGAGTGGAGACCATGATGAGGAGGAAGCCGTCAAACAATGGCATGGGATGAAACTTTCCACACAAGTTAGAGCAAAACCAGTGCCCAGAGGCAGGGCTAAGCTTCCCTTGCTGGCCAGCTGGGAGGGAGTCTATGTGTGGGAGCACAGTCACTGTAAGAGCAAGACTAGCCGGAAATGTGACCAGAGAGAGCTGGAACAAGGAAGGTGCTGCAGGGCACGAAAAGGGGTTTGGACTTTATTCCAACTGCAGTAGAGAAGGACTGGAGGCTAATCAGGGAAGTGACAGGGTCTGGTGTACATTTTAGAAACATCATCCTGACGGCCACCATGGAGAATGAGCTGTGAAGGGAAGGAGTGAGGAGGCCCTCGGGGATGCCTTTATATAAGAAACACAAATTAGGAACACTGTGAAACTTTTGGACAAAAGCTTATCAAAACCAGGTCTCGGGGCACCTGGGTGGCTCAGTCGTTAAGCGTCTGCCTTCGGCTCAGGTCATGATCCCAGCGTCCTGGGATCAAGCCCCGCATCGGCCTCCCTGCTCGGTGGGAAGCCTGCTTCTCCCGCTACCATTCCCTCTGCTTGTGTTCCCTCTCTCGCTGTGTTTCTCTCTGTCAAATAAATAAAATCTTTAAAAAAAAAACAAACAAAAAAAACCCAGGTCTCATACAGGATGGAAGGTCAGAAGGCCTGGCTTCAAAGACCAGTTCTTATACCACTGCACCTTGCTGGGCCAATCCTTCAACCTTTTTCGTTCTCAGTTTCCCCCAGATGTAAAGTGAAGGGGTTGGACTAACTGCGCCTTCCATTGCTGAAGTTCTAACAGTCCAATTACTCAAGACACAATTTTCAGGGAGGAAATGTTGTCAATATGCTCCATGGTGACAGAGGTGGCAGGAGAACAGAAAAAGAACATTTACATTTTGTAATAAGAAGGGTATTAGCGGGGACTAGAGAGCTAAAGCACGATGATGACACCCTGCATTGTCAGCGGGCAAGCAGAAAATGGAAAAAAGAGAAAATAGAGGCAATTTTCTTAGATGCTTATTTGAAAGTCTGGGAGCGAAGAGAAGGCCCCAGAAAGAAGCTTACCCAAAGTGGAAACCTTTTTCAAGGCCTAGAAAACTGAGTTGTTTGAGGAACTGAAGAGAAGACGGGCAGCACAGGTGAGGATGCTGAAGAGGAGACCTCCAAAGCAGAGGGGGCAGAGGATGAAGGGTGCTGCGGGAAAAGTCAAGGTTTTTCAAATGCGGTCCCCTGAAAAATATCACTTTACAGCTTAATTCCCGAGTTGGTGTTTTAAATCACTCATTAGTGTCTAGCTTAAGTTTTCTTCCTTTTTTTTTTTGTAATTATTTTATTTTATTGTAATACATACACAGACATTAAATATGACATACATACAACATAGTGTAATAGCTTCAAAATAATATTATCACATATAATACAAACCTACTGAGTTCAATTTAAGACTTCTATGCAGGTATTGTTTTCTTTGGACTTGTAGTCAAAATACAGTGCTTTAAAGTGATGATCATTTTTCTCAAAGTGGTTACACCAGGAACTTTATACAGAGTTAGGTTTCTTTCCTTATTTTTTTTGCTTTAGACAGGTTTTCTCTTTAAATTTTTTTTTTCAAATTTTTATTCAAATTCTAGATAGTTAACATATAGTGTAATACTGGTTTTAGGAATAGAATTTAGTAATTCATCACTTACATATAACACCCATTTCTAGCTTAAGTTCTTTTTTTTTTTTTTTTTAAAGATTTTATTTATTTGACAGAAATACAGCAAGAGAGGGAATACAAGCAGAGGGAATGGTAGCGGGAGAAGCAGGCTTCCCGCAGAGCAGAGAGCCCGATGCGGGGCTCGATCCCAGGACCCTGGGATCTGACCTGGGCTGAAGGCAGACGCTTAACGACTGAGCCACCCAGGTGCCCCTCTAGCTTAAGTTCTTAAAGGACAAGAATTTGAGTGCAAGCAGTTCATTTCAAAAACACAAGGAACACCAGGAGGGAACTGACCAAGGAAGAGATGGGAGCCATTAAAGGCATAATACTAAGCAGATAAAGCTAAATCTGTGGGGGCGCCTGGGTGGCTCAGTCAGTTAAGCGTCTGCCTTCTGCTCAGGTCATGATCCTTGGGTCCTGGAATCTAGCTCTGTGTCAGGCTCGCTGCTCACCGGGGAGTCTGCTTCTTCCTCTCCCTCTGCCCTACTTGTGCACGCGTTCTCTCTCTCTCTCTCAAATAAATAAATAAATAAAATCCTTAAAGCTAAATCCATGGGACACTCAGGAAAATGGGACCAGACCTAGGCTCAGAATCATCCCACCCCAGAGGTGGGGGAGTTGGGGTGTTTATGCACCAACCCCATAGGAATCAGTGGTTGAAGCTACCTGCTGGGGTGTCTGTTTCTGGCTTTTCCAGCCTGCTCCAGGCAGTGAGGCTATGCATACTTCTTACATAAAAGTACCCCCTGGCACAGACACTGATAGCTGGAAGTCATAGGAACATTCTAGATGGTTCTGGGGTATGGGCATTAAAGGCAGGGCAGGGCATTACAGGCACATGGAAGGCTTGTGAAGGCTCTGATGTGACACTGCCCAAGAAAGAAAGCCACATCTGTATGCTGCTCAGACCAGTCCTAAAAGCACACTTTACTGTGTTCTACATTGTAAAATGCCCGGAAACCAGAAGGTAGAGCAATCTGTCCTGTCCTTTTCTCCATTCTTGCCTCCTTAATCACTTCCCAGTGAGAGTTTTAGAGTATAATGTAATAAGGAGAAAGAGAGAAGTAGAAAGGACCTATACTAAGTAAGTAGGTAAGCAAGGGAAAACTAAGCAAAGGGAAAGTGGTAGAAGGAAGAAAAATTGGAGATAGCTTGAAATACGGCTATACCCCATTGACAGATGACTACTGTCCATTTCAGAAAAGACAGCTATTGAGTGTATATTATACACACAAAAGCATGAGAATATTTTGGTAAAAAATCAAGTATATGTATTCTATCCACATGTAAATAATTCATCTCAATCAGAGATTTTAGTTTCTTTGCCAAATAATCATCTATGCTGCACATGGCAAAAGAGAGAGAACAGAAACACGTGGTTTGAAGGAAAACGTGTTCTCCTCTTGAACCTCTATGAGAGAAACAAGAAAAACAAGCCAAGTCTATGCCTGAAGATGCCAAGCCGTGAAGAGAATCAGTTGATTCCAGAGGTGAACTGTTTTCATGTTTTAGTTCTTTATGGACTTTAATCAGCAGTGAATTCTATAAAAGTGAGGCCATCACACAAACAACTCTCACTCCCCACATATTTCATATATGGTGGAGATCATAAGCTTGTTTGCCTCAACGAATACCAGCCAGTATGCAGGAAGCTAAAGATTTAGGAGCTCAGTTAGTATCCAAGGGTTTAAATCAAACTTTGCCTTGTCGGTACATAAAGCAATCCTTAGAGCTATAAGTTTCTCTAAGTGGTTACCAGTGTAATGATTCACCTTTAGGGGAGCCCTCATCTTTTGTTCTCAGCTAGTCGGCATCATCAGGCCTATGTAAAAATAATATCAATCAACACAAAACTCCAGGTTGCATCCGTTCATCTCAGACACATGACAGTCCAGGGAGCAAAGAGCCCTCGGTGTAGCTCTTCACTGATGGCAGGCGACGGTTCACTCAAAAACACTGTGGAAGAAAGTGATCATAATGCCCTTCCCCCAAAGCATCTCATTCATCTTTTGGTCACCAGCTTCCTCCAAGTCTAGCACCCAAAGGGAATCAAGGAGGATTTCATGTGGTCACCTTACTTTATAGATAATTAATTAATCCCTCCATCCAATAAATATTTAATGAGCAGCTCCTATGTTCCAGGCCCCGTAGAAGACATCTGAGAAACAAAGGTGAATAAAAACACAGGTGGCTCCCATTCTCACAGAGCTTAGAGTCTTGTGAAAGGAGATAGTCAATGAAAATGTCATAAGCCAGCATGAATAGCACGGCTATATGTGTAGTGCAGAAAACTTTTTGGCTGCTTCGAGAATCAATAATAGAAGGATGCAGGAGAAAGGCCAGGAAAACCTGGGAGTGAAGGCTTTCACTCCTTTTCACTTCCTTTCAAATGGAAAAGGGTCAATTTCCATTTGACCAGGAAATGACCATGAGGTGGGAGAAAGAGAGGACAATTTAAAAAGTCTGAAGGGAGGGACATGAAACTGGATGGGCTGACAGGGCCAGGCCACAAGTCAAGGAATTTTACCTCTACCCTAAGGGCAATGGGAAGCCATTGACTGTTTTCCTGTTTGACTGTTTTCCTGTGTGCACATGCATATGTGTTTGTGTGAAAGAGGTAAAAGGGTAGATTGGTGTTCTAAAACAGCTCTGTGGAGGATGGATGGGAGGGAGGTTAACACAGATGTGGGGAAAATAAGATACTACTGTGATCATCTAAGTAGGAGTTGACTGAACAATGATTAAAATGACAATCTCACAAAATGAGACTCATAGTTTGTAAATCCTCTTGTAATTCTGATTCTTTTGTATGCTGTTCCTCCAACAATGACAAATAACTAACATTTCCTGAGGTCATTTATTGTATATACAGCAATTGGCATTAGGGTCAAGGTATTGGGGGTAAGCAAGACGTGTTACTTGCTTAAAATGCAGACATCCTTGGCCAACTTGGGCCCTAGCGAACCATGATGCTTGGTGGGGGAGCCAGGAATCTTTAATTTTAGAGAACACCCCAGGCAATTCTAATCCGTGCTTAGGATTACGGGCCTCTGGACAAAGATGCTTCAGCATAAAACATAAATCACTTACTTCAGAGAAACTTTTGAGATTGAATACTTAATTCGTATACTATGTAAAATGGACATATAATTAGTCATCCAAACTAATACCCACCGGAGACTAAGGGGGAAATTGGCTTCTCATAGTAGGTGACAGTAGGTGTAAACCAGGCCAACGGGGACATAGTCACCCATAACATGCTAAGTTGTACTTCAGTAATAGATGTCCGATTTTAGCTTATAATAGAAACCACTCTATATTAGTGTAATAAGATGCTCCTGGGAAATTTCTATTTGAGTTTTGAGATGCTGGTGCCAACCATGTTATGGTCGTTCCTTCTCATGGACAGCATTAGTAGTTTATAGCTACTTTGAATGGCTTCTACAGCAAGGGACACTAACTTTCCAAGAGATAGATTCTCCATGTGCAGTATTAAAGGGCAACAACACTGTTGGGATAGCTTTCCTAATTTAAAAATAATGCTTGCTTGCTTCTTGTTTGTATTAAGGAGAAATAAGGAGCAATCTGTCCATTAGTGTCCTATATGAGGTAGGAAAGTGGCAGCTGGTTGTCATGATGAGTTCGAACTTTCTTTTTTCTTTTTTTAAGAATTATTTATTTCAGGGAGAGAGAGAGAGGCAGAGAGAATGAATCCTTAAGCGGACTCCTTGCTGAGTGTGAAGCCTGACAAGGGGTCCATCCTAGGACCCTGAGATCATGACTTGAGCCAAAATCAAGAGTCAGATGATGAACTGACAGAGCCACCCAGGTGCCCCCACAGGTTCTATATTAAGAAAAGTGATATAAGGAGTTTAGACATTTTTGCCCCCTCTCCCCTCTTCATTCACACTGGGTGTGTGGTTGCCTCATTGTGGTGCAGAGGCTTGATCTCAACATAGTGGCCCTGCTGTCACCCACCCCATCCTTGGGAGAGGGACACTAGGTCCGCTCAACACCAGAAGGATGACTGAAGGACCCCAAATCAGAGCAGAGGGAAAAGGCAGTGTGGGCCATGTCTGGACACATGTTGACATTTATTTGATAGGAGAAAACTTCCTCTGTTTCTTGAGGGCTATTAGTTCCATCTCACTGTGATCTATCCTGATCCAGGGTGGGAAAACAGGTCCTTTTTTGCCAAATTTCATGACAAGTGGAAATAAGAAATCTACATTCCAGTCCTAGATCTGCTGCTAACCAGCTGTGCGATTTTAGTCAAGTCACATAATTTCTCTGCCCCTCAATTTCTTCATCTGTGAATAAAAGGCACAGAAATGGACTAATCCAAAGGTGTCTTCTAGCTTTACATTTCTATGATTTTGATCATCTGTAAAAACTCAGCTTCAAAGGATAAGTATTTAAAACACTGCTGAAGTTCAGAGATTTTAATACAGAATGCCATTAAGATTAGATCCAGAAGATACCATGCCTCGTAAAATCTCTGCGCTTCTTTTCCAGCATGCATCTCTTTCTCTCTTTTGTTTTTTTTTTCCTTGAAAAAAACCTTTCCTCTTTTTGCTGTGTACTTACTTCTCTTCACCTTATGAAACCTTTACATTTAGCACATTCCATTCCCTACCTGTAAGAAACAGAAAAAGGCCTAGAGAGTAACAGTAACAGCGTAAAGGGAAAGATACTTCTAACACTCACAGGAAATCATGCCCAACCAATGCTTATGGGAAGAACAATTCCAAGTATCTTCTGGTCACAAAGCTTTAGAAAAATTTAAAAAAAAATCACTCATCGCTCTATTTTTATTATTTTTAAATCTGATGGTTGACACAAGGCCAACATGCAGACTATACTGCAAGATTTATTGACAGTGTTTCTGTGTTCTAGCATATTTCTTCATTTTCTGATGGGGACTACCCTTACATCTTAGCCCTGATCAAACAAAACAAAACTATGTGCACGCGCGCGTGCACACACACACACACACACACACACACAGACACCAAAAAAAAAAAAAGAAAAAAAAGAAAAAGAAGGAAGGAGGGAAAGAAAGAAAGAAAGAAAGAAAGAAAGAAAGAAAGAAAGAAAGAAAGAAAGAAAGAAAGAAAAGGAAAAGGAAAAGGAAAAGGAAAAGGAAAAGGAAAAGGAAAAGGAAAAGGAAAGGAAAGGAAAGGGAAAGAAAAGAAACTCACCTCAAATACATATAATTGTCTGACTTGAAGATGGCAAAATGAAACCACAGGGAATGTGAAGAGACATCAAGCTATCCAACTTTGGGAAGCTAGACAGTTGTAGAAGTTGGCTTAGAATTATTTCACTTTGAATATCCAACCATGCGTTAAATCCACTTACTAATTAGTAGTGAAGACACAAAAAGCTGTAATTTAGGACTGATCACATAAAGGCAGAGACTTGGGTGATGTTAGCCTGAAACACCAGGTTCCTTCCAGAACATAAAAGACATAATAAATAATATCTAGTATCGGTATAAAACCTCAGAATTAAACCAAACAACCTCATAATACCATTTTACGTGCTCAGAGCAGTGGGGATATTGGGCAAATAGTCTAGACCCACTTTATAGACCAGAAAACAGGCTCGGATAGGTTATTCACAGTAAATAGGAGAGCCAGAATTTAAATACTTTTCTGATTTCAAATGTCATGCTCTTTCCACAGACTCGGGTTATTTCTTTTAGACTTTTTCCTGCACCTATACATTTATTCTTAATGGTAATTTTATCTGAGAATTGGTGATCTTTACCTAACTGTGAACCACACTGCTGATGGCCTCTCTTCTAAGGCTCCCAGGCCATTTTTCAGGGACTGGGTGATTTTATCAGAGACGTCAGGTCTGGCCTCAGATGACTACCAGAAGAATAGGTCTAACAGACCATTACCACTTTCACAGTTAATGATGATTCAATTGGTTCAAAACATACACATGCAACGGGACACAAGCTCAATGGAAATGTAGAGGCCAGTCGTCTGGCTGACAGCCGCCCCAGTGTGCCCTGGTGGCTTTGGCTTCTGTGATTTATTTACTTATTTGTTTTCTGGTGGTGAGGAGGGTGCACGGAATATATTGTCACTTCAGCAAACACGGTAACAACAGTCCCAGGGATTGCTAGCAGCTTTTGTTCAGTCCTAGCATACTAAATTTTAAAGGGGGAAAAATAGCGTCATATAAATCACAGGATTTTAAAAGAACATCCCAATTGGTTCACAGTTTAACATTACTACTGTCAGGAAAAACATATAAAACTCTTCTTTTTCATCCCTGGATTTGACTTACAAAGTGAACTAAGCACACAGTAAAATCCCCAAGATTAAAAGTGTATGATGGATAAGAGATCAAAGTGTTTTCTTTATGTCTCTAATATGAACCCACGACCACTGGCATATCAATTCACATTACTCCACATTATTCTTCACTCAAAACACTCCTCAATATTGCCAACTATCTTCCATATTGAACAGCTCTGTGAAGTTACATTAATAAATTTTCAGATGATGCTTTTATTGTCTGTTCCATCTATCAGCAACATTTATTTCCTTAAAAGAATGTTAAAGAGTAGAGCCATTTTACATAGAGGAAAACTCCACTGTGGAACAAGATAGTGTAAAAAACTGAGCCATACTTTTCATTAAACAGATGCTCCAGATGGCTGGACATCTAAGAAGATTAGCAACAGAAATTATATGCTCCTCCTCCCTGGATGGCTGTCAGAGTGTAATGTATGCATAAAAAAACCAACAGTCAAGAGTGTCTTGTAGATGAGGAATTTTGGTGGTTGATGGTTACACTTAAGGTCATTAACGATCACTCATATGTTAATGTCAAAATTTGCATTCAATCTTTCTCTTTCTTCTTCCTCTGCCCCTACTTTCCTTTTTTTTTTTTTTTAAGATTGATTTATTTCAGACAGAGAGTGTCAGATGCACTCTCTGGGGGCAGAGGGAGAAGGAGAGAGAATCTCAAGCAGACTCCCCACTGAGTGAGGAGCCAGATGCCGGGTTTGAACCTGGAAGCCTGAGATCATGACCTGAATCGAAATCAAGAGTCAGATGCTTAATCGACTGAGTCACCCAGGCACCTCAACTCGTTTTTTGAAAGAATTCATAGGACAGGGCATCCAGCCTCCAGAAGGAAGCTGAGCTTGTGAACTGAACAACAGCCATCCCCAAAGGAACTGATAATTCAGTCATGAACTAGTGAGTGGTATGTGGGGTGCTATATTACTGATGTCTTTACGTATGTCTATTACAGCCACATGTCTGACATTCCTGGACATTTTAATTTAAAATAAGTCAATCAGAGAAAGACAATTATCATATGATGTCTCCGATATGAGGAATTTGAGAGGCAGGGCAGGGGGTCGTGGGGCATAGGGAGGGAAAAAAATGAAACAAGATGGGACTGGGGAGGGAGACAAACCGTAAGAGACTCTCAATCTCATGAAACAAACCAAGGGTTGCTGGGGGTTTGGGGGTAGGGAGAGGGTGGCTGGGTTATGGACATTGGGGAGGGTATGTGCCATGGTGAGTGCTGTGAAATGTGTAAGCCTGATGATTCACAGACCTGTACTGCTGGGGGAAATAATACATTGTATGTTAATTAAAAAAAAGAAAAAAGGAAAAAAAGAAATTCAAGCAATTTGAAATTTACTCTCTCACTGTCCTTGTAAATACACATTGTCATATGACTAATATGTCCAAATTATTTCAGAAAACATGGTCAATACTACACACACACACACACACAATTTTAAAAGATTTTATTTACTTATTTGTCAGAAATAGAGAGAAGGCACAAATAAGGAGCAGCAGGCAGAGCAGGCAGAGGGAGAAGCAGGCTCCCTGCTAAGCAGGGAGCCTGACGTGCTGATGTGGGACTGGATTCTAGGACCCTGAGACCATGACCTGAGCCAAAGGCAGATGCTTAACCACTGAGCCACCCAGGCGTCCCGAATATATATTTTTGATAATTGCTGGCAGAAACTTACGTATTTCTGTGTTATTAAACACCAGTGAATTGGCAGGTGATTGACTCTTCTAGGAAAGAATACTTTAAGTTTTGAAATGCAATAATAAGACCAGTAATAATAATAATAACCAGGATAATAAATAGCTTATATGGAGAAGAGAATATGTTATTCTAAGTTCAGTAAATAGACACTATAGGCAGTTTGCCAGCTCCCAATTATAATTCAAGATCGTCAGGGGCAAGAACACCATTTTACATAGCATACCCTATCACCACACCCTGCACAACACAGAAGGCAGTCAATGAATGTCCAACGTTGTCAAACATGATGATATTTGATGCAGATTGTATCACCTTATACTACCCTTAATGACACTGTGTGTAAGATTAATACCTAACTACTTAAATATTCTTAAGTACTTTCAACAGAAAAGTATTTTGAAAAAAGTATTGTGCCATCAGAAGCATAAAGCCATGGAGTGATAGAATATTTGCACAGAAGATAAAAGCAAAAAAAAAAAAAAAAAAAGAAGAAGATAAAAGCAGCATTAAACTGATATCTGCCCCTAGAAAATGAGATTTTGCATGCTTATCTTTGAACTGACACGTCCACCACATGCATCTCATATAAGAATACATCGATGTTTAAGCTGTAGAGTTAACTCTCCTAAAATGTCCTGGGAATTTCTGGAGAATCATAGACCTACTCCTAATCAAGGGCTCTATTCTTTCCATCTTCTTCCTTCCTGGGGTTTTACCTAAAAGAAAAGCTCTAATGTGGTGCATTAGTTAGACTTTTGAAAGTCAGAGACAGATTATATAGTTAATTCTCCTGGGGGCTCATGTCAGATCAGAGAGAGAAGCCTCACCTATTTGCACCTAAATGGAACTTAAGGATAAAGCAAGAATATCACATTTTTTTCTAGTGCAATTTACATAATACCTGCTCCCTCTAGTCAGGCTAAACTCATGAATAGAGTAGGACCCAGCTGAAGATTTCACTGAAGAAATGTTGCCAGAAATATTGTCCCGGTGTGCTTTTTGACATTAAAACTATTATTTTTATCCCTAACCCCTGAAAGCGGCAGGAAGCTCTCACTTGAGGTGCTTTTTTGTCATTGAGTGGGATGTACATTCTGACGAGCCATTCAGAGCCACAGTGGGAGTGGCGAAGCAAAGGGCTGTCTGGCGGAGACACCTGTAACCCTGCCAGATGACTCATCCTGGTAAGCGAGGGAAGGAAATTCAGATGCATTAGCAAGAAATAAGCATGATCCTAAAAGATAATTAGAAAAGTCATTATGTCTATGCATCAAATACTTGTGTAGCCACTCTTTGTGCAAAATCATGGGCATTTAAAGAATAATGAACTTGGCCAGTTGTGGCTCCTGAGACCAACACCTCTCCTACAGGTCTTCCACCTTACTTGGACAAATCGTCTTCTAGATTCACCTACTGTCATCTTAGTGCTAGGCAACCTTCTGTTGCCACAGGGAGTGAGAAAATAGAAAACTAGCTAAGGAATTGGTCTCCTTTTCCAGGTCTGCTACTCATGGGCCGTGTGGCCCCTTGGTTATCTATGACATTGTTTTTTTCATATGCAAAGTGAGGTGGCTAGATATTCGAGATAATTTTTCTCCTTCAGAGCCCCTAGGACTTGCTAACTATCCTGTTTATCTCTGCACCATGGCTGACATTCATGTGTCATGCAAATCTTCCCTTAGAAACTCATGGATTACAGGGGTGCTAGGATGGGTCAGTTGGTAAGGTGGCCCACTCTTGGTTTCAGCTAAGGTCATGGTCTCAGGGTTATGGAATGGAGCCCCGCATCAGGCTTTACACTCAACTTGGAGTCTGCTTGAGATTCTCTCTCTCCATCTGCCCCTCCCTTGCTCTCTCTCACTCAAATTAATAAATCTTAAAAAAAAAAAAAAAAAAAAAGCAAGAAAATCATGGATAGCAGAGACTGACCACAGTCAGTACACAGCTATAGCGTAAAATCATGGATAGCAGAGACTGACCACAGTCAGTACACAGCTATAGTGTACACAGCTACACGAAAATAAACAGCTGGTAAAACCATCTTAGGCTCTTGACTACTCACACATTGAGATTATCCAACCCCTTTTGCAGCCCTTATCTCCAAGATACCAGAGGACCACTTTCTAGATTCTCTCCATCACCACAGACACTAGCCCTGAAGTATTCTGGCCAGAACTTTGGCTACACAGTAAGAATGCGGCCCAGTTTTCATCATCTGACAGCCCATGAAACTCAGCTGGCTTTATGTGCCTAGAACTATCCCAGACACTGGTAAAAGATGGGTTCAGGCCACTCTGGAAACTCAACTCCAAATGAAAGGCTTTGAACTTGTTGGACTGAGAGGGGTTCCAGGAGTTCCTTGTGAGAATCAGCCCTGGGGCCTGGCTGCCCATATCCTGTCTGCCAAGTTTATAACTGTCTTTCTGGGGCCTGCCTTTTATTATGTCAAGGACAAAGTAATTCTCTAAAACTTGTTAATTGTTTGAATTTTAAAAAAGGAACAGAGGCCTCAAGTTCAGTTAACAGACAACAAATAATTAGGATGAATTTAGAATCTTGTCTTATTTTCTTTGTGTCCATGGTTCCCTCCTATTTATGGTTTTCTATTTCCAGCAGGGCCTTTAGACCCACCGGGCTTTCCCTGACACTTCTGTTTCCTCAGATATTGGCACTAGTGCTCACTCCATCCAGCCCCGGGGTCTGTGGGGTGGATGCACCCTGCGCTCCAGTCATTTTCCTAAGTGGCTCATGGACTCCGCTGTCTGAAGTCTGAATGCCGTCTTGTATTCCCAAGAGTCTTGGCCTGCCTTCCACCTCCCCACTGCCTCTTCAGCAATGAGCCCACTACTGTGAGTGAATGACTGGGAGTAAGGTCCCTAGAGTCCTGAGGGGTTAGGTAAATCCTGAAACATTACAGGCTGCATGGCTCAGCTGGGATTTGGGCCCAGGCTATTGATCTCTACTGGCTTTAAGCATACCCATAATCCCCTGCTGCCTCTCACCAAGGTACCCATAATCCTCTGCCACGGTTCACAGGAGTTCCCATAACCCCCTGCTGCCTTTTGTTGGAGTACCCATAATCCTCTGCTGAACCTCACTAGAATATCTATAATCCTCTGCTGTACCTCCCTGGAGTACCCATAATCCTCTGCTGCCTCTCATCACAGTTACCCACTGAAGCAAAGAACCTTTCCATTTATCTGAATTTTAGTATCTTTCAAGGACCAACTCAACTCCCATGTTCTGCAGAAGGTCAACATGTCTCCTAAACAAAAGGTACCAGGTTGGCTATTCTGGGGGAAATGCTGATGGTAGGTTACTAAAATCAAGACCCAGGCTGCAGGAAACTTTAGCATGATATAAGCAAGAAAAGAAATATGTATGTATATGTGTGTGTGTTTATGTATTTATATATGAATATATATATATATATGAATCTTTACCATATATATGAAACTTTAACATGATATGAGCAGGAAAAGAAATATATATATGTATGTGTGTGTGTGTGTGTGTGTGTGTGTGTGTGTGTGTGTATGAATCTAATGTCTTGTCATATACTGGTTCTCAACCCAGTCTACGTATTAGAATTGACCTGTGGAGATTTTAAAATTTTCATGCCCAGGCCACACACCAGATCCATTAAATCAGAATACCTTGGGTAGAACCAGGACATCACTAATTTTTGAAACTCTCCAGATGACTCCAAGACACAGTCAAATGGGAGAACCACTGATGTAGAATGTAATTAATGCTACCCCTGCAAGACTATGAGACTTAGAATCAAGAGGCTGAATCCAGTGTAGCCTGACACTATATGACCCTTAGAAAGTCGATGACTTTAGAGGGTAACTATATGACCCTCTGTGAAACTCAGTTGCTTTAAAGTGAACATGAACTTATTATCCTTCCTATTTTGAGAGGTTAATGTGAGGATCAAATGAGATGATGTTGTAAAAGTATAAACTGTAAAAAACGTATTAATTGTTATTGTGGCAATTTTCACAACTCTTCCTCCAGTGGTGATGTCCAAATATTTAGGTAAAAATAGGTAATAAGAATTCATGGTGAAGAAAAAATACAATAATAATAGGGTTCGACAAGTTAAATATAGTGACCCAAGAGACAGATCATAAGAATACACTTAACAAGTTATTTTGTAAGTGAAATAAAAAGGTTATGAGAGAGTATTTGCAAAGGAATTGTTTTCAAATCATCACTTATAATTACAGCAGAAGCTTGCTAATTGAGACTAAAGTATAAGCTTGGCATTAGTGGAGAGAAATGGACTTATTATGCTAATTCATTAATTTAGAATAGAAACAAAATTTATTGGGGGAGGGTGGCAAACTGGCCAGAGAGAACATCTTTGGAAAACATATTTTGATCTGTTTACAAGACAATGGAATGATCATGAATGACAATTTATCTTTCACTATTCATGCAAACAGATAAGGGAAGAATACAGCTATCGTAAGAACTGAATTCAGTGGGCTTGCTCTAAAAGTTCCTTTCAACCTCTTGGTTTGTCACTTGGTGCACTCCACAAAGAACGTGCAGTAAATGGGGCTGGCATAGCAGGGCAGTCCTTCAGTAGTTCATTATGAGAGTAACATCCTGAGGTCTGGGTTCTCAGAGTATGAGGGTGAGAGGAACAAGAGGAAAAGTGCTTTCTCTCTCCTTTGTATGCATATGTCACATGGAAAACCAGAGAAATGATGGCTCTGACTTGTAAGTTACATTTGTTGGTTTTCTCTTCCCCACATTCTAAGTTCCAGTGTTCACTGCAGTGAGATAAGCTGATAGCGCAAAGCCCACAGATTTAACCCGTTCATACTAACATGTAAATGATCTTTCCTTGAGCATTTTATCTTCTGGATGCTTTATTTCTTACATGGAATGATGCTTTAATGGATGGAATTTCAGAGAACCATATCTAAGGGAGAAAGTGTTGAAAGATAGGGTATGGGGATGACAGAGGGTGCAGGGGAAGAAGATACTGCCACAAAGATTAGTCCTGTTTGGGAACCTGACCTGGGTTCAGTGCTCTTGAAATCCATATTTTTCAGTCTTATTTTCTTCAATTCTGAGCCTTTAGGCTTTCAACAGCTTTCATGATGCTAGCCAATAAGGTAGATGAGAGTAGGATAGGGTACGAGGGGAATCTGCCTGTATGAAGAGAAAGATGAGTAGACAGATAGGGCTAGATATGTCATAATGATACTAGCTCCTGTCTTTTGAATACCTAACATGTGCTGCACATGTTACCATTTGCTTTCTCCAATTGTTAGATGAAATCACTACTGGGGAAGCACTTTAAAATTAGCAGCCTTTCTAGTTAGGCTTGTAATGCCCGTGTGGAGAAGAAAAAAGGGAGACGCAAGTTGATTAAGTTGCCCGAGAAGACAAAACTGAGAAGAACGAGATCTGCTCCCAGGTCTATCAGATCCTGAAACTTCTTCTTGACTTTAATTCCCCTTCACACATTCTCCAACCATAATTCTTTTTAAAATTCATTCATTCATTCATTTATTTATTTTAGGGAGAGAGAAAAAAAGAGAGAGAGAACGTGCATCCAAGTGGTAGGGAGGAAGAGGGAGAGAGAGAATCTCAGGCAGACTCTGCTCAGTGTGGAGCCTGGCACAGGGCTTGATCTCATGATCCTGAGATCATGACCTGAGCTAAAAGCAAGAGGTGGGCGCTCAACCAAATGAGCCACCCAGGTGCCCCTAGCTACAATTCTTTATTTGCATAGTCTCTAGAAAGTGAGGGCTGTGGAGAATTCACAGCAGCCTTTCTTATGATATACAACTTTCCTTTCCTCAGACTGTTTCTTCCTGTTATTAATCTGAATGAGCTCTTAACATAGGAAAAAGAGGAAACACAGAACACTGTTGGCACCTGTATTAGAATGAGTGCCTGACTGACTGACATGCGATGGAGGGGGCAATGCATGTTCAATGAACTTCTCCACTATCTCCATCCTTTCAGAGCCTGAGGACTTACAAAGCCTGGTGCATAGGAGAGAAATCCTCCCCCAATGGGCACTGGCACAGCATCTTCAGATTCAATTAGCTCCCCTTCCAGGCAAGAGCAAAGTATGGGTGGAGAGAAAGCAATCGCCGAGTTTTCATTGACCTTCTACATTCCCTTCCACCCGTAAGTCAAACTTCCTTATGAATCTTCCTCCTCCTCTCCTCCTTGCAGAGTTGGGCTGGCTAGCAAAGACCTCCAGAATCAGGGACTAGGAGTTCTAATCCTAGTGACAGAATCACCTGGGGACATTTTTAAACATACCATGGCCCAGGCTCTTCTGCTGGAAGAGACGTTCTAGATCGAGACCCGGGTAAGCTGAGACCCAGATCAGAGCCCAGCCCAGTCCTTTGTCTTTCAGCTGAGTCCTGAGAAATTCTCATGCTGGCAAATGGCCAGTTTTCCCAAGTCCAGAAAGCTGCTGTACAGGGCACAGGGACAAGCTCCTGAGCCTGCCAGAGCTGTGGTTCTTCCTCCTCAGATCTGCTGGTCAGGCCAATTAACACCTGAATTCTGCAATGACTTCGATGCAGAGAGCAGCCTCCTAGCAGACCACTCTCCTTTCACCACACGCATGGTGATCCTCTTCATTGCCATGCAGTGTGTGGTGTGCCGACAAAATCAATAAGGACAATAGAACTGAAAGGTTACCCTAGACGAGCTCGCTATAATGAAAGTGTACTTTTTCTCCCCCAGCAGGTGCTTTCTACTTCTTCCTTAACTATTTCCTAATTCCAAAATTGTCCATTTCCCCCCACACACTAGTTTATCTCCCGTTTACAAAGCATTGATAAGCCAAGTCCAAAATAAAAGAAAATCATAGTTTTGTTGCCTCAGGTGAGTTATAGAAATAGGATCAAAGCTCAAGAATGGAAATGGCCCTGATTTTGCTCTGTTCAAATGCATTTGTTTCTGAAGAGGAAGAACACATGGGTGTGCCTGGTCAATGAGCTGAAGTACCTAAAGCATTTGCAGGAGCCACACGCTTACTAAAGGGCAACATCTTTTGGTTTCTACCTACAGAACCTCCTGAAATAAGACATTTACTGGGTATTCCAAAGTAAAGTCTGGCCCTCCGTGAGCTGAGCGGAGGAAAGCAGTTCCCAGGAAGTGCATTGGCAATAATCAGCTCCCCTGTATGCAGAGAAGGTGGTTCTCCAGGGCACCATCTTATTCATAGGTTACATTTGTTTCAAGAAACAGACCATCTTCTGCTTTGACTTGGTAAGAGTTCTGTTTAGGGTCACAACATCTAACAAGGAAAATATACATGTGTGAGAACAAAATTTAGACAGAAATTAAGAATGAGAAAGTAGAGTTAGAGCCCCTTAAACCAGGGAATTTAAATTCCCAAGAAGAACAGAGGTAGAAAACTACTCCTCTGTTTCTTTAAAAGTATTTAATATGACTTTGGCATTTCAAAGGTGAATGCTCTCCTCAGTTAGATGCCCCCATATAAGATTGTTTTGAAAACTTCTGGAATTTGAGAAAGTCTTCTGTAGAGTGCAAAATCATAAGTTCATCTTAGAGAATAGTTTCAAAGAGAAAATGAATATTTTATGAAAGGCAATGTTTTTGGCTGTCTCGAACCTCATCACACACCTTGGTTTTGAGAAGTCCTACCTACTTTATCTAAAACTTACTATTGAATGTAGATGCTGCTTAAAACAAAATAAAAAAGAACACAAAGAGGAAGAAAACCATTTCCTCAAGGATTGGTTTTTAGCCATTTAAGACTTAACACACAATAAAAATACCCCCTTATTACCATTACTCACTTCAGCAGCTCTTCAAAGTTCACAGCAATTCAAAGAAAAGGCCAAATTTCTTAAAGCAGAATCAAAGGCACTTGAGATTTCCTGAGATTACAGGCCATAGATATACATAAAAGAGCTCAATAAAAATATTTCATGTCCCATTGTGTATTATAATTTTATAAATACCTATGCAAAGGCTTAGCCAACTCTATCTACAGACACTCAATAGAATTTTATAGAATTTTAAATCATTTTTTTCCCAACCAGTGTGCACCCACTCACTTTTGATCTGTTTTTGCATTTGTTTACCACATTTTATTTAGGTTAAAAAAGAACAACAAAACACCCCACTTTTCTGAAAAACTTGGATGAATTACAGACAAGCTCTCTAAAGAGTTCTAAAGAATTCAGTTCTCTTGGCTAATTAACTGCCAGGGCACTTATGAGACAAATACTGTGCATGAGAGAATCAGCATATATATGCTGGACTGAGAAGGGCACTTTGAACCTCAACTCCTTTTTCTTCTTTGCAAAAGCAAGAGAACAGGGATGTTCAAATGGATGGATATTAAAGCACCTTACAGGTTCCCATCGCTCTTATAGACCATAGGAGTCAAAATGACCCATCAAACTTGGAAATGACAAAACAACAGAGCTGCTAAGGAGGAGCCCAGTTAGCTCAATCTATGATGCTTCCCTCAGGTAATTCTGCTACTCAGTCAGAAAACAGAGCCAAGAATCTTGTAGCTTCCAAAAATCACAGATATTTAAATTTTGCCTTGCATTTACATATATTCATGAAAAAAATGGTTTCATGATAAAAGTTTGGAAAGTTCACACTTCAAATATACTAAGAATATTGCTTTCCAAAAGAGCTTTCTTAGAAAAGTAACTCTTGTAACTGATTCTTTAATTTTTTAACCTTAACTTTTCTTTCCAGAGCACTGAAATTTTTTAATTTGCTTAAGGGAAATTAGGGAAAAGAGGTGGAATTTAAAGGTAAAAATTTCCCACCCCTGATAAGAATGAGAATTTGTGAAATAAGTAACATCTTTACCAGGCAGGCCTTGAGTTTCAGTGAGGAAGATCCCAGCCTATGTCGGGGGCTTTCCATGTGCATAAAAGGATGTGGATATATTCTTTTTTTTTTTTTTTTTAATAAAGATTTTATTTATTTGACAGAGAGAAACACAGCGAGGGAGGGAAGAAACACAAGCAGAGGGAATGGTAGTGGGAGAAGCAGGCTTCCTGCCGAGCAGGGAGCCCGATGCGGGGCTCGATCCCAGGACCCTGGGATCATGACCTGGGCCGAAGGCAGACGCTTAACGACTGAGCCACCCAGGCGCCCCGGATGTGGATATATTCTTGATGACTGACAGATTTTAGGATAACGAGAAAGGATCCCTTTCCCCAAGCATCACCTTCTTCATCACATCTGAGAATATTTTGAAGGAACTACTTAAGGAAAAAGTCATTTTGATTTTCAATTAAATCACTTCAAATGGAAATGATTTGGGTAACATACTGTATTGCTTTAAACACAGGCTATAGCATCAATGACTGAACATAAGCCATCATTGGAAATAATGGAGCTGGGCTCAGAAAATACACAGCTCAGGGCTCTTTAAAAAGGTGGCACAGAGCAAAGGGGCAAAGAGAGGGAGCCTCAGACTAGGACACTAGGACACTAGTGTAATGTGCTATCTGCTGGGACAATGACTTAGGCACCTCTCTGTGACATCTCTGTACTCCATTGTTATGGCAATCTACTCACTCTGCTTGAAAGGGTAGGAAGGAACTCAACTAACCTAAGGAGGGTATTATTCACTCTGCGCAAGCTTTTTAACCTCCCAATGACTCAGCTTCATCTTCTGTAAAATAAGGAAAATGATAGCACCTATTTCAAAGGTTCTTATGAAAATTCAGTGAGTTCACACTCGTAAAATGATTAGAATATGACCAGAACATAGTAGGTGCTCAGCAAGTGGTGGCCGGTTGTGGGTCAGAGTGTCATAGGTAGAGACACTCTCTCTGTGCTATACTCTGTGTAGACGAAGCCACACAGGATAGCAAAGAAGTGTCAACATCCCAGAGTTCTAAGAGCAGGAAGAACCCCTAGAAATCCTCTCTGTGTTCTGAGGGTTATCTTTAGTCTAGTAGATTTTTATTTAGTCCCTGTATAAAAAAAATATGCCACTATTTACAGACTGAAGAACAACCCATAAAAACCTCTACTTTGATCTTTTGAAACATAAGGCCATCCATCCACACAGGTGTGCACTTCTGGGTGGTACTGCTTTCCTTAGACCAGACAGAGGCTCTTTGGTTTGCCACAGTCCCCACCACTCCCTCATGCCCTTTAGCATGAAAGCATGTGTGGGATACTATTGCGTAGTTTTCAAAAGCAAGGCTGTCATTTATTAATAAAACAAACACCCCCCCCCAAAACTTTCTCTGTACCTATTTCCTTTCAAAGGTTGAAAAAGAGCATGTAAACCCTCAGAGAACCCTTGACTTTTCTCATACCTGGCCCACTTTGGCCATTTCCACTTTTTGGCCACTGTAGGTACTATGTTTGTGATCTCACGTCTAGTCCGACACCTCTTCTTCTACAAATATGAAAAATGAGGACCCCGGAGAGGTTAGGAGACCATCTGAGGTCACAGGCCTTCCTTGTTAGTGACAAGAGCTGTAGCCACACACAGGTGTTTTCCCCTCATTGGTGTTTCTACTTTTGCACCCACTGTTTTCTTTTTGACTGGATCAGCTAATGTGCGTTCAATCCATGTTCCGTATGACAAAGCAGAGACAAGAGGAAGCCCCTCAACAGCAACCAGGTCACTATAGACACAAGGGGCCTGTAAACAGGGTGATCCCCTGGGAACGACAGGATTCTCCTTTCTTGGTATGCCTGTCTTAAATACTCTTTTGAAGATTTTAAGTTATCTCTACACCCAACATGGGGCTCAAACTCACAACCCCGAGATCAAGAATCACACGCTCTACAGACTCAGCCAGCCAGGTGCCCTCACCCCTTTTATTCTTTTTTTTGGTCTTAAATATACTGACGACCAACATGGAAGGAATGACACTCCTTTTAAGCAGCTGTTCCATTTCATTTATGCTTAATCACTGCCTTTCAGGTCTGATCATGAAGTTTTTTTCTAACTTGTCTCCTAACTTACTTAACTAGATGATGTGGTGACCTGGGTAACAAGAATTTATAAGATAACACATAAGAACCCCCCAAATGGGGCGCCTGGGTGGCTCAGTCATTAAGCGTCTGCCTTCGGCTCAGGTCATGATCCCAGGGTCCTGGGATCAAGCCCCGCATCGGGCTCCCTGCTCTGCGGGAAGCCTGCTTCTCCCG